>CM032230.1:81320000-81392500 GCA_019009955.1 Riptortus pedestris | reverse complement strand
AAAATTTCTTTATTTAATTTGATAGGAATTCAAGGAATTCATTTGGTGCCCTCATAAGATTTTTTTAGAATTAATTCCAAAAGACCCGGAAAGCAACAGTACATTTTTCATTCCAATCTCCCCACCATCATTCGATTTCCGGAAATCGAGTGGACTCGTTCCTCAGATGGGTATAGTAGAAGGTATTTCAGCTGCTTTGGCGTAGGCTATTTCAGGTCAACGGTAGTCCAGTCGCCTCTGAAATATCCTGGTCCATAAAAGCTGGAACACCTTCTGCAAAGCAACAAGAGGCTGTTGTACCTTAGAAATTTAATGATTGAACAATACTACTCTTGATTCAGAAAGCCGCGGAAGGAAACAAGAATATTCTGAATTCTCTGCGATTATATCTTTACAAATTCAGAAGCTACATTGCGTTCGTTCACTCGAGCCCGAGTTTCTATTGGGTTAGGTACTTAATTAAGCAGTAAATAACACCTGATAAGGAAGCCTTAATTTCATTACTTCAACGTAGCTCGCAAGTAATGTCTAGTAAAAGTGATGACAAATAACAATGTAGGAAGTCGGTTTTTTGGGGGTGGGTTCCGATTTTTACATGTAGTTAACAGAAGCTTCTCTTACCAGTGGAAACTGAAGTATTTTGGGCTGTATTTGTCTTCATTTTTAGCAGATTTCCATTACGGGAAATCAGCTTTTGAGGTCGTACTCATGACGCGAGTTTCGAAAAATTTCATAAAATGTCCATCAATCCTACCCCCGAGATGACTAAAATGATGTCATTTCAAAATTTTATATATATATATATATATATATATATATATATATATATATATATATGTATGTATATATATATATATATATATATATTTGTCTGTTAACGCTCTAGCGGTCGCAATTTTTGTTTGATCGTTACCAAACTCGGAATCGTTTTATGTAAAAAGGAAGATCAAGTTCGTTAATGGCTGAAATCGGACCAGTGGGACAGGAGGTTTAGAGGAGGGAACTTTTGAAAATTCGAAATATCTCCGTTATTATGCGTCGGATCGAAAAATTGTATAGAATCAATCTTATTGCAAATTAAATTTACTATAAATATCGTGTATCTTATTTATTCTGTATCTTGAATATTAACCGAGATATTTGCATTTGTGCATGGTGTGAGTGGTCGGCAGAAGTCGGCCATATTCGGGACTTTCCGCCGAAAGTTCAGCCGTTTCCGTAACTCTTCGTCCCTCGTGAATTGGTTTATAGACTCGTTACTACTGCCGTTGTTAGTAGGCAGATTTCTCTATTGTAAAACTTCACGTAGGAAATCTGCTTAGTTTACGCAGCCCCTGCGTGACGGACTTTTAGTTTTCCTACGAATTATGAATGAGTGTTGGATTCTATGTATATTCAAAGAAAAATAAAAATCAATGTGTCTCAAGACCTTGATAATAACCAGCTTTTAATAATTTATCAGAGTTCAATATAAATAAAGAAATAATAACACTCCACTTTATATTTCTTTATTTAAAAAAAACAACAACTTGTGATTGTTTTATTTTAAGAATAGCTTGTGATAAGTAGAGCGACAGTTAAATATTGTATATATGCAATATTCCCTTTTGAAATAAATGACAGTCATATATATATTTATACACACCTCATTTAAGATTGGCCTTTTAGTTGATGAGGTTCCATCGTCGTATAGGACCCAAGCTAATTCCAATTGCTTCAAATGAAGTCTTCAAAATTGAAATTTTCCTCGAGGATTTAAAGCGAGGCATTTAATAATCTCTTCTCCTCTGATAAACAAAGTCTTAATCCAAGCTTTGAAGTTGTTTTGCAAAACAATAAACCCACTAAGGAATTAGGAAACAATGAATACAGCTAATTGGTTCCAGAACTCAATTTGGAGAGAACTTTTTAACTTTTGGATTTGAATTCAAAGTTGATTTTTAATAATCTATATAATCTTTTCATTCATTACATTGAGGTCTATTATGCATACAAATATAAAAACCAGTAGAAGGCATTCCTGAATTGAACGCCCTGTAGCCCTATTGTTAAGATTTTTTTTTACGGAAATGCGAAATGTATATTAAAGAACTACAACTGGTTTTCTTTCAGTTTGGATCATGGGGGAAAGAAGTTTGAAGTCAGAAAAATTACATTATTTAAATAACCTTGAAGAGTTCTGATCATAAGTAAACTCAATACTATAAAGTCCGTCAACAAAAGGTCCATAATTTGTTATTTTCATAGAGCCTATTAAAAATTAGTGTATATATGCATATCAGCATTGAACCAAAGTTGTTAGATTGGTCCTTGACGTCAGAGGGAGTATCCAAGTAATTCATTGACAAGATGCGCCATGTCTCATAACTCATAATTTGAGCATCAGATATATTTAAAAAAAAAAAAAAATTAATTGCCAATTTTTCTCTTGTTGCACCCTTTGATGGTGATATATTAGTTATTTTAAAGTCCTCTTACAGAAGTACAACTACACTCTAATACATCAACCAAATGGGCTGTGAAACTCTGTCTCTCTCACACACAAATAAACAGGGGCACCTGCATTACTGGAGTAATACAAGGATACATTTAGAAATAATATTTGACCAAAGAATCACACCAAAAACTCACGCAGGGGCTGCGTAAACTAAGCAGATTTAGAGGGTTTACTTAAAGCGGAAAACTATTAAAATTCAAATATCTCGGTTAATATTCATGATACAAAAAATATGCATAGGGCAATATTTGTAGGCCATTTAATTTGCAATAAGATTGCATATTTACAATTTTTCGATCCGACGTATAGTAACGGAGATATTTAGAATTTTCTAAATTCCCCCCTTCAAACCACTCTCACTGGTCCGATTTCAGCTATTAACGAACTTGATCTTCCTTATTACATAAAACGAATAAACATGGAGTTTGGTAACGATAAAACAAAAGTTGCGACCGCTAGAGTGTAAACAGACATATATATATATATATATATATATATATATATATATATATATATATATATATATATATATATAATTTTTAACGGACCTCATTTTCGTCATCTCCTCGATAGGATCAATGGACATTTGAGGAAATTTTTCAAAAATCGCGTCATGAGTACAACCTCAATAGCTGATAGCCATTGAACATTTGACAATGAATCCTCCATGACATGGAATCATTAGTAGGACCTAACAATTAGCAGCGGCCTATGGAATATCCACCTGTAATTCTAGACTCACATGCAACATGTGTTGGTATGGATATGCTTACTGATGACAGCTAAACTGTCGGGCAAAATTTTGGCTCACCATTTGCTGAATGAATGATGAGAACACAGATTCAAGAATATGACATTATTGAAAAATAATTAAGCCAAACTATTCTTAAAAGATTGCAATAGGTAAATGAGACGAATACACTAACAACAAATACATACATTTACCCATATGTATATACCCCCTAATGCATACAAATTCGATCGAATAGTGGTTTTCTTTTCCACGGAGTTTTAAATATTTAAAACCTACCTCGGTATTGGGTCTTATGATGAAAACTTTGGTAATTTATTTACGGCATACGCTAAAACGTTTATGCGGTAAAATTGATCTTCCTTGGTTTAGATCACACAATATGCTATAGAAAACGACTTGCAGATCATGCAAATAGGACTCACTTGAAAATCTATTACGCTCATTTCTTATAGCCGAATTATAAAAACAAAATTTAAATACAAATTACAATCAAACAAATTAGGTAAGAAAATCTTAACACAAGAGACAAAGTCAAGAAGGAATTAAATGTCATAAATTTTGTTTTTTTCAATTGGCAGACTTTATCACAGAAAAACACATGAATTTTCCTCAATACAATTCCTGTTTCAAACAGTAGATTTTTCAATATATTCGTTTTATTAAGATTTTAAATTGTTATCGAAGCCATTGGCATGGGAATCCATCCCTATGTTTATGTTCGATAAACATAAAATGAAATAGTCAATTTTCAATTAATGATAATCAACGGTTACAAGCGTGAATATTTATGTTGATTCCGGGAACAATCTTAACATACAACCCACAGAAAGGCCTAAGGGGAAATTTGGAAAACAGAATTATTTCACCGTATTTCATTTCAGGGAACGCCATATTTCCAGAGACCGTGCGGTAAGAGATAACCCGGAGCATAGGTAACTTTTCATTTTTATCCCTTTGAGAAAAACATAATGCGTTTAAATAACGTCATGCATTTTTAAAGAATAACCCAGAACATTTAAGAATATAAACATTTTACATAATATGTAGATCCTTCTATGTCATTCATCAATGTCAATAACCCCTCTGCTAAGCTGTCACAACTGCAAATTTCTCTGTAACTTCTGATAAGTGAAAACTTTGTGATTAAAAATTCTGGAAATTATACTTTTTGACAGACATTTAAATTGATTCTCATTCCTGTATGAATTAACTAATGACATACCCCAAGGATCAGTTCTAATTGCAAATCTTGTTCTAAAAAACAAAAATGACATATTTAATATAACAGATACCCCGAAATTCGGACATATATCTGTGGATGATATTTGTTATTACGTAACAATTTGTTCCATGAAATACTGATCCATATACCGCTAATGGCTATACAGTAGATAAATAAATAATTGAATTCACAGATAAAATCCGAAACATTTATAATTTTCTTATCAGGACACAACTACAAACTCCGCATTAAAATCCCATTTGATAGGGCATCTACTTATACTTTACTAGGTATTTAAATATCTAGGTACATAAAAACTATAACTTTGAATAATAGGTGCTACACTGCTTCGAACAAATGTTTTTCAAAATATTTAATGTTCGACTCGAAAAAGAAACTGCGCTGAGCGCACATATTTGCTATAGCAGGGGCAGTATTTAAGAAGTATGATCTCCAGTAAAGTTTATTTAACTAATTTTACCATTTATTGGTCTTTGTCCGGTGATTTTGAGTTGAATATATGGTTCAATTTACCGAATAAATTAATTTCTGGTGCGCATAATAATTCTCAGGCATATTGTGACTACTGTTGTCATATTCGATTAATTCCGGTTGAATGATGTGTAGCGCGTGTTTATTTATCCACACAGCCCTAGCATATACTATTCTCAAGTTGATATTGATTCTTCCAATACGTCATTCTATAGCCGTGAGTACCTCGTTAAGATATATTCTGGAGATTAATATGGCATTTCTATCAAAATGAATGATAAGTTTTAATTATTCAGTAAGTTTCTAGGATATTGGTCACACTTGATTGTATCAATTATAACAACAACATTGAAAAAATTTAGGATGTATTTCGAAATTATAGTCAGACTATATAGGTACCGCATTTCCAGTATATCTCCAATGTTCCAGTACCACATAGTAAACGTAATTGTGTTTTTATATTCCAAGTTCAATTACTTATTTGAGAGTCTATGAAGAAAAAATATACAAAAGTAACGAGGAAGCTAAAGGAATAATGAAATAAATGCAGCAAAAAGGATGAAGAATTAAAAATTTTACTTAAAAAAAAACCCTTAAGGGAAGAAATCAGCTATTGAGGTCGTACTCATGACGCGATTTTCGACATAATCTTCAAATGTCCATTGATCCTATATAAGAGGAGATGACGAAAATGAGGTCCGTTCAGAATTATATATACACACACACTCACACACACACACATATGTATATATATCTATATATATATATATATATATATATATATATATATATGTCTGTTAACGCTCTAGCGGTCGCAATTTTTGTTTGATCGTTACCAAACTCGATATTTAAACGTTTTATGCAAATAGACAGATCAAGTTCGTTAATGGCTGAAATCGGACCAGTGGGAGGGGGGGGGGGGTTAGAGGGTTGTTTTTCGAAAATTCGAAATATCTCCGTTACCGTACGTCCGATCAAACAATTGTATAGAACCAATCTTATTCCAAATTAATGTTACTATAAATATTGTTCTTTGCATTTATTCTCTATCTTGAATATTAACCGAGATATTTGCATTTTTATTAAATTTGGGCCGATAAGGGATGACTGTTTCCCGCCAAAAGCTAGTTTGGCCCTTTGCCGCAACTGTTCGGCTCTCGTATGGAGATTTCCTATTGTATAACTTCACGTGGGAAATCTGCTTAGTTTACGCAGCCCCTGCGTGACGGACTTTTCGGATATCACGTCGGAAGAACTCTACATCTTTAGACAATATCAACAAATCTACCCAATTTTTGGTAACTTCATATGATGTGAAGCGCTGCTCAGGTAGACCATCTGCCATCGACCAGAACAGGTAATAATATTCTGATTATCACTGAGCCTAAGCTTGGTGAATACGACAGGTGGGGTAAAACTTCCTGCTTTAGTGTTTCCTAGTATTTTTTAACGGGCGCCGCAACATGTGGACGAGCATTATCGTTTACGAGAATAATTTAGTTGTGTCTGGACTAGTTCATTTATTGTGTTCTGTAGAGACCTCCAGTAATGGTTTAATATACCTATATATCTATTCTTGTGTATCTACTTTATTCTACTTGCTCTACAAACTAATTTAGATGACATATATTTAAAAAAGTAATTATATCAATTCGAACGAACATAATTTTGGTAACATACAAGATTGCATTGGTGTATACTTTAAAAAGGAAAATACTCTCAAGTTGGAAATCACAATACCGGATTTCCCGTTTCGGGAATCAACCTATTGGTGGATTGAATTTGCAGAATCTTAATTACGTAAATTCTTTAACTTTCTTTTTAATGAAACATTGATTTTTAGAATGATCGAAAGTGATTTCATTAAATTGAACTTGGGAGATACTAGATAAAGTAGGTCAAAGTAGTTAGTACTGGAGTCGATAGGGCTCCTCTGAGGAACTAGATCTTAGGGTCACTAATCTACAGTACCTTCCTCAGATAACAAACTGTTAATGGCAGTAACATTAATGACTTAAGGGCTGAACTAGTTACCTAAGCCTAAATTAATTGTTTACACTAAACTAGTATTGATTCTATTTCGAAATAAATTACGCCTATTTTTTAGCTGATTTCCCTCGATGGATTGATGTTGCATTCAAGAGGCGATTTTCGAAAGGTCTCTTCAAATATCAAACGAAACTATCTAGAAGACTACGAAAATCAAATCCATTCAATGATATGTATTAACGTTCTAGCGGTCGCAATTTTATTTTATCGCTAGCGAACTCGTCATTTATTATTTATATTTTTTATGTAAAATCGCACCAGGAGGGAAAACTTTTGAAAATTCAAAGTATTTCCATTATTATACGTCAAATCGAAAAATTGTATCGAACCAATCTTATTTAAAATTTAATGTCTTGTAAATATTGATAAATATTTTTTCAGTGTCAGGATTATTAACCAAGATATTTTTTAAGTGTCAGCCTTCTGTGAACCCCTACTCATGTCATATTAAAAATGAGGTGTTATAAAAGACTTTATTTGAAGATTAAATACCAAATATTATTTTCATTGAACTTTTACATGCAAGTATATAGTGTGATGGCTCCATAAATTCAGATTTTGTGGTCTTGACTCAAAAATGATCAGAAAGCGAACCTGTTATAGCGGGAGATTATGTGTATATATATATATATATATATATATATATATATATATATATATATATATATAAGAAGCACATTTGGGAAACAATACAGTAATATAAAACTGCCTTGATGCAGCCCTGTAATATTGGGGAACCCTATTTCAGATTTGACAAGGTGAAAGTATTGCACAAGGAACCGAGGCCTGGAAGACATGTAAATTTCCAAAGACCTGGATAATGTAGTTAGCTTTAAAACAGACACAAGGGATTTAAAACCTCTGCAGTTTTAAATAAATTTGAAAATAAATTTAAAGATAGTTGAGGGGGGATATTTATTTATTATACTGAATCGATTTAAATGTTTTGGCTGTGTTTATTTTCAATAACTATAATTGGTGAAAATAATGCAGAACTTTATTATTGTTCTATATTTATGATTACAGTTATTTATGGCAAAGCACCAATGAGGGTTATAGAACCTATCTGTTAAGAGATTAGATATTTTTTTAAAAATTACCACTTGGTAAGGCTGATGTAATAAGGAGTTTTCTATTCGATTTATTGCTATATTAACTGGGAGGAATAATTTTAAAGGTTAGTTAGTACTCTAAATTCCTAAGAAAATTATGAATTGCCATAATGGATGTAAATAGATACATATTTACCCTGTATGTTTGTAGCATTGCTAATGCCAATGAGGTTGAAATTGGAAAAAAAGATAATAAAGATACCTGGTTTGACAACTTAAGGTCCTTTCTTTTGCTTGAAATACTTTCATTTTTCCCAGTAAGGATTAAATGGAATTACACTACATTAATGTTTTACTTCTTAAATCGTGCAACTCATGTATATCGGTTATTTCTATTTATACACTATTTTTGGGTGTATTTGTATTTTTGTTCGAATTGAAAATGGAACTCTACAAATAATTCAAATCCAGGAAAGTCTCTTATTTCATCATATCAACAAACAAACAAACTTACTATACGAAGACATAGTGAGACATATACGCCACCGAATCCTAAACAAATGGTAATCAGAATGGATGAAAGTAAAGAACCACCTCCGCAGTTTTAAAAGTACTATTACGGAGTGGCCATAGAGCCATAGGAATACTAGACGGAAGTAGTTCTTGCCAGGCTCAGGATCGGTCACACACACCTGACACATAGACACTTAATGACAAGGACTGATAACCCTATATGCAAATACTGCAACAGGCACCATACGATAAAACACATACTGACAGACTGCATCCAACGAAAAAAACTTTCACATACCCTATGATATGACAGAACTATTAACTGACAGCAGCCAATATATTCCACAAATACTAACGTATCTAAAACAGATCAACAATTACAAAAACATATAATACAAAATAGAATAGGTCTACAGTATACCTAAAAATATTTAAAAGGGTTAACTTTTATTATATTCTTTAGACAAAGCACGGATATGAGAAAGTTCATTTTACATTGTGAAACTTTGAGCCAAATCGCCAAGATGCGGGTTCACCTGTATAAATAAATAAATAAAAAATTATTCTCAGTAAGGATTAGATCCATTTACACGCCTTTAATATTTTACTTCTTAAATCGTGCAAGCCATGTACATCGGCTATTTCTGTTTATACACTATTTTTGGGTGCATTTCATACATTCTTACAGTCGAGACGAGATGATGACACCAGTTCAGTTCCGTCACATTTTGATTCGAATTGAAAATGGAACTCTACAAATTATTCAAATCCAGGAAAGTCTCTTATTTTGCCTGTTAAAATCAATTCATTTTGCAGAAGCAGAGGATGTTGGGGATCTTTCATTTTTTCTTCTTCTTAATAGATTATATTATATATTGTTTTGGACGGACTTCATTTCGGATAGAAGGGCAGTTGGAAATTTTGTCGAAAATTGCCTTTTTCTTAAGCACAGAAAAAGATTGAGCACGTTTTATCAGAATGTGACTCTTTATTCTTAAACTCATGACTCACAAACAAAAGCATATGTTTTACACCTAACCTTTATCTTACCGTTACAAAGAGATATAAATATAACAATCGTTCATTATAATATTCACTCCCTAACACGCCTCATAGCTTATTTCTGTTACATCGTTTACAGAACTTTATGATGAAGATATGGCTTAGATAGATTTGTGAGGCAGTGAGGAGGGGAGCTGACGTGGCTGCAAGCTAGGTGCAACGAAGAGTGCATCGGTGGAGGGGTTAGTTTTTGCTAGCTCTAACGGGACTCTTGAGGTTCAATGATCTGTCTCTTGACGACGACATACTCGCCTCTCTTAATCCGTGGTCCTCGCTTATAGTCAAAATGCCTGCACTCACTGACGCAGGATGCAGTCAAGCATGCAGTTCGCGAAGTGGCTCCTAACACCTTCCATAGCCGTCCGAAATTTACATTTAAGTCTATTTACGGCATTCATCCATTTGAGCGTTAAAAAAAAGTCCGTCACGCAGGGGCTGCACAAACTAAGCAGATTTCCCACGCTAAAGTTTACGGTAGATAATTCTACCAGTTTTAAGTGAGAAATCCTTTAGTCGATTTACAAGTTAATATCTACAACGGAAAGCGGCTGATTTGTAAACAAACAGTCCAGCCAAACTTGTAGCGCTGAATAGATAGACCGAAAAGACAAATAGTTAATGAAATATATCTGAATATAACATATTAATTTGGTTGAAATCAATTCACTAAAGCTACTGCTGTAATTTGTAATGAATCAGAATCAGTTTTATCCCAATCACTCAAATTTTAACAAGAACTTATTTGCACATATATCGCATTCATATATAAAGTAAAAGCTCCATGAAAACAATATTTGATATTTAACCTTGTAATGAAGTGGTTCATAATACAACAGCTTATTGTTAATATGACATGAGTAGAAGTGGAGGTTTGATGAAGGCTCAAAACAGGAAAATGCAAATATCTCCGTAAATATTAAAGGTAGAGAATAAACGTATATAACAATATTTATAGTTAAACCTAATTTGCAATAAGATTGGTTCTATACAATTTTTCAAACCGACGCATAGTAACAGAGATGCTTCGAATTTTCGAAAATCCCCCCCCCCCCTCCCACTAGTCCGATTTCTGCCATTAACGAACTTGATGTTTATTTATACATAAAATGTTTAAATATCGAGTTTTGTAACGATCAAGCAAAAATTGAGACCGCTAGAGCATTAACACACACACACACACACACACACACACACACACACACACATATATATATATATATATATATATATATAAATATATATATAAAAATATATATATATATATATATATATATATATATATATATATATATATATATATATAAATTTCTTACTAGGATCGATGGACATTTGAAAAAGATTTTTGAAAATCGCGTCATGAGTACGATCTCAATAGCTGATTTCTCTTATCTGCTAAAAGTTCTCCAATTTGAGTAAGAATTACATATTTTACAAAGTCATTTACACCAGTTGCCAGAACAATTGGCCATAGTTTATGTCATTCTCTCAGCTTGTACGTTGGATGAAGAGTGATAAGGATCTGGTTATCATTTAGGAGGAGTCCAAAATGTTTATTTTCTCAAATTTCTTGTCCATTTTTAACAAATAGAACCAGAGGTTGAAGGTCTTTATGGTGTTATTTAACTTTGAGTTGTAAGTTCCGATTCCAGTCGGTGTTGGATTCATTAAGCAAAGTGTCTACTGGCACCCAGGCTAGAAAAGGCTGGTGCCTTATAGACAAGTCACTCGACCAATTAAAAGGCGGAAGTGCAACAGAATGGATTTTAATTGGTTCTGTTAATTCTATAAGGCCATTCATTATATGACGATGTAGTCGAGCCGTCCCAATTACCCAAAGTTATATAAAATGGGGGTAAATTAGAAACGATTTCAGAATAAAACTTCAGCTAATTAGGTTGATGATTACAGCTTTGAAATATTTCAAATAACCATTATAAAATATTAAAACAAAAATGGAAATATTAGAGTATTTTAAGGTTAACCTCATTTTGAGTTTATAAACTGGCGGAAAAAATAGAGAGCTGAAGACCTAAATAAAGTAAAATCAACGAAAACTTTGCTGGACGGCTTCGGACTGGAAGAAATGCACGTGTGTACTGAGATGTTATTAACAAACAAAAAAAAAAAGATTTTTTTAAATCTCCATAGCTAAAAACTAATAGCATTTTTAGAAACAATTCAATGCTCATATTACACGTCAATATTGAAATTTGTATATACTTCAAAAACAGTACTGACAATGTGTAAGAAATATATCCTAATCCAATTTGAAATGTCAAAGCCATCAAAAACCAATTTAACTTTAACAGAGCTGCATTAAGTGAAATGCACAGGAGAAGTGCATTTCACATATCGACTGGAAAAGAAACCCCGAGCTGCAAATAGCATCCCATCGCTAGTTAATATTTAATGAACCCGAAATGCCAAGAGGACAAGAGAGACTGTAAAACAGGTATTTCCATCCATATGCTTTCCATTGATTTAGTTCGGAATAACGGAATAATGTCAGAGCAAATTGATGCAAAACACGGGAGGGCCAAAAAAAAAACTGCTTTCATGTGCTAAATTATTCCAGCATGTCCAAACCCACGTTTTAAATCAATAGAAGCATCCAAAGATTCTGTTCAAGAAGAACAATGACGTACTTATAACAATATTAGTACAATAACTGCATTTTTGTGAATAATTGAGTTTTTATGCTTAATGAGATCACAAATCCTTTAAGGTTAAGGTGGAACAATGCATTGATTGTATTTTGTATTTAATAGACAATAAATAACATGTTAACAGTTCAGTACTATAAAAGAATGAAAAATATTGGTGGAACAGTAACTTACTTGATTAAGGATTGAAAACTAAGTTTAAAAGGTAAAAATAATTCCAAGTCATTTAATATGAAAATCAAGAAAATGGATTACAACTTGGATTACACAAAATGGATTACAGCTACTCAATAAAAACATGACATTTTTGGGAATAATAAATTATTGTCAGTTGATTGTATTAATGTTCATGTAATATATATATATATATATATATATATATATATAATTCAATACAATTCGTGTTCGAATTACAGCAATTTGTAGAAAGGGTAACCCTAGACGTTGCGAAGCTACAAGAGATTACGAATGAAATCGAAGAACGTGAGTGATGAGTCTAAGTTTATGCTGGCGAAAGAACGTAATTAGAAAAAAAAAAAAACTATCAATAATTTTGAGTCTTAAAATTGTAGCCATTTACCGTTTACGGAATATATGGAGATAGTTAACAGATAGCACCCATATTCTAACGCAAAAATATAATATGATCCTTAATATAAGCTGTTAAAGAAGAACGTGATAAAACGCACAGTTACGTTATGCCAATGCTCAGCCATATGGCAGGCTTAATATCTTAACTATCTATATAAAAAAATTGAACACCTTCTCGAAACCTCATTCTTCACGAGGGAACGTAAAAGCTTTAGACTTAGAGCAACACTCTATCATGATGTTGGTGAAAGTATGTAATTAAATGAAAACAGATGCTTACTAGAAGGGGTCGCAATTATTTCAGAAAACACATGTACTCTGAGAATATTAATCTGCACACGCGCGTGCATACATACTCACTCGCACACGCACACACACACACACACACACACACACACACACACGCTGGGGGTTAGAATTGGGTGAAGTACAATACAACCACAAATTACACTTTAATTCTATACCATTTATGCATTCATTAATGAAAGGGATTTTATTATATAGCCATATGAATAAATATTTATTACCCTTTATTAGAGTTACTCATGAAACAAAAAACCGATAGAAACTGTCATGGATCTGGCAATCAGTTTTATGATTAAAAAAAGGAGTTTCATTTTCATTCAATGAGTGAGTTAAGTGCTCAGAATTTTCATAGTTGTGTTTTAAAGCTATACACGTAATTGCTTGTTGACTGCGCAATTTTTCATGAAGGTTACAATAAATTTTATTAGCTTCAGGTACGGTCGTAATGGCCAATTCTATTCCTAATATTTTTCCATATGTGGCAAGTGTATGGTAGTCAAGGGTGAACAAATACTTACCAAAAAATTACAACAAACAGCTCTGTCATCAGATATTATAGTGAAACATGAGCGTACTTTGAGTAGAAGGGTGGTCTAACCTACAACTTAAACTCACAATTAATGAATCAGTAACAATAAAAATTCTTCATATAAAACTTAAGAACACAGATGGAAATTAAAAAACATATTGTTCAAGTTGAAAAGGATTGGGATAGAATACTATAATTTAGTGATTACGTCTGAAGAATATTTTTTTCCAATTAGACATTAAGGATATAATATTACTTGGATTCATTTATTAAAAAATATATTAGAAAATCACATTCATTTAGTTCAGTCAACATTCGTTAACCTACTTAAGAGAATTTTAACTCCATTCTTAGATATTCCTGTATTTCACTACTATACGTCATACTACAATACTATGAAGTGAGAAAAAAAAGTTCATGTCTTGGTTTAAATTTTAAAAAATGAGTTCTTGGCCCACACCTTAAAAGGCCACAGATCTCATTGGCCTTTTAAAAAATACTATTTTTTAATGCCGACTTTAATCTACTAAGGCTAATTTGGAAGGGGTAACCAAAGGTTAGCTGCATGTTTCCACCTGGGTGGAACAAAGGATTTTATTTAATGAGTTCGTCACAAAATAAATTCCTAATGCCCACGCGAGAATCAAACCCACGACGCGAGGCGTATCAAGTGAATTATGTCAGCGTTTTAAATCACAAGGCTTACCTACTTGACACCCATTCCATTATATAAATTATTTATAACAAATTCTGTTGGTTTTAAAGCAGATTATTGTACGTTTGTGTGAACAATTCTAGTATTTTATTCACAATAACAATTTCGCATTGTGGGGACAAAATGAACATGCTATTTAGTGATTTTGAGCTAGCTCACACCAAAATATATGAAGACCACAGGCAAAGAACATTCTAAGTCAATTTTTTTCAAAAATGAGGTTTTCGCGCTATCTAGTAGCTAAGGCCGAGTACTACAACCTAGTCTACTCATAAGGGGAAAGAACGTTCTGTGTCACTGTTATTAAAGCTGGAAAAAATCATATACAGGGAAATATCATTCTATGTTCAACCAGCTGATTGATTTACAGTGGAAGAATATTCTATGTCACTATCAGCTGTTCAAGTTACTTTGAAATAACATTCTATGTTTAACATGACCTCTCAGTTTTACGTACTTTGTTGTCAGTGATTGTGGGTTGTTTAAGTCAATTCATTGAATTTTAACTTATTATTAATAGTGGATAGTGATCAAAATGAGTGATAACGACGAAAATATTACTGCAATGGCTACAACAAAGAGGAAATATGGAAGAATATCAGACGCAACGAAGAGAATCAGTGCCATGTTACACATGCCTGGTGATCCGTGTAATTGTAAGCGCTTTAAATGCTTTGAAACAATCAAAGAAAAGGAAATAGACGAACTATTGAAACAATTTAATCTAATGGCGGACTACAATATACAACTGGAACATTTAACCGGACTTATTAGTGTTTTACCGATCAAACAGCGTAGGCCTCGAGTGAATGAAGAGGATTCTACTTCTCTTAAAGAATTCTCTTACGAATACAAGGTAAGGATTTTGACAGATGGGAAAGTCAATGAAATCACTGTCTGTCAAAAAGCATTCATATCATTGCATGGAATTACAAACCAAACAATTAATACGATTAAAAAATCTTTGAATACCACTGGAAAAGCTCCAGTTGATCAACGAGGCAAACACAAAAACAGAAAACATTCGAAACACTGGATAATGTCCACGAACATCTATCCTCTTTAAAGAGACGAAAATCGCACTACAGTTTAAAAAAAAAAAAAGCCAGTAAAGTGTACCTCTTTGAAGATCTAAACATTAATTAACTTTATAAAATGTATTCTGAATTATATCCATATAATCCAGTATCATACGAATTCTACAGAAATGTGTTCAATAATCTTAAATATTCACTTATTCTTTTATACCCGTAATAATAAATATTTACTTTTATAAATTAAGTTTATAAATTCCCAATAACCTATGTATAACATAGAATGTTATTTCTATGTTTCAACTGACAGACTGTTTTTTCACTGTTTTTTATGACATTATGTTTGAATTATTTTTTTTAATAAATATAACCAAAAATGGAGATTGAACAGTTTTATTTCGAATTTAAATCTATTTGATCAGTACAAAAAAAAATTATTGTTCAATAAATATCAATTCTCAATTTTCATATGACGTTTCAAAGACTAATTTTCAATTTACTCAAAAGTAAGAAAAAGTGACTTAGAATGTTCTTTGCCTGGGGTCTTCATATACATTAATATAGTTTTTTTCAAAATGAATTTATCTATATTAACTGCAACATTAAATAATGATATATTAACCGTTTTGCTATCTTTCGGTGAGTAGAAAAATTCCACGTTCAAAGAAGCCTTGGTTTTTTTAGAAGCAAAGAACTGGTCCAACTCATTTTTACCCGCCTCGTCAGAATCGAAAGTTTTACCATTAAAATGACCTTGAACAGAGCGAAACAAATGGTAATCTGATGGTGCTAAGTCCGGGGTATATGGTGGATGTGGCATCAGTTCACAATTGAGCTCTGTTAATTTTTGACAAGTTGTCAAAGAGGTGTGAGGCCTGGCGTTATCATGATGAAACATCACGCCTTTGCGATTAGCCAGTTCAGGCCTTTTTTTCTTGATTTCTTCGTTCAGTTTCGATAGTTGACAGTAGATATTCGAATCAATAGTTTGGTTTCTTGGAAGCACCTCAAAGTACACCATACCCTTGTAATCCCACCACATAGAAAGCATAATCTTTTTTTGGTAATATTGGCTTTGGATGTCGATTGTAGGGGCTCATTTTGCTTGGTCCATGGCCTTCTTTGGACTGCGTTATCGTAAACAATCCATTTTTCATCACCCGTTATGATTCTTCTTAAAAATGGGTCCTTTTCGTTACGATTCAGCAAAGAGTCGCATATGTTAATGCGTTTGGTGAGGTGAATATCCTTTAATTGGTTTTGGGTGAGGAACCCAAACGTCCAGTTTGCTTACGTAACCAAGCTTTTGTAAGTGGAAGTAAACGGCTGAATTCGATATGTCGAGCTTCTCTGCTATCTCTCGAGTTGTCATACGCCGGTTGGTTTCTATTAGCGCCTTTATTTTGTCGTCATCAGTAGTGGTTGGACGACCAGTATGTGGTGTATCTTGCACATTAAAATTTCCAGACGCTGACACTGGAAACGCTGACACTGGCGATCAGTAAGACAGTCCACACCATAAACTTCACATAATTTTTTCCGAGCTTGTAGCGCATTTTTGCCCTTTCGGAAGTAAAACAATAAAATATGCCGATAATGCTCTCTTTGATTGTCCATTTTCAACTGAATTTTTAACCAATTTATTTTTTACTAATCAGACTATGTTATTTACTGGACATAGTCCAAAGTCTAATCTTTACAATAGTATATTATAATCAAAGCCACACAATCAATACTACCTGAAATATGCATTTCAAACAATGTTATCAGAAAAAACGACATTAATTATCGAACCACCCGATAGTATAATCCATTACGATTTAGTCTCTCAATTCATTTACAGTGTTGAGTTAGGAACGGAGGTGATGCTGCAAGTTAGATACTAGGTCCCAGCTCTTATACTTGTACATTTCTTGAACTCGAATGTGCATCTACTATCCGAGTTGCATCTAATAATTCAAGAATCGCAAAAGAAAACTTGCTAGGAACAGTAATTATATGTGATGTTTGAATATATTTTTGATCAAAATGGACCAATTTATCTTAAAACAGAAAAATATTTAAGATTTCAGCCAAATTATTAAATTTAATTATTCCCTTTAAAGACCCCTTTCTTATCTTAATTCCGGAATAATAGCTTATAATCTGTTTTTGTTGTTTCAGTCACTACTGGCCAAATCTGTTAAGAGATTAGCAATAATACTGGAGAATCTTCTTCTCTTTAAACTATTACGGCTGAAGTCGACGCAAAAATTCATTCATATTTAAAAAATCCCTTTCGGCTAAACGAGAAAGTTCGTAAATAAATTATATTGTCTTGAAACCAAGTTCTATGGAATATGAATTAACATTTACAATTTAATTGCGAAAAAAAATTATCACTTATCTCAACGATTATCACAAGAAAAATATTGCAGACATAAATACAAATATTAATTATATAGTTGGAGGTGAATTCTACAGACGTACAGACTTTTTTTAACAAGACGCAGAACGAGCGCTATTATACTATCTCTCTCTGAATGCTAAACCAATTTAACTGTACAACACATATTGACTGGCTGTCGATGAAGAGACAATTTATACATTTCACATGTCTTACAGGAACTTTTGATCGATAACAGTAATTACATAGACTCAGTCATTGAACATCTAAGAGAAATTATTATATACAACACACTATAATCTACAATTTTAACACACTACACTTCACTTATTTCCTACATTAGCAGGGTGTATACACTTTAATTTTGTTTATTCATTTGTTTACTCTTTTTTTTTTGGTTTTACTTTTCCTTTTTCTTATTTATTCTATTCTTTTGGTTATCCCTTTTCCTTTTTTTAATTTAATTTCTCTTTTTTTCCCCTTCTTCTATACTTACATTTTCATTTATATTATTTTCATCACCCTGATGTTTCCATATACAATATCGTTCGCTTTATATAAGTCTGGTATGCGAATAACCCGTTTCAAAAATCACCATATGCCATTCACTCTTTTTCTGTTTCTTGTTTTTTTATGTTGCATTTCGCTTGTTTTGTTTTTTTAGCACACTTGAGTAATGAGTAAATCGCCGGCGATGCAGGACTCATTTAAATAAATAAACCAATTTTTATAAATGTGTACATAGGAGATTAATAAAAATACATATGAACAATTTTTTCCATTCCATTTTTTATTACTAGCATCATGAATAAAGATGGCAATGCTGTTCATTACTCTTAACCATAATATAGACAAATATATTCGTTGTATTTGAACCGTTGAATATACAAAAGTAAAAGCAAGTGAAAAGTTTGTTACAGGAATGAATAGGAAAAAGGAAGTAGGAAAGGTTCGAATCGGAGGACTCATTTCTTTCTAGAAACCTCGTTTTCCATCAGAACCCAGAAAACCCCGAGCGAAAGACTAACCGAATTCCATTTGCGGGCACTCCGCTTAAATAGCTATGATTTATGCAAATCCTTTTATCTCTGTTTAGCTGCCGTTTATTGCCTTTCTCCTAGAGAATCTTGGCTCTCACCTTACTCTGTATTCCTATAAATGGATTCAAAAGATTCTTGGCTCAGGCTTAAGACAAAAAAAAATTGAAAGAGAGAATAAGGTTCGCTCAAGATTACAATAAAAAACAGTCAAAGCGTTCTCTTATTAGTCCGCAATTACATTTCTTGAAATGAAATGATTTTTCCCCATTAAATGTAAAAACATATAAGATATAGGGAAAATATATGCTTTTTTATTTTATTTCAACAATGGTTGAATACACAAATTCAATTTCTTCATGTTAAACTTACGAAATAACTTATTGTATGTAAAATCTTTCAAATCCGATTATCAAATCTCTTAAGCTATTAGAAAAAATATTATACATAGTGAATGAATGATAAGAACAATGAAAATTGATTACATGCATCTTTCGTTTTACAAATGGGAAGAAAATTGCCTTATATTGACAGCAAGGGCACGAGGGTCTAGGCATTAATTGCTGAACAGACTGAACGCTCAGAAACAAATCAACCATTCAATATAATAGTGAGACACGTCCGAATTTAGTTCCTAGGTGAGTGGTAATCAGAATGGATGAATGTAAAAAAATACCGCCACAATAAGAAGTGGCCATCGCGTCAGAGGAGTATATAAGGATTCTGGTTAGAAATGAGTTAAGGTGGTTTTAGTTTACTCGGTATACCAAAAGTTGAGGGTCCCATTCCCAACTTATGAGTTTATTTAGTGAAGCTCTCAGTAAATAAATTCGATAGTTCATCCCTGCCTAAGAAAAGGTGGTAACCCCTAGACAACCATTCGTCCCATTTAGCCATAGTTGCATAAAGAGGACTTTAAAAAAATAACAGGGATATAAAACGTTTCAAGATTTGTCTAATAGAGAGGAGATAAAACAGTGCTCTGGTACTCTCCCAGTATCCTCTCATCTTTCTCCGACATAAGGGCGCAAACTGACACTTGGAATCAGCGGGAAGAAACTCTTAATCTCTATATTTTACACGTTTAAATTTGTTTTCCTTTATGTACACGAGAAATTTTCGGTTCCACTCATTCTGGCATCTCCTGTGTAGGTTTTCTGGCCCTTCTCATATTTATCACTTTTTACAGACAAGAAATATCTCTTGAGGGATCTGTATTACCAGATTTCAGGTGGCCGTGATAATAATATTCTGATCACTGAATTACTCCAGCCGTCGCTGGAACGTAGCTACGAGGGAGTCATGAAGCCACCGACAATTGTCTTTAACGCCAACCGGAAAATAAAAATGCACACATTTATATATGACATTACTACTAATTATACAAGTTATATCCAGAATATTAACATAGACTAAAACACCTGACAGGTATGTAATAGATGGATATTTCAGTTATAATAATTACATTAAAATAAAATTATTTCGTATCTGAGATTAGTACAGCAGGACCTATCCATGTATTATTATTTTATTGCAGCAGTAACCATACTGGGAGCCGAAGACTGTGTTTATGCTAGGATATAGGAATGTTATGGCCTCCTATTCGAAGCCAGTAATTGGATACTCCTCCCCTCACCCACCCTCCAGTATATTGCACTTTACTATTCGATGCAATAATGTCGAATGGCTCTGCACGTCCCAAATCCGTTCATCTCTACATCTCAGGGAGAATTTAAATAGTAAGTATTATAGCTCTCTAACCTCTTCTTACAAATAGGTTTCAAGACTGGAACGAATATCAAATTTATAAATATCGATAGTGATGGAATATTGGGTTTTCTGTCTTGATAAATGCCGGAACGTGGGAGGACGATGCGAAAATTCTGGACACACATATGAATAGATAAACTGCATTTCACTTATCTAGAAATTTTCCATCAAAGGATTTAATATCGAGCTTGAGGAAAAATACAAAATTGTGGCTATTGAAGAAAGTTTTAGAAAATCGTGAAATGAGTACAACCTCAATTGCCGGTTTACTTTGAGAATAAAAGAAGAAAAAAGAAAGTGGATTAATTGGTAGATTTAATACAAACAAGGGGTTTTCGATAGGACATTATTAAACAAGATTTAAAATTGAAAACAATGACAAATGGACTCGGGACTCACAGACAACACAAACGTTATTACGTATACTTTATGACTGTTCAATATTTAATCAAAATAGATCAAAATTAATAATCAACTTAATTTTAACAGGAGGTAATTAGCCAGAACCTCCTCATGCAAATATAATAAAGAACTTATAAAGTTTATCAAAAGTATAGATATGGATGTAGCAAACATACATTAGACTGTAATGATGATTGTGAGAAATGGGAATTATAATTCAATATATTTACCTTACATAGATTCGCAAATTAAACATTGAATGAGTTTAACTTTAATTTTTTTTTTGTTCTTATTTTACTTATTTATTTTTTCATTTCATTTATTAATGTTATTTGTAATTATCTTACTTATTTTAATATTTTATTTAATTATTATTATTATTTTTTGTATATTATATTTGAATAGATAGTTGATTAACGCGTATATATTGTAAAGTAAAAATGTATTTAACATAATCATATATGTAATATGCCGTGTGGCAATGGAATACGTATTTAAATAAATGACTCCTCATAGGGTTACTGTGAGGAGAAAAAAAAGGGGAGGGTTTGTTCTTTGGTTATGGTAATGTTTATATTTTGAAGGAAACCATCTTTACTTCAACCAGTCATGGAAGAGCAATACATTTAGTATTGATAGACGTAGGAGTGTCCAGCAATTTGTTGAATAATAGGCATACAAAAAGTATGTATCAATAGAAAGTATTTTTATTTGAACTATTTTCGGAGCACAAGACATGTAAAATTGTCCTCAGAGCTATTGGTGATGAAAATATTCAAGATAAGGCTTGCACTAATGATTTATTTTTTCAATACCTATTATATATTACAGTAGAGACTCAGGTTAGCCCTGTGAGCAAGGCCTTGATCTTATTGGTAAACCTAGAGTCGTAGGTTCGACACCCCTCGGAGCAATAAGACGAACTCACTAAATTAAGTCCTTAGTTTCTCGTAGAAAAGGGTGATATCCAATACGGCTAGATCCCAATTAACAATAGTTGCTTAAAAGGGAAGTTAAAAAATAAAATTTTTGTTTTTAAATTTATTTTGCAGTTAACCAGTGAAATTCATTGAGGTATGACTTTAGAAGCTCGAAATAGAACTATTCAATATTACATTATTAGTCTGTATAGAGTAGACTTTGTAATACGGGAGAATGTTATTGTAGCATAACTCAATGATGTCTAAGTTAATTACACATGTATTAGTATGCATTATCCAATAGGTAGAGATTAGCAGAGCTGCCTGATTGGCTAGTAACTGAGTAAAGCTTATCCAATGATAGGCTGCTTACCCGTTTAACCGTTACGGAATCGATTCCCGCTGGAGCTCTTTCTCTTAAAGCACATATAATAGGGACTTGCCACCATACATGGTTGAGCGAATAGAGAACTTAATAAGGGATTTGTAAGGGTTATACTAGTGGAATCTACTTTATTGTTGCGCAATTATAATTTAGATATTTTTGAGGTTGAATTTAAAATTGGTGTGAGTTTGTAAATGTCGTCAATATATATATATATATATATATATATATATATATATATATATATATATATATCTTGGAGTTATGGTCAACATAAATCTGGGGAAATCCACTATTGAGGTCTATTCTACGATACTCTTTCGTTTCACGAATTAAAACGATATCAACTATTATGGCTTTTGTGTTTGTTTATTTACTTTTTTGTTTGTTACTAAACAACAGAACCGAATTTTATGAGTCTTGGTACGGGAATCAATGCTAACCCTTAGAATTTAAGCTAAAAGAGGCGAAAAGGAGTGGGGTTATAAGGGAGGCCTGAATTGAAAAATCACAATATTTCCTTTCCTATCAGCTTTTCGACAAATGTGTACGTGTAGTTTTAAAGGTTTATTGTAGTATTAAAAAGTAACTTTTGTTAAGTACTCTTTTGTTGTATAACCAAATACAAACAAAATACGCTAAACACTATAGCGGAAGTCAACAATGTTTTTTGGCACAAGCGCATGATTATAAACTATATTAACATTTCTAGGGACAAACAAATGTGGTGGTTACAGGAAAGGGGGAGCATGAAATGAAAAATGTCCATATTCGTTGCTTATTGTTTTTTGGAAAAATGTATCTAACAAAAATTGCTTATTTAGAGTAACCTTTGTAATATCAGTTTTTGTTAAATAATAACACATAAACGAGTTATGCTCAAAAAAGCATAACGTGTGCCGTCAATTAAACCATAAAATAACGGAATAAAATTGAATAAGCTCAACATTTGTTATTTAAGAAAGCCTGATTGGTCTCTAATGCATTAATATAGATGTTACTAACCGTTTTAAACATTCAATGCTCTACAATTGTTGCTCTTACATTTGTTCTGAAACATTAATGTTTATCAAATTATTAGTACTTAATTTATTAGTCAGCCTCCAATCACTCCCACTCCTACTCATGCGATTTTCACTCAGTACAGTTGAGGCTCTAAATAACCCACGCCCAGTTCAAGTTTTAATTCCTGCTTACTGAGGTGTCATGTTATGGAAGGAGTAGATAATAAATAAGGGAGATAAACTCACCTGAGTGCCATTACAGCATTATTTTAATCAGATCGGCTTCCTAGTTCCCAATTCGGCTAAACTCATTTACTTTAATTATTTCAACGTTTATTTAATCATTTATTTTATAATTTAAATAATCGTACTGGGCTGCAATGTTTTAACACATTTCCTCTTAGGGAAGTGAACTATAGAGGTCGACTTTTTTCCCCCCAACTTCTATAAATGTCCACCGATCCTACCAACTAGATCAGAAAAATGAGATCCGTTTAAATTGATGTAGAATAGTATTTTAAAATTATTGCGCTAGAATCCTTTTTCCGATATCCAAAGTAGCCTGAACTTTTATCATTTTCTACCTTAACCATTCACCTAAGGCCAATATATAAATACAAATTTTATTTCCAGCTTAAATACCAGCAGCGTTTGCGTAGTCTTCATTAAGGGAGAAACAATGGACGGAAGGTGAGATATGATACCGCTTTGTGCTAGATTGAACATGGAAAATCATCTTAGTTTACGCAGGTCGGACATAATTTTCTCTAGATAGGCCGAAGAGGCATACCTATCTGGAAGCAACAGCTGATTTTTCCCAGCAGAATGAACCCTCGCCATATTGGTAGCGTGTAACGACCATGGGTAACGAAATAACAAAACTCATGTGATCAATCTGGTTAATACCCACTTGAATTTTATTATTTCTGTGTTACTGAAAGATCAATGTAAGCTGTTTCATATATAATAAAGAAAAAAATAATACCTTAGGGGTAAGATCTGGACATGCTCTCCTATTAAAGTCAATAACTTATTAACGCAAAAATGATTAGGGCGACAAACATTGAATAGCTAATTTATAACAGATTTAAGGATTTAATATTATACTTGCTCATTAATACTAATTTTTCACCAATCAATGCAGAATTTTAAACTCTTAAAATGCATCCGGAGGTGAGACATTAACGAAACAGATGTCCGAGAAAAGTCAATTGTTATTATTATTCTTACTGTAATCGAATTTCACGACTGGGGTGACTGAGCGACGTATCATAATAAATAAAGTATTGTCCTCTGAAAAAAGAGTTAATGATAGATGGTATAGTAGGCACCTTTGTAAATAAAACTTCAAACCGAGGCTAAGTTGTTCTGGTGGTTCTGAGTCAAATTCACATTTTAGCAGATTTCCCTTAAGGGGAAACAACAATTGAGCTCTTACTTGTGCAGCGATTTTCGATTTTTTTCTTCAAATGTCCGTCGATCCTTCCTAGGAGAGGACGAAAATGAGGTCCCATCGAAATTTTGTGTGTGTGTGTGTAAATATATATATATATATATATATATATATATATAAAACTGTATATTTGTCTGTTACCGCTCTAGCGGTCACAATGTTTGTTTAATCGTTACGAAACTCGAAATATAAGCGTTTATGTAAAATGTCCGTCACGCAGGGGCTGCGTTAACTAAGCAGATTTCCCACGTGCGTCACGTATTTGCATTTATCTCAAAACTTAAAAGTTCAATGAGAACAATATTTGGTATTTAAGCTTCAAATAAAGTGTTTCATAACATAATAGAAGATTGAATATATGAGATGAGTAGGAGGGGGGGTATTACTGAAGACCGAAAACTAAAAAATGAAAATATCTCAGTAAATAATCAAGATATTGAAAAAATGTACATAACAACATATATAGAACATTACATTTGCAATAAGATTGGTTCTACACAATTTTTTGATCCGACGCATAATAACGGAGATATTAAGATATTTTGAAATTCTCCCCTTCTAAACCCCCACTCCCTCTGTTCCGATTTCAGCCATTAACGAACTTGATCTTTCTTTTTGTATAAAACGATTATATATCAAGTTTGGTAACGATAAGACAAAAATTACCTATTTTCGTCATCTCCTGGATAGGATCGATGGACATTTGAAGAAATATTTCGAAAATCGCGTCATGAGTACAACCTCAATAGCTGATTTCCCTTAAGGGACATCTGCTAAAAGAAAGACCAAGTTCGTTAAGGGTTGATATAGGGCAAGAGGGAGGACGGAATTTAAAGAAGGAGGACATTGAGAATTCAAAATATCTCCGTTACTATACATGGGATAAATAAATTGCACAGACTAATCTGATTGCACATTAAATATACTATAAATATTGTTATAAACATTCAGTCTCTAACTTGAATATTAACCGAGATATTTTCAATTTTTAGCCTTCAGTAAACCTCTAATTTTACTCATTCCACACAAACAATACTGTGTAGAATGAAACACTTTATTTGAAAATTGAATACCAAATATTGCTCTCATTGAAATTTTACTGAACTCTAACTTTCTCTCACGTAAAGCGGTACACTTAGTAAAAATATACAATGTACATACAATTGAACGGACCTTACTTTCTTCACTTCTTTGTAGATTTTATGGGCAAATTCTCTCTCGAGTAGCAGCTCAATAGCGGATTTCAGAAATATGCTAAAATCATCCGGATTTGAATCGCCATTTGACGGTTCGTATGATCGCAAGTGGTGAGCATGGAGTGGGCATGTTAGTACGACGGCGTGTATATGAAGTATGACATGAGGTGGCCATGTCAGAGAGTCATGTCATGTTCCATGTGATAATAGACACGCACCCCCACTCCATCGGCGAGATTGACGTACGCCAGGGTTGCAGCGTGTTCCGCTCCCCTATACATGCATCCGCCATTTGCCAATCCCAATTCGCAGCTGGGCTACCTCCCCAACTCCTATACTAATTATACATAGTTCTCCGAAGGGGCTTATCAGGAAGGTGGCAACACAAACCGTTGTCAGATCAAGTAGTGAAAAACAAAACAAATTTACTTTCAGAAAATATAGAAAGTTCGTCACGGGCTGCGTAAACTAAGCGGATTTCCCACGAGAGGTTTTACAAAAGCGAAATTTCACGAGAGCCGAACAGTTACGGAAACAGTCGCACTAGCTCTTGACCGAAACTCACGACTAGACCCGAAGTTAGCCGATCTCACCTCGACCGTTACAATTAATAAAAATGCAAATATCTCGGTTAATATTCAAGATAGAGAACACATATACATAAAAATATTTATAGTAAATTTAATTTGCAATAAGAAGATTGATTCTATAAAATTCTTCGATCCGACGTATTGTAACGGAGATATTTCGACTTTTCGAAAATCCTCCCCTGTAAACCTTCCCTCCACCTGGTCCAATTTCTGCCGTTAACAAACTTGATCTTTTTCTTTTTGCATAAAACGACTAAATATCGAGTTTGGTAACGATTAAACTATAATTGCGACCACTAGAGCGGTAACAGACAAATATATATACAGTTTTGGACCTCATTTTCGTCATCACCTAGGTAGGATCGATGGAGATTTGAAGAAAAATTTTGGAAATCGCGTCATGAGTACGATCTCAATAGCTGATTTTCCTTATGAGAAATCTGCTAAAAGTAAAACCCTGTACGTCGTTCTTTAAGTTTGAGGCCACTTCCTCCTGTCCGCTATGTAATAATAATGTATGTTATATGTTATATGTTAATTATTATGCTGTATATTAAATAACTGATTTGTCACTAAATCGCCCCTTTTGCGAAATGCGATTATTATATGAATAATAAATAATAATAATAATAATGAACTTGAAAATCTCAAACGCTTCCTCATCTCATGTACTATTTATTTTTATTTTATTTATTCATACAATACTCGAATTTCGCAACTAGAGTTATTTAGCGATCAGTTAAATTCCTATAATCACTTTATTATATTTACGTAAGTATGCTCATTTCTGCAAATATTCTCAGTATTGTCGTACATTATAATTTTTTGAAAACGTTGTTATATTTCAAGTAGTGTAATACGCGGTCTGTATACTTGCTACGCTCATGTAGTAGTTCAGGCAAACTGCATGGTAGGTCTATGTGAGTCCTTAAATAGCAGTTAGTAAGTATATGTTTTATAGTAAGCCTACAGTTACTGTGTTGGCAGTATTGTCCGTCTTCTCCAGTTTTTTCTCCCAATTTGACGTTTAAATAGTTATTTGGTTGGTACCGATGAAATAAATATTATGGCCTTTAGCCGTTAACAATATATTGAAGTTTGTGTTTTACCTTGTCTAAGACGGAAAATGTCTGTTACAGAAGTGAAACGTGAAGCATTTACATTTCAATTCAAAGAATGACATTCACAGGATAAAATAAATAAAATGCCAATAGGTTTTTTTCAAATCCTAAATTTCCAATACGTTTAATGCACGTTATTATATGTCGTAAATTCTTTTTTTTTTTTTTCAGATGAAATTTATAAAGAATGTACTGACGACAAAGATTAGCAGTGATAGAAGTTATTTAACATTTCGAGTCAAGATATCTTAAAGTGGAATTAAAGTATATGAAACGCTAAATATTTCCTTTCATGGGGAAACATTTAGTTACTAATCACGTGCCCCTTGGTATTCTTCCGTAAATTATCACAACATAATTCGCAATTAACTATATAATTACTGTGCTACTCTGTTATAATAATGTATGTTTATATAGGGGCTGAATGAGCGGCCATAAGTTGAGCCCAACTAGCTTATTGTGAGGAAACAGCGCAATTTGCTTGTTCAACTTGCCTCTGGCGTATTCAATTCAATTCTCTCTCCGATCTACCACTCCTCTCTCTCTCTCTTTCTCTCTCTCTCTCTATCTCTCACTCTCTCTCACACTCTCTCACTCTCTCTCTCTCTCTCTCTCTCTCTCTCTCTCAGATGTCACGCTCTCTCGTCAAAGCAGACCTATTCCTCTCTACCGAACATTCCAGCCAGTGTTTCCTCGACTCCCCTCTCTCCTCTCTCTTTCTCTCTTCCCTGCGCTGTTTGAAAGGGAAATAGAATCACTTCATAACACAGGAGACAAGGTAAAGAGCTTCCCTTGGGCTTCGAGAAATATGATGGAGAGACATAATTAAATTGAAGCAGCAGGAAAGGTGAACCACGAAAAACATTTGACATATTTTACTGTTTAATGTTTGCCATAGAAACAATCCCTTGCAAAACTGGACACCCTGCATCACGATCCAGGTGACATAAATGCTACTTCAAAAGTACAGGAAAGGGGTTGATGGTATTAAAAGATTTCATGACGCAGCTTGGTACGGAAAATCGGGGAAGGAAATACAACGTTATGCATAGGGACATATACTAGCGTTCAGGAGGAGAAGGGTTAGCCAATGCCATTCTGTAATCGAATTTAGCTAATTAGAAGTAATATAAACTAAATATGGAGGAAAACAGATCTATGGTGCCTAAAGCTTTGAGAGAAATAAGGCATGTCCAAAGGTTTCCACACATTGTTTTTTGCTCGTAGAAACTCTTATCTTCTATTGGCATAAATGGAGTCAATAAATGAATTTCCCCTAAGCTAATGAACTTCAAATGCTTTTTGATAGATGGCAGAGAACAGCTCTCGTTGGTAGAAATATTTATACAGAAGTCAATCAACTGTAGGTATCCTCCAAATTCAGTTTTCCTTGTTCATAATTTTAACAAGAAAATTTAATATTAAAATGTTTTACTTCTTGCATAAAATATGCTAAAAGTAATCCCGCAATAGTTGAGTTTTAGGATGAGTATTTAGCAAAAAAAAAAAGATATAAGACTGAATGTATAAATCAACATCTTATGGTAGTAAATAAATATGATAAAAACCATCAGAAAGTTAAAATATTAATGTAACCAAACAAAAAATACAATACAAATAAATTACAGAGATGTTAAAGAAAATAATAGGTTGATGGAACATGAGTTAAGAAATTATCATCAGATGAATTTGAATAATGTCATAACCATATTAATGCATGTAAACACGTGCAATGTTTCCATTTAAATGCCCCTTTAAACTCACCAATGTAAGCTGATGAAATTTGGTCTGAAATTTTAGAATCCAGTTGAAATTAGTCCGAAATTTAAAAAGAAATTACGGTATCAAATGGAATATAACGGTTCATTGATAAACTCATTGTTTTTGGTGCATTAATAAAAACTTCATCCTCAAAAATCATTCGTCCGCCTTCTGTTGAAATATGACTTCCTCTAAAGTAAGTGAGTACTGTACCTTCGTCTCCCCAGATGATTGGAAACGAGAGTTCCAAAAGCTCATATTTCAAATGTGGGTGGCAGGCTGGTCGAAAAAACGTGATAATGAACTGCGAAAAATCAAAGAAATTATGGAGCATTGGAATACTGCAAGTAGAAAAATCCGAAAAGAGGAGGTTGTTCCTTCCCCTGTTCGAATTGGACACACCAAATTAACACATAATTATTTATTGAAAGGCTAATGTCCATCCTACTGTTTCACATATTCTTTTTAATTTTAAATATTACGATCTTCCAAGAACAGCTGTGAACCTTAAACCGAACTTAATTATTATTATTTATTAACGTCCACTTTTTGCAACTAAGGCTAATTGGGACGGGTTATCTACAGGTTACCACCCTTTTCTAGCCAGGGTGGGACTTAGGATTTTATTTAATGAAAACTGAACATAAGAGAACTCCTTGGAGACGACGAAGACATCAAAAGGCCTTTTTGCATTTTTAACTGAAACTTGTTTGTTCCAAGAAATATAGATCCATTTACCGGTAGTGACAATTGTAGATGAGGTAATAACTCCCAGGCATCTTGGCAAATTGAATCTTAAAATTAACTAAATAAATAAGTAGGTGTTCAAAAATCCATATTTCGGAAGCACGACGCCAACATCATATCTCCTCGATAACTATAATTGTCCTGTGACTTGACTACTTAACTGACACATAGGGTACAGAAATAACTGGGTAAAAAAAAAAAAAAAAAAAAAACTTAAATCTTACACCCTTTGCATGCACATAGAAATTAGAATAACAAGTTGTTTGACCCGTTAATTACACAAATTATTAATTATTGCAACTTGGCATATTATATTGCGATCTTTCGTGTCTAGATGAAATACTGATAGAGGTATTTAGCATTACGTTTTACCAGGCTTTAAATTTATAAACGAGTCCCCTCGTTGAGGTGCCACTAAATAAGGAATGTTAATTTTGTTTGGCGGTCACATACGTAAGCCGTCGGCATCAGGAAAAATTCTTAAACATATTTTCCTTGATTGAAGGATGGCTGAGTGATAGAGATAAAGCGCACATTATTTTATTAAGTATGAATATCCCTTTGACAACACAATACAAACATAATAATAACAGTTTGGTTATTTTATTTTCTAATAAAGTTTTAAAAGCCACTGCTGTCATAACACCAATGTAGTCGTGGCGGAGAATTGCTTGCGTAATTTATTTGGAATGAGATAACGTAAATCTCAAAATATTTGAATACGACAACAAGAGCTCGTGACTGAAAAGCATTGAATCTCTTTGGACCCAACTACAGAGACGTTGTAAATGTGAATATGGATCTCAAAGAACACTGTTTATCTTTCTATTTCCTGACGAGATTCAGGCATCAATATTCAAACAAGATAATTTTGAGAGCATTAAAACTAGAACATACTGGCAAACAATAAGTATAAATTACTTTCTTGAAATAAGTTCAAATTCGGTTATTATTATTATTATTATTTATTAACGCCCGCCTTTTTGATACTATGGCTAATTGGGGAGGGTTACCACACTTTTCTAGCCAGGGTAGGACTAAAGAGTTTATTTAAAGAGTTCGTCACTAAACAAATTCCTATTGTCAAGGCGGGAATCGAACTCGCCACTCCACATATACCACGTGAGATTAAAGCCAACGCTTTAACTCACATGGCTAATCTGAGCCCCAACAATTCGTTTTGTTTGTGTTTACAATTAATGCTTAGTAGAAAAGATTTGTCGTGTTCTATTACAATAAAAAATCCCCGTTTAATAAAAAGACACCAGTCTAAAATAGAAAACTACCTGCATTCCCAAAGTGGAAAATAATAAAACAAGATGTTCCGTATATTAAACCCTGAAACAATATTGTAATATCCCATACTATGGGTCAAAACGCCACCAGAATAAAATCTAAATCGACGTTTTACAATGCGTCATTGTCAATAAAAAGTCCTTCAAGCAGGGGCTGCGTAAACTAAGCAGATTTCCCACGTGAAGTTTTACAATAGAGATATCTCTATACAAGAGCCGAACAGTTAGGGCCGAACTAGCTTTTGGCCTGAAACGTTCCTTATTGGCCCACATTTAATAAAAATGCAAATATCTCGGTTAATATTCAAAATAGAGAATAAATGTATAGAACAATATTTATAGTAAATTTAATTTGCAATAAGATTGGTTTTATACAATTGTTTGATCCGACGTATGGTAACGGAGATATTTCGAATTTTCAAAAAACCTCCCCTCTAAACCCCTCCTCCCACTGGTCCGATTTCAGCCGTTAACGAACTTGATCTTTCTTTTTACATAAAACGACTAAATACCGAGTTTGGTAACGATTAAATAATAATTGCGACCGCTAGAGCGGTAACAGACAAATATATATATATATATATATATATATATATATATATATATATATATATATATATATATATATATATATATATACAGTTTTCAACGGACCTCATTTTCGTCATCTCCTGGGTAGGATCGATGGACATTTGAAGAAAAATTTCGAAAATCGCATCATGAGTACAACCTCAATAGCTGATTTCCCTTAAGGGAAATCTGCTAAAAGCTTTCTGATCGACGCTCCATGATTTCGTCAGTCATAGCAATGTTGTATGAAAAATGAAAACTATTCTCGGAGAAAGAATGTTCTAGTGAATATGATTGTGTAGCAAAATGAATAATGTGAATAATAAGTTGCAACAGTGAAATTGATGAATTTATAAGAACGGGGGTATTTATTAATAAAAAAGCTTTATAGTTAGTGTTTTGAATGTGCGCAGTGAACATTGGGAGGATGTTGTAGTGAAAGGTCCAGGAGAAAGCGATGGCTTATGCAACACTAGCCGCTTCTAGCCATTCCCACACTCTGATCATCAGTCGGGAATGTCTGTTCATATAACTTTCATTTTTCGCCATTTTTTACTATATGTGAATTACTCAATGAAAATAGCAGCAATTAAAATATCGGAAATAAAAATGTACACTAAGGCCCTGTGGTTGTTTTACAAGTATTGATTTATTATGTCCTTTGATTATCTCTTGCTGCTTAGGTTCTGAAAATCCTGAAGGCAATAAAAGGGATTTTGCTCAAACATTTTACTAAGAGCAATAATGTCATTTCAGCAGATTTCCCTTAGATCAACTGTAGAGGGTGTACTAAAGAGGCAACTTAATTCAAATGTCTATCGGTTGTCGTTAACAAGGTTTTAGGTAAATGCCACTAAAATGTTTTTTGAACTATGCTGTACCCGAAATTTCCTAATTTCTTCCGAGATGCGTGTTAGAGCGGGGAAATTCGAGTATTCAAAATAACCTAGAAAACGGAAAACTTTATAGACCCAATATTATTATACATTTAAGGAATAACAAATGTTCTATACATTATTAAGTTATTTTCAAACTTCAATAACCCTCCCCCTTCTACACCTTCCAGTCATCGAATATTTAATTTAAGCAACTGAAATAATGAATATCTTATTCCCAGGTTACATTTCATTTCCAGTTTATTTATGTTTTTTCTAATAGATGAGATCATTCTGCGTGTCATTCCAGCACGCGAAAAATCTGCTTAGTTTACGCATCCCCTGCGTGACGCACCTATTATCATTATTCTCCTAATGCTCGCTTTAAAAGCGGACAAACCTTTTCCATTTTTATATAACTGTATTTAGCACACTCATTTGGCAAGTTTCACAAATCTAATATAAGGAAGAAGTGGCTCTTTAATGGTCTCTGCCTCAAGAAGAAACTTCACTTTGAGTCCCTAAGTATTGCTTCCCTTAATCCATTTATTGTGATCTTGAAGATTAAAGACAACTGTATTGTTTACTGTACATAACGTGCACGCATTTAACAAGTGAACAAGTCATTGGTTCACATTCGTGACTGGGTGACACGAAACTCAACTTAAATGGCTCTCTAATAACACTTTTAGATCTACTCACATAGTATGGATAAATTGGTTACATATGGTTAGGTTATGTAGGAATGTTTTATTATCCATAAACTTTCTCTTTTGTTTCAGCCAATCTCTTCTCGTAAATGCACCCATTGGTCCATTGAAAACTGGTTTCCGCACAAATTTGGACTTAGAGAACGAACATTTCCATTATAGGGCTCTAAGTACTGTTCCTTGCATCTAATTCCTGCTTTCTATATTTATGTAACTTGAATACCAATATAACAGTGTTCTTTATACCTCAATTTCTAAAATCAAAGTCATTGAACTTGTTCACTCAAACTTTTATAAGCAACTGGACATAATTCGTCAGTTGCATTACTAATTGATTGAAGGAACATATTCCCTAGCTATGCCACTACACGTTCTTTCGTATGCAGGAATACCATTTAGCTGGTCAGCTGGGTAACCAATAAAAGAAGGCAAACTTTTAAATACTTCTTTTTTGGTCTAAGAGCTTTTCTAATCGACAAGTAGATTTTCACTCAGTTATTTCTTTTGTATTAGTGGACAGTCCAGCCTAAACGGGAGAATTTTTAAAATTATTCCTGTCTGTGTCAATTTGGGATTCTCTAAGATACGATAAAGATTGAGGGACAGTAGTTCATATTGCCAGCAATCCAGAGTTAACCTAATCCAGGGAAACTTCTCCTACGCGGACGTAATACGGGCAAGACTACGAACGGATGGCAGAAGGCCCACCTCGCCCATGGCTCACCTGGCGCATCTCTATAGCTGTGGAGAGTTCTCTATTTCTTGCAGAAGCTGAAGCTATTCTTTGAGTCTTTCCGTCCCCGCCTGCCTATTACTGTCTCTCCAGCTCTTATGAGGCTGTGAATGAAGACCGCTTCCATATTTGCTTCCATCCCACTCCACTCCAAGTTTTTCCTACGACGGTTGTGTACTGAATGTTTACTGTGGCAAGGCTCCATGGTACCTGAGGACTTATCTTAGAAACTTTTTGACGGGCTTGAAGATGGCGCCATCGCATCGATAGCACAATGCCAGCTGTACTCGACCAGCAGCCAGTGACGATGGTCTCCACCGACAGGTATGACAACTTATCTTAGGTTTCCATGGCTAGTTACACTTGGTACTCGGTCACAACCTTCTCACCTTTCTTGCATAAACACGCATGAATGAACAAACGCAGGAACCCAGAGGTACAGCGGGGGTAGGAGTGAGTGAGTATAGTAGCGAGGGGGTTATGAATGAACAAACGCAGGAACCCAGAGGTACAGCGGGGGTAGGAGTGAGTGAGTATAGTAGCGCGGGGGTTATGAATGACCAAACGCAGGAACCCAGAGGTACAGCGGGGGTAGGAGTGATTGAGTATAGTAGCTCGGGGACTATGAATGAACGAACGCAGGAACCCAGAGGCACAGCGGGGGTAGGAGCGAGTGAGTATAGTAGCGCGGGGGTTATGAATGACCAAACGCAGGAACCCAGAGGTACAGCGGGGGTAGGAGCGAGTGAGTATAGTAGCGCGGGGGTTATGAATGAACAAACGCAGGAACCCAGAGGTACAGCGGGGGTAGGAGTGAGTGAGTATAGTAGCGAGGGGGTTATGAATGAACAAACGCAGGAACCCAGAGGTACAGCGGGGGTAGGAGTGAGTGAATATAGTAGCTCGGGGGTTATGAATGAACAAACGCAGGAACCCAGAGGTACAGCAGGGATAGGAGTGAGTGAGTATAGTAGCGCGGGGGTTATGAATGAACAAACGCAGGAACCGAGAGGTACAGCGGGGGTAGGAGTAAATGTGCATAGTAGCTCGGGTGTTATGAATGAACAAACGCAGGAACCCAGAGGTACAGCAGGGATAGGAGTGAGTGAGTATAGTAGCGCGGGGGTTATGAATGAACAAACGCAGGAACCCAGAGGTACAGCAGGGATAGGAGTAAATGTGCATAGTAGCGCGGGGGTTATGAATGAACAAACGCAGGAACCCAGAGGTACGCGGGGGTTAATAATGAACAAACGCAGGAACCCAGAGGTACAGCGGGGGTAGGAGTAAATGTGCATAGTAGCGCGGGGGTTATGAATGAACAAACGCAGGAACCCAGAGGTACAGCGGGGGTAGGAGTAAATGTGCATAGTTGCGCGGGGGTTATGAATGAACAAACGCAGGAACCCAGAGGTTCAGCGGGGGTAGGAGTAAATGTGCATAGTAGCTCGGGTGTTATGAATGAACAAACGCAGGAACCCAGAGGTACAACGGGGGTAGGAGTGAGTGAGTATAGTAGCGCGGGGGTTATGAATGAACAAACGCAGGAACCCAGAGGGACAGCGGGGGTTGGAGTGAGTGAGTATAGTAGATCGGGGGTTATGAATGAGCAAACGCAGGAACCCAGAGGTACAGCGGGGGTAGGAGCGAGTGAGTATAGTAGCGCGGGGGTTATGAATGAACAAACGCAGGAACCCAGAGGTACAGCGGGGGTAGGAGCGAGTGAGTATAGTAGCGCGGGGGTTATGAATGACCAAACGCAGGAACCCAGAGGTACAGCGGGGGTAGGAGTGAGTGAGTATAGTAGCACGGGGGTTATGAATGAATAATCGCAGGAACCCAGAGGTACAGCGGGGGTAGGAGTGAGTGAGTATAGTAGATCGGGGGTTATGAAGTGAGTATAGTAGCGCGGGGGTTATGAATGAACAAACGCAGGAACCCAGAGGTACAGCGGGGGTAGGAGCGAGTGAGTATAGTAGCGCGGGGGTTATGAATGAACAAACGCAGGAACCCAGAGGTACAGCGGGGGTAGGAGTGAGTGAGTATAGTAGCGCGGGGGTTATGAATGAACAAACGCAGGAACCCAGAGGTACAGCGGGGGTAGGAGTGAGTGAGTATAGTAGCGCGGGGGTTATGAATGAAGTGACTTGAAGGCTGTACGAGTGAGTAAAGGATCAGCAATGGGCACACAGCTAGCCACCAGATCGATGCCAAGGTCTTTAGCTGACACTGCCACAAGGTTACCTCTCGCTACTACACAAACATTAACCCCTTCTCTCTCTTCTCCATATTTATAAACAGTAGCAAATTTTCTCCTCCCGATATATTTCGTACTATGAGGTTTTCTTCATAGGAAATAATATAAAATTTTCCAAACTCTTTAAGTAATGGAGTAATTTGTGCTTTTGCTTCATCAGCCCTTAAGAAAACCCCCGTCTCTATTACTACTTATGATGACTTTTCTTTCTTCACTTATTTTATCACCAAAGAGTCAAATTACAAACTCTAAAAAAGAAAGAATAGAATGTCAGTTCCTCATCTCTGCGGCATCTAGCAAGTGAATTATATTTTTATTATTCAATACTATTTATTATATAAGTTATTCATTTATGTTTAACTTGCTACTATTGCCAATCTGGACTGGTTATCTGCAGATTACCTCCCTTTACTAGCCATGGTGGACCTAAAGTTATTGGTTAGTGAGTTCACTAATTAAACTCCTATGGCCCATGGTCTCATCTGCTATGGTTAAGGCGCACCCATAACCATCCAAATTTGATGACAATTTTTTGCCCTTAATTTTAAGAGAAATTTATTTTTGTGTAAAATACTTTATAAAATAATAATAGTTTGCTACTTTAATATACACATATTAATTTACTAATATTTAAAGCCCATAGGGAATCTCCTGTATTTTACTTACTTAGCAGAAATTCGTACTGAAAGAATATTTAATATTTGCGACTGGTCTATGCTAGTACAACTGTTAGGGACTTTTATCTACACGTTACACCTTTTATTGCCATGATGGTGGAACGGATTTTATTTAGTCAGTCCACTTACCAAATCCCCATTTCCCAAGTGAGAAACACACTTATTACTCAGAATAATACTAATATATTAGTGTTAATACACATTGGAAATCTTAATTGAATCTATTGACTGCAGGAATTTTATACTATCGTAAAAGGATAAATTTTACTCAACAATATCGCAATCTCATATCACATCTTGGGACTGGTATTAAGTAGACTGCGCGTGATGCCGTCATGCTTGTGCTGCAGAGATATTGTCCAAATGTGAAGAGATGTATGAGTCGAAAACCTCAACTCAATCGTAGGTGAAAGAGAAGTGGCCGAAGGTGAATAAATGAATTATCACGTGAACTATCTCCACTGATTTCAAATTGCAGTTGATTTCAACTACATGTTACGCGTCCTCTATAGCGTCACTTCAAGAATATTACAGTGCAGAGACTGTTAGGACGTTTAGAAATATACAGAAAGGTCTATATGCCTCTTTATAACATGATAATCACACTAACAGGATGGAAGAGAAACGAGAACTTTCACCAAGGGTCCCGGAGAGACCCATTCAGAATTAGAAGAAATAAATGATAAACAGAATCAACGATCAACAGATGGCAAATCACATCATCTGCACTATTAAGAATAGCGAACTGTAGAGGGTGATGATGTTAATAGAATGAGAATTGGCTCTTTTGATAAGCTTTTTGGGTCACCTTAAGGTTTTTTGTGTTAACGTAAGATAACCGAAAATCATATGTAAACCCACGAGGATAGGAGAGCCCCCAACTGGTGGAAACGTTTGAAAATGGAACTACAATAAAGAAGAACGCACAAAAATAGGAATTTCTGATAAACATAAATTGTATACAACTTTTTACTCAACTAGTTTACCTGAGTGGTTGGGTATATAAAATATTTTGAATGAATGAATATTTTTATTGCTTATAAAAGTTTAACAATTTTATAGCAAGGGTTCAGCCCATGTTCATGATTACATTTTTCGTTTATCTTTTCTTTATATAAACATAAACAGAGAATTCATTTAAAAAAAATAACAAAAACTATATACAATAATTACTATAGAAAAAAAAACATAAAACATTAATTTTATTTTAATTATTATATTGTTTGTATTTTTTCCCCTCTGACGTAAAGACCTTTAAGTATGAAAACATATATGTAGTTTATTTTATTCTTGTCCATAAGGTCAAACAAATTATCCATGGATTGCTGTGGGATGTTGAGACTTTTCAGGAGGTGATTCTTCTCTCTGCTAAAACGGGGCATGTAAGGATGAAGTGCGAAACGGTGTCTTGGCTATCTTCGCAAAGGAGGCATGGCTTTTCTGGATTGAATATGTAAATTGTCCTACCAACTATCAATCTTTGATTTTTTGTACCTAATAAACGGATTTGAGATATAACTTTGGTCTTAAAAAATGGCACATTTTGGTACAGGTACTCCTCGCCTCTGCCAAGAGAGCTAATTCTTTTAAAGTACTGGCTATATGTGCTGTTTAAAACTCTGTCTATATCTAACGAGTTTAAATGGTTCTCGAGAGCCTCTAAATAAGTATAAAATATTTTACGTATCTTTTTTTTTTAAAAAGTACGTTTATTACTAAAAACGGAATTTGTAGCAATATAAACAAATATGAAATTCTCTCCATATCTGTAACAAATTCGATGCTGCAAGTTATGGTCTTTAAGTAAATTCTGGAAAATGCTTTACAATTGTCTCACTGAAAATATAAGATAGAAAAATATTCGTTAAATGTGCGACCCAGAAAAACGGTTCTTTTGTTCCCTTATAGCAAGATAACCATAGAAGAGATTTCAATACTGATCAAATTTCAAATATTCCACAAAAAGAAAATCGGATCTATGAAGCAGTGTAGTAATTTGTGACAGCTGGTACAGGAATATACAGCTGGTGACAGCAAAATGGCAGCTGGTTCAGGGAGCTGAATTCGGCGAAACAGTTGGTACATTTTTTCTCCCCAATATCAGCCAATATTGCAGGCGCAAGCTGAGGCAAAGCTGACGGAGCTGAAAGAGTATTCACCTTTGGTTGTAATTAGGGGTTAATGCCAAGACGGCGTGAAATGGCAGAACCGCGAGAGAGAGAGAGAGAGAAAACATCTCGGACTGAATGAGGAGGAAGTGGTTCTCCTGAAGAACCATTCTTTGGAACCGAAACATATCTCTCTCTATTACGTCAATCGGCAGGGCTATTCACCTTTACCTAATCATCTGCTCTCGCCTCACTACCTCAAGGCACATGAAAAAAAACCTGCCCGTAAACTAAACAGAACTCCCACATGATGGAACTCAGATGATCTACCATTTATTCTCTATTTCTCCCTTAAAGTCCTATGGGTAGAATTGACGAACCTTCAGTAAACAAGATGAGAAATATAAATTGAATGACAATAGTATGGAAATTAAATTTTTGTACAAATTGTCCGGGTTTTCCATCCTACTCATAATAACGATGAATGATGTTTAGGATTTTCAATTATTCAACCGCTAACCCCCTTCACCTACTTCCACTTTAATATAATATTTAGCTTCGTTTGAAGCGGTTAATATCGAGTATGATATTGACTTTAAAAAAGTCCGTCACGGCTGCATTTACTAAGCAGATTTCCCTTGTGCGTCACGTATTTGCATTTATCTGAAAACGTAAAAGTTCGACGAGAACAATATTTGGTATTTAGGATTTAAATAATGGGCTTCCCAATACAACAGCTTATTGTTAATAGGGCATTAAAAAGAGTGGGGTTTACTGAAGGCCCAAAACTAAAACATGGAAATATCTTTGGCAACAATCAAGTTTATGAAAATATGTATTTAACAACATTTATAGAACATTACATTACCAATTAAAATGGTTTTATACAATTTTTTGATCCTTCTCATAATAACGTTTAAAATTTTCGAAATTCCCCCACCTCTAAACCCCTTCTTTTCCCACTGGTACGATCTCAGCCATTAACGAACTTCATCTTTCTTTTTACATAAAACGACTAAATATCGAGTTTGGTAACAATTAAACTAAACTTGCAAACGCTAGAGCGTTAACAGACGTATATATAGTTTTGAACGGACCTCATTTTCATCATTTCCTGAGTAGGATCGATGTACATTTGAAGATATTTTTCGAAAATCGCGTCATGAGTACAACCTCAGTAGCTTACGGGAAATCTGCTAAAACTTATATAGTTTTCCTGAACGGCCACGCAGGTGCACCACAAACTAAGCAGGTTTCGTCACGTTGGTCGCATGGTCTCACATCCGTTTGTCTGGTAATCCCGTTATATATCAAAAATGGGATGATGTCACCTCTAATTTGATTATCTATTTCTCCAGTAATAAGATTCCTATTCAAAAACGACTAAAAATTTAAATTGTGGAAAAAATGAGATGATTAGTGATACAATTGCTGAATAGTACTGAACTGATGAACTAGGCTCACCCAGAATTCTGCCCAAGTATATACCACATATATTTTAAGGGGTTGTTAAAAAGAATGTGAAATGTCTCCACGGAAACAAAACATTGAAATATTCTTCCCAACTTAACAATATGACATTAGACAAACTCGACTTATCTTCATTCTTCAGAACTTCACTCACAAGACTTTACTTTCCATAAAAAATAAACGATTTAATGAAACAAGCCGACTAACATCAAGTAGGAGTAAAATTTTTAGTATTGTAAAATATAAATGGCAAAATCATAATACTCACAGTATTTTTATTCACTACTGTCTGTCACAACACAGAACTTCACTTACCTGAAAACAACAAAATTGGAATTAAGGTGATATTTCTAGTTTTATTTTGGCGTGGTATTTTCAATTATTAGTATAGTTGAGCACCCTTGTACTTCACACACACACTCATTTTTATAATTTTTTTTTACTTTTACAAGAGGTTTAATAGAGAGAAAAAATCAGCAATAGGAAAAACACAAGTTCCATAACACCTTGCCAAAATGAATGCCTTTGGTAATACATGCGATGTGTATTACAATTGATAGAGTGAACTTTCCGAATGTTCGCAGCTATAGAGGCTGAGGCACCTCGCTGTTATTATTAAAAATAATACCTCATTGTCAAGAGTACAATGAATAAGCCCTCCATTAGTGATAACGTCACAATGAATTACGTCACAAGAAGATTGTGGATCATTCTATTATAAGGTAGATGTCTTATCCCCGTTAGACCCAGCAATAACCCATCCAGTTATTTAGTTCTTAAACTTCGTCGATTCTTTGATTTCATCTCGGTGAACTGAATACTCTGAAGCTGAAACAAGCAAATCATGGACCTCAAACTAATAACTTGGCGGGTACAGAAATAATGAGTTCCTTCCAATGGTCCCGTCAATAAAAAAACTTTAGGAGTAAGATTTGTATATGCATAATATTGTTAAGTTCATTCCTTATCCCAGTAATCAAAAAGGAAATATGGTCACATTACTTCTGTCCCACGAAATCTACGTACACATATACCTATTGATTTCATGTTCAAACAAACAACAATTTCATAATAAGCAATGTGAAGTCTAAACTTAATTTAAAAAAAAATGTAATTCTTTCTGGGAGTTGAGGGATCACATACCACAATAAAAAAAAAACCTGCATTATTTCACAAATTTATGTAAAGGAATTGAGGATTTTTGTATAATCAATGACAACATTTTCAAGTAGTAAGCGAAATATGTGCAGTTGGCCTACCATAAGTGAATATCTCTGTTTACGTACATAAAATTGAAATAAATTGAATCATAAGTAAATTTTATTTTCATAAAGAAACGCCGATCTTGACATATCTTAGATATCCCTTCTAAGGATGGGATAATTCGTAATTTTTTTTCCACAATCAGTGCTAGGCCTTATATACGGTTAACGACAATAGCCATACTTTTTTGGAAGGAAATTCACTGAAGCAGATAGTCTTCTTGTAGAATCTGGACTCTTTTAATAATCATTTTGAGTAAGTTAGTTTCCCTCTCTGTGCCAAATATTTGCCCGAATAATGCTCAACATTTTATCAATGAATTATCTTTGATATATTATGCTTACTATTCACGTATATGAACTGGAGATGAGGGTCACAACGGCATGAGGTTGTTTCGTATTATATGATGACAGCTGTCTACAGAAAAGGCTGTAGGAAGTGTTACTTTTGCGAATAGAGGATTACATACAATGAATCAATGAGAATATTTTGATGATTCCATCCATGCCCAATATTACAATGTTAGAGAGCCAGCTCACATTATAATACATGGCCTAAATAAGACTTAGCAAGTATTATATGCAAACAACATGTTTAATGTAACTCCATTGCATGACTGATAAGGCATTATTGAGGAATTGGAAACACAAAAACCTTTTGATTCACGAGGGTGATTTTGGGAGAATTACATTTAATTCTCATTTAAACAGAAAAGAAAGTCCATCCGTATGCTAAAATTATACGCTACTCCTCCGATAACACTCGTACAATCACTACCAGATTTTTTGAAGAGCGTGGGGAATGGGTGTCCACAGCTCTTTAACAAATAAAAGGGTGTCTGCAATTTGTCGATATGGTAGGTTATACTGAGTAGAATAAGAGAATTTAAAAACTTTAGCCCCTTGGAGATCTCGATCATATGAGGTAGCCTCAACTAACACCAGGACTAGTAATCGGATAAGGTAGAAAATATCAAAAAAGAGCTCGAACTTAATATAGTGCACTGGAAAGTACAGCACATCCAGGAGCGATCAGAAAATTAGAGAATGTGCTGGTGCAATATAACGCACGCTGTGCTAGAGATCCTTTGAGTAATATCTCTTCATTGATGGAGAAAAAGAGAGGGGCACTGGGTTTATCCATAATTCTAGGTTTAAAAAGAGTCAGGCATCATTGGCTATTCTGTTGTTCTGTAACAATGTCCAGAATCTGCCGAATTATGTTTAAGAGAAGATTCTGCCGTACGTCACAGATGAGTGTGACAAGATGGATCGTCACACCCAAGACGGATCATTCATCCTTGTCAAGATTAATCATTCTATGCCTGATTTCCCAAGTCATACACTACCAAAAGTACATCAAATTTATTCCACTAATACTCAGATGACACGGAAGAGTACTAAAACCGGAGGAGTTTTGACTGGAATAAACTCCATAACCAGTTGTATAATGGAGCCTAAAATTGTGGATGAAAGTAAGGTGGGGAGATTGGGAAGAACGTTGAAAAAGATGACAGTTGAGATGTTGGATCAATAAGAGTTTGAGCTGAAAGTTGAAAAGGGGGGGGGAATTGATTACGGAACAATTATTGGAGGAAATAAGCCTTTAAATAAAATTGGTTACGTAATATTTTTAAGACCTCGCATCATAATAAATATATCCATGGTTATGTTTTAGCAGGATTCGTAGATATTAGAAGCCATTTATGAAAAATCGCGTTATTTCGAGTTAGTGTTTTTGGGAGGAAAGGGGCTCAGGTAAGCCTAATGTTTTAAGCTGTTAGCCTTACTATACTTATTGATCACGAGAATTTATTTAGCGTCAAACATAGTCAATATAATTCATGGCTGACTAGGATGTTGGTGATCTCTACATAGCCTGCTATGATTAGAATTAGTTACATAAAGTAGATGTTAATTATAATATCAGGTTTCCTTTCCACTTTGACTTATAACCAACTTCTCCATCATTTCTGTAATTAATTATTATGTAGTAGATTCACAAAATAATATTCGACAATAATAACTACACGGAAAAAAACATATATGAGGATAAGAAACGTGGATTGGAAATGAATTCCGTCAAACATGATGTTTCTGTTACGATACGTGTCAGATATGAAAAAAACAATCACTAAAAGATACTTATCATGAGAACTTTATATTTCAAATGTCAGGTTACTTGTCTGTCATAAAAACTAATAACAGAAGACCCCTTCCTTAGTCTGTCAATCAAAAATGAACTCCACGATTATTCTCAAACGATTTCCCTAAAATAACTTGAAAGCTCTCCTTGAAAATGTCTGTTGAACGTCAATATATGCTTGTGTAGAAAAATGACCTCGCGGGTGCAAGGGAAATGCGGATGAACTTTTGACCTTATTAGCGCAAATTGGATCAGACAGCGAGTAAGAAGAGTTCATTAACTGGAAAGTACTTCACTAAATAAACCTATGTACGTATACCCAATGAATATCAGCAGTAGTGGATCAATGAAATTTACTTCCCTCTGGAAATGGTAGTGGAGTACTGATGAGACATTCATCTGGCGTGTATGTTGGATTCGATTTTCAAATGTGTTCACAGAATACCACAGTAAATAATCCCTATATGTTTTCTCAACTTGGTAGAAAGATGTTCGTCGTTCAAATTTCTCATATTTGGGACCACCTAACTTCAAAAACCAAGACAATAAAAATATGTAAGATTGAGTTCTTCGTCCTGAATTTGGAAATACCTCCTTCCGACACTCTAAACATAAAAATATAAAGTCGTCAATGTTGTTGCACCAAAAATCGAAAATAAATAAAACAGGGAAACATTTACCTAATAGAACAAAATAAGGGTACATGCTGATGAATTATTTCAATCTAAGCGTTTATGATCCATTCTGTAGAATAAAATTTAAAAACAAAATTAAACCAATACCTAAAACCAATTCGCACTGACAATCAGGCGTTAACAAGCCCCAATAATCAAAGAACGTGATAAAATAGAACCAAGAACGTGTATCCAAAAATTCAGAAATTATACGACTTCAGATTCCTGATTTCTAAATAATTATGTTGACATTCGTAACTAAGAAGTGGTTTAATTTTAATTATTACTTATGTAACTTACATATTTATTAATAGTTTACAAATGCTTATAAATAGTAGATTAAAACGAATACAAATATAATTGACTTGTTAAGGAACGTTAAGGACGTTGGATAAAGATGTTCTGCTTGCAGAATCCACAAACCTAAGATCATATGTAATAAGCAGAAAATTTTTAATATTACATCTCTTCAAATTTCGCGCAAAATAGTGCCCTTGTATCAAGCGGCCTTCTCCAAAGAAATTAGCATGTGGCACAGCACAGAGAATAGAATTTTTCGAAAAACCCACATGCAACTTTATTTAGAAGTTCTGAACATGTTACTTGCCATATGTATATGTTTTCATAAATTGAATGACTTTTTACTTTAATAAACTAGAAAAAAATTGTTGGACCACTTTTCCGCTTTAAATTAATGTTTAAGTAAGTTTTAAATGACATTTAGTTTAAAAAGTAGACATTTTCTGTCCACTTATTCCTGTCTACAGTCTAATTTCTGTCAACTCTAATTATATTTATAGTTTTCCATGAATGTGGTAATTTGCAAGTTGCATGGATTCCTTTTGCTTTTGCGTTGCTGATAAAAAATTTGTATGCGTTGCCTTAAAAGAGGCTTTGAACATGTGCTATGGAATAATGGCACTCACTCTAGAAAGTAGACCTCGGGATGGTTCAATTGTATATACACTCTTTAAATAATGAGAGTAAAGTCCACGTACATCTCACTTTCTTTGATAGCAATTCTGACACGTATGTGATTTGGAAAAATTCCTCACTTCTGTGTAAGTTAAGAGCCTCTGTTTGTCATATTGCTCCTAATCTTGTGTGTATTCCGCAATGTCTTCTGCCCATCAAGGGTTTTCAGTTTCGTTCCTTTACAAGAACGGGGTGTATCTGGGGTTCGTCCTGCGATAGTTTTTGCTGAAAATGAGCCACTATTTATATTAATAACCATGGTTCACTTGGAACACGATAGTCCGTTTACGTCAAATTTCCAAGTTGCACGTCTTTAACACACTGAACTTGGCGAGTTCGATTCCCGTTTGGAATTTATTTAATGAAGACCTTATTAAATAAAATTCTTAGTCGCACCCTGTCTAGGAAAGGGTGGTAATACATAACACTTTCCAATTATTACTTAATAAATTAAAAAATAACACACAGAACAAACATAAAGCATTTCTTTTTCAGGATAGAAAAGTCCATGTCTTGAAGGAGGTCACAGACTTTCACTTTTGGGAATTTTAAAATTTTGTTGGATTTACCTTCTCCCTGATCTTTATAAAGGCATATACAAGTATACATCATTTTGACTGAGCGTCATTTCTGTCACGCCTAGGTAAAAGATGGACTTTTAAAAACATTTTTCGAAACACTCGTCGAGAGCACAACCCCTTAACGAAAATCAGCTAGAACACCTTTTCGGTTGGTTCAGACCATGCACACCAACTTTTGTAAACTAAGTTCTATGACCTCACGAGCTTAAAAGCCCGATCTGTTATCACCTGACGAATAAGCCCTCTCTGTAAAAGCCCCCCCACGCCGATTCACCATAAATAGATATGAGGGCCGCGGGAAAGGCACAGACAATCATGCTTTATCAGGAGTCGAGCTTTCACGAGAAAACCACGAGCCTTGCTGCATGGATGCGTGCGCAGTTTGAACATTAGCCTTGCATACGCCCGCCTTTCTCTCATTAATTTGTAAGCTTATTGTAAGTCACGAACTTACAATGCTTTTCTTAAATGTTAAATAGGTCTTAGGTAAGGTCTTTCACAGAATCTAACTTCTTTCGTAGTTATTAAAGATATTCTTCTGGCCGTGATATTACTCTGCTAATTGGGGCGATTTCTATTGGTATGGAATACTTGTCACAAGTTAACAAATCAGCATTTTACCATATTTCCTTTGATGGAAGCTATTCAGGTTGTACTCAGTACGCCATTTTCGAAAGACTACTTCAAATGGCTATCTATCATACTTAGATGACGAAAATGAGGTCTATTCAAAATCTAACTTGAATATTAATTGCGATATTTGCAATTATAAGTATTCAGCCTTCAGTAAACCACAACTCCTTTTCATGTCATATTAACCATAAGCTGTTATGAACCACTTAAATACCAACTATTGTTTTCATCGAACTTTTACTTATAAGTGCAAATAATTCCGGTGTAACGTCATTACTCAAGATTTTACGTTTTTAACAACATGATCTTTATTTGATCAACACCACACTCAATATTTAACTGTTTCATAGAAACAATAGATTATATTAGACAATGGCTGAAATAAATCTTGGGGAGGAGGGGTTTCGACGGAGAAGTAATTGAAAAATCGAAATATCTCGATTACTATGAGTATTGTCGAAAAGATAAATGGGACCTCTGCTTAGTTTACGCAGCCCCTGCGTGACGTACTTTTCCACAAATTTCAGTGCTCAAACCTTGCTATCTGATGAAAATATCTAATCAATAGCTAATTTCCTTATGAATGCAAAAAGGTAAATTTCTTTTCTGTAAGGTGGTGGTTATAGAAGGCAGTGGTGAGACTAGTGCATAGAAGAGCAAGAATGGCTGGCTAGATAGTGGAGGCAGTGTTGCCGCAGCTGGCATAGCATTCCTCCACACTCACTCTCTTCATTCATAGCCAGCTCTACGCAGCCTCTCACAGCTGATTTACTTCATTTCAAGGTCAAAATGTCAGTCGCTCTATCTTTTCCTAGTTTCTCCAGCAGTAAGAGGTCTGTTACCAGGAACTAAAATATTAGTTGAACCTGAGATGTTAAGTAACTGAGCAACTTGTGAAAATTGTATGAGCAGAACTGTAAAAGGGGGGAGGGTATATATACATACACACAAAGAGTTGTGAACGGGCCTCATTTTTTGGGGTTTTGAAGGGGAAATGGTGAATGATCGAATTATCTGATGGAATTTTGCACCAAATTACATGAAAATATTAGGTGAAAGGAAGAAAACTGATAAGGTAAGCTAAGTATTACATGAAGAAACGTTAGGGATTTACTCCGAGTTGATTAAAAAGTAACCAATACGCATCCTGTCGAACTTTACTGAGTAATGGATATTTAATACTAGCTGCTGTATAGTGAATAACGTAGGCTAGGTCTATGAAAAGTCCGTCACGCAGGGGATGCTTAAACTAAGGAGATTTCCCGCGTGAAGTATATCAATAGATACTGCACACTGGTAACACAACACCACCGTGAGTATTAAGTGCATAAATACAAACGATAATAAGAAACATCTCGACGGGAAGCGTCTGAAATATAAACATACAGTTCTGCCAACTTCTCACCATACTCAATAGGCGGCATCAAAGACATTGATAAACGTTATCACTTGGTACAACCAAATGACTATTACGCCGTCAAATGTGAACCTAGGATAACATAGGTTGTGTAACATAAATAGGTCAATGCCAGAGAGCTTTAGTTACTGATAGTTGTGGGAAAACAAAGACTGAGCCGGTAGTGACTGTAATAGGCAGTTGGTCTTAAGTAGGTGGAACGGAGACCTGAGCTTTCTCTGCCGTGACTCAGTTCAGTCGTGTTTACAACCGCTCCTGGAGCTCTTGTCACTTAAATCCATCTATTTACGCCCTTACGCTCTCTCTGTCTCTATTCAATACTCTCCCTCGCTATTTATCTTTCTTGCTCACGGTAAACAAATAACTTCGTGATCCTTAAAATGCTAGAGGATCTTCGGCATGAGAAGTTTTTCTTTTGGCTCTCATTAGGTTCCGATGGTTGCGCCACGGTAAAGTCACAAGGCGAACAGAAAGCGATTTAATGGCCTTCGGAGAACTTCAGAGTAATGCAATGCAGATCATTTTTGATTTTAAAACTGAATTAAACAATATATCCGTGTAGAAAACATGCTGGTCGATTCAACGCGAGTTGTGACCGAATTGGGAACGAAAAAGCAAAATATTAATGAGTCCTCAATACTCCTGTAAGGTGTGTACTGTATTGAAAACTGACCAGGGACTATCTATATAAATCTTAATCAGAGAAGAATAACATTGTAAACAAGTAATCTGGAAAAGAAATCAGTAAAGCAACGCTGCAAAGATTGACACAATAATAATTAGGCCTTTTTCGCAAGTATATTTCAACCAGTGCGTTTTCTCTGCACGAGGGGACATCGGTTAACTTCCCGCAAGGACCAGCCCTGGACAGGGAAATGGTGGTAAGAACTCGATCTGGCAACCATTGACTTAACAGTTCAGGGCTCTGGTCTCTCGGCCACGCTGACCCCTTAACTACTGTCTGGTGAAAAGTAAACAATTGAGGAATCTGCTATACCCAACGAAAAACTGCTGTTTAAATGATCTGGTTTAAAAAAAGAGTAAAAGGTAATCCCACCAACTAACTTCTTACGACCCGTCTTATATATGCGGGAATAGTTATGCTTACTCATTTCTGAAAGGAGTTCAAAAAGAAAGTATTCTACACGAACGAGAGTGGTATCATCGTTCGTAATCATGTTAAAATTAAAATTATAAAGGCATTATTCTGCCCTGTCGGGCTCAATTCTGACAAAAACCAACTTGTCTGGCCTTCTAAGTCTTACCGACGATATCAGGTTTCTTTAGAATTCCATTAGTATAACGTTAGTTATGATCCAAGATCTGTGCGGTGCTTTGATGGAGCTTAATATCATCCTGGTAGCGTTCTTTCCTCAGACCATGAGATGTCTCATATTTCGTTTGATGTGAAACCACATTTCAATGCCATGCGTTTCTGTTACTATTATGGCAGATTTATAAATGGCCATTCCTTGAAAGCTGTTATTAATAAGGAGGCAGGAGTAAGGGAGCTCAAGAAAAATGTCATTAATTCTATCAGTTTTATTTATATGGAAAGCCGACTTCCGTCGAAATAACAAGATGTCGTTAGTCGAGGAAAGGAGTTGCCCACGCCGAACCACTTCTGTTGGAATATGTGGTATGGTTAAGACGAAAGTACACTTATGAAATGAATGATGTTACTTTCCATCCCTGTATTCTGAATGTTACTACTAGAACTCTAGAAATCACTATTCTGTAGCAGCACCACTCTTCCCTTGTCTATTTTGCGATGGAAGAGAAATGAGAGACAAGGCGAAACGTTAATGACTATGCCAAAGAAGAAGCTAGAAAAGCCAGACCATGCGATAGTAGCCCAACACGCCGAGCTAAGCAACCCCGTTTAAATGTACAGATACATGAGAAACACAAGTTCCTAGGGTATTTTGTTACAAAGGCTGGGTCAGGATGGTATTAGGATGTCCTTTCTCTCGATAGTAAAAAGGACTTTATCTTAGCCATTAGAAAGGAAATGTGGGTATTTGCGTTTCCAAGAAACGTGCTTTGCCTCTTATCTCTGTTTTATTAAGGTAGCTATTAAACAACCTTATTGTACGTTCAAAAGATTCCGGATCAGGCATAAACACCACTTGTTGACCAAATTAAATACACGGATATGCAGTTCGTTCAAGTATGTGTACTACTTATAATAAAAGCGATGAATTTCTAAAATCAGAGACAACAAGGCCGGCGAAACTCATTGGAACCACGGGCAAAAAAATCTTCACTTTTTTCTCTTTATTCTACCATAGAAGCTTTCAGTTTACAGAAATTAAAACAAATCTTTAATAGAAAGCCATGGTTATCAAGAAGATGTTTCTTGCTCTTGTGATTTAACCGGTTATTATAGGTGTAGGGGCGTGCGGTAAGCTTTAGATGTAATAGAAAAATGTCGGCACCAAAATGTAATGGCGGAAATCTTGTGTTAAAGGCAAGAAAAGGTGGGAGAGAATTTAGACTGAAACATTTGTTATTTTCTCATGGAGAGATGAGGGAAAAAGATAAATAAAGAAGACAAAACAACTATGTGAGTTCTCTTAAGAATTAGGTATATTGAATAGTTAAAGATATCTCTATAACAAAACATGAAATGTAAGCATTAAACAAACTTTAAGAACTAATATGTTAAGAATTAGGGAAATTGAATAGTTAAATGTATCTCTATAACAAAACATGAAATTTAGGCTGTAAACAACCTTTATGTACTAAGATGGCGGCCATAACTATATACACTAAATTAGCATTGGGTCCTATAATATATATGAGTACTCATGCGATACTTGCGAACATAATGCTAGCATTATTAGGTCGTTAATAGCGGGAATCATGCACTTCCTAGAGATGATGCAGTCTGGTAGCGGTGATAAATCTGGATGGGCACGTGGCCAAGAAGGAGAAAGGCGGGAGCAGCAAAACCTGTTGACTCTAGTAGAGGTGATCATAGACTATCACGGGTGACTTCCAACTGCGGTTGTCTATGAAGCGGTTATCTGTGAAGCGGTGATCTGTAGTGGAGGGAAAGGGGGTACGGCCCCCCTGGCCGTATGAACGACCCCAACGTCTGAGAGCAACTGACCCCAGCGAGCGTCTAAAAGCAACTGACTCTATCCTTGTTGCTAGCCGATGCCTTCTTGAACTGCATGTGTTTTTCCGCTGTAGCCACGGCCTTGGCGATATGCATGTGTGTGTGTGGCGGGTCTAGGAACACTGCGAGCGCGGGAAGTTTAAAATTCAAACTGACGACTGAACAATAGGAATTCAATCAGGTTACTAATAGGAATTATTCACGTTATGTTTGAAATATCTTAAATATTTTATAACTGTTTAAATTAGCCCTAATTAAAGTTTAAGTATTATGGAGTGTCTATTCTCCATTTATTTAATGTTTATAACATTAAAGCTTTCTAGAGGGATAAGAAGAGTTTTGAGGATTTAAGTGAATAAATTATGTAAATTTAAGCAAGACATTTATTCCCTCCTTACTGACCATAAAGTTCAAGGAGGGAGGAGATTTTCGAAAACACATTTCTGCTTTCTAGCCAAATTTAAGGATTGTGATTTTACCACAAATCTGATCTCTACTGGCCACGTAGTTCTAGGAGTGAGGTTTTAGTACAAATCGCATCTCACCTCTCTTGCCATTTGGCTCAAGGAGGGAAGTGTTTCTTCAAATCTCATTACTCAATGGCGGAGGAATATGAATATCAAGATAGTAAGAAAGGAAACCGAAATTTCGTACGGTGTGAATCAATCCCTTCGACTTACCATCACGCCAAAACAGTCCTAAGTATTTGCTTCATAGTTATCGGTAGACCAAATGTTTAGTAATATATCATTCGGAGCACTTTCCTGGTTGTTATTTTGATGGATACAAACTAGAGAAGAGACGGGAGGCTCATTGTACAATGTGTGTGTTTTATGTCTTGACTACTTCTGTGAACTTGGATGCTGAAGACTAATGGGCTGTATGAAAGGCTTGATTTTTGAGAGCTTCCAAAGACTGCCTTTATTCTGCGAGCTACTTAAGTTTGACATCAAAAGAGTTCAATTGAACGTCAAACGTTTAATGGATCAAAAAGTATTTGGAAGTTGGAAATTTATTTGAGCGTATTTCGTCGAAGTGTTTATAGTTCTTCAATATCCATTAGAATGCACAGTCTTATATTACAGCCCATAGCTGTAGACTTGTGAATGTCTTATCTTAATTTAATAGATCATTAATTAAAATGGAAATAACATTAATAGTTTCCGGCCTTTCTGATTGCCCCCATGAAACAAAAATATCTATTTTGCTAATGAAATATGCTGTCTTCTTTATTACCAGATTTCCCTTAAGGGAAATCAGCTATTGAGGTTGTACTCATGACGGAATTTTCGATTTTTTCTTCAAATGTCCATCGATCCTACCTAGGAGATGACGAAAATGAGGTCCGTTCATATATCAATCTATCTATCTATCTATCTATATATTTGTCTGTTACCACTCTAGCGGTCGCAATTTTTGTGTAATCGTTACCAAACTTGATATTTAGTCCTTTTATGTAAAAAGAATGATCAAGTTCGTTAACGGCTGAAATCGGAACAGGAGGAGGGTGGGGGGATTTGGAGAAGGAGAATTTTGAAAATTAGAAATATCTCTGTTACTATACGTCAGATCGAAAACGTTTATAGAATCAATCTTATTGAAAATTAAATACGCTATAAATAATGTTATATACGTTTATTCTCTATCCTCAATATTAACCGAGATATTTGAATTTTTCAGTTTTCAGCCTTCAGCCTTCAGTAAACCCCCACTTCCACTAGTGTTACATAAATAATGCTCTGTTATATAATAAAAGATATTAATTGAACCCTAAATACCAAATATTGTTTTCATTGAACTTTTACTTTGTGAGATATATGCAAATACGTTCTGTTAACCCCCCCCCCCTTCTTTTGTTTTTGGATTACTGAAATTTGAGTGAATGAGATAAAACTGATTCTGATTCATTACAAATTACACCACTAGCTTTAATAAATTGTTTTCAATAAAATTAATATGTTATATTTAAATATATTTCATTAATTGTTTGTCTTTCTGGTCATCTATGCAGCGCTACGAGGTTAGCTTGCCTGTTTGTTTACAATTTATCCTTGTATTGTACATTTACTGAGCATTCACGGCTGTGTTACCAGTATGTATATTTATTTATTGTAAACCTTCACTTGAGAAATCTGTTTAGTTTCCGCAGCCCCTGCGTGACAGACTTTTTTATTTAACTTTCTGGATATTCATAAAACATGAAATACTCTATATTCTATTTGGGGACAACCGTTGTTTTTTTAGAGATGAGTAGTAGCAATTAGGAAAAGGGAAAACTATGTTTTACATTAACTTTTAATCTTCTTCAAATTTGATGGAAAGGATCTCCAATAAAAAAACATTTTTTTGGTGCAAACTTTATTGAACCTGCCATATTACTACATGTTTCGTGGCATATTTGCCATCTCTTCAAGGGCTATCCCTACTTAAAAAAAATAAAAATTATTAATAACATTAATTTAAAACTTCCCTTAATACTTCTTTTGCTATATATTGCATTAGTAGGTGCCTACATCTATGATATATTTATTAAATCTAATTATAAATCGCTTCTTACATTTCTGAAGTGCTCGTTTACCTTTTACATTACGTTGCGACTGTCCTCACAGAGGTGGTAGATGGTACTGAAAGTTTCCCGAGGTAGGTTTAATCAACTGACTACAAATCCATTATTTACAAGTCAATCTTGAACTCGATTATTTCGCGTCATAATTTAAAATTGATTAATTTAAGATTAAATGTTATAGAATATATGATGGTTGTTGTTTGTTTACTGCCCTTTTTCTATTTTTTATTATGTGAATATTCTCTTTTATTTTTCGTTTAGTATTATTTCTTTCTTTATCAATTATTTGAACTTTTTCAAAATTGAAAGTGTGTTTCCTGGAGATAGAATGATCCGTCAAAGCAGTTTTATTTTCATTATTGTCTATACTTTTTACGTGTTGCTTTAACCTTTTATTCAGCAGCTGCGAGGATTCACCAAAATAAGTTCTATTGCAGGTGTTACAGCTAATTTCATATATATTTTATTTAAATTTTGTATTTTATTGTTATTTTTCCATGCTATATTACATACCCCATTACAATTAGTTTCAGTTTTCTATATATTTGTGGGTAATAGTTGAAAGAATAGAACGGATGTAATTTTATTTTATCTATGTTTCTTTAAATTGTTTTTTACTATTTTGCAATAAAATGTGAGTATTAATTTTAATATTTTTACATTAACTTTTAATCACGAGAGTTTTGTAAATTAAAAACTATAGGATTTATTTTTTCACCTGAGTCAAAATTGAACGAATTCCTTAATTTTTGAAATTTGAGTGCAGCGGACCGCTTAATTTCCCCTCTCTCTGTACTTAGATAATTTTCCTTTAAATCTTTTGGACAAGGAAAAAAATTGGAGAGCAAAATGAGGAAGAAGGAGTGCTGAAAGTTAGATGAGTAGGTATGGCAACGGTGGACTATTAAAGGGAGAGAGAGAGAGAGAGAGAGAGAGAGAGAGAGAGAGAGAGAGAGAGAGAGAGAGAGAGAGAGAGAGAGAGAGATTGTGAGAGACGGGGATCTATCTTTCCATAGACCGGTTCCTAGGCTGGAGAACCCCCTCCAGTTCTGTCCTCCCGCTCCCCCTACAGTCCTATTTAATATTTATTTGTCTGTATTGTTATTTGTGCATCATGGAAGTAGGTCCCAGCTGGTGTACTCAGATATGAGGTGCCCTAAAATCTAAACAAATCAAGCTAAACCATAAAACGCTGCTCTTCTAAAATGCTTTATAGTTTTCAAATTCTCACTATTTGTCGTGAAGACGAAAGAATGCAGTAGGCTTCTTAAACTAAGCAGAAGTCCAACGAGGTATACAATAACGCGCTGATAATCTCAGCATAGAGGCTATTCTCTATTTCTTCCGTATTCCAGCGAATTCAAATTACCAGCTTGATATGAGGTGCTTGCTGACTCAGTTACTCAATGAGAAATTCATATGAGTAGGGAGGTGAAGGTTTATTAACACTCATTACTAAAAAATGCAAATATCTAGGTCAATGTTCCAGTTCCCAAACTAATCTAAAGAATAAAACTTATGGGAAATTGCATTTGCAATATGATTGATCAAATACAATGTTTCGATACATCGGTTAATAATGGAGGAGCTCAGTTTAGCCATGTGAGTTAAAGCGTTGACCCGTGGTAAACCTAGAGTGGCGAGTTCGATTCTTGCCTGAAATTATTTAGTGACGAAATTCATTAAATAACATACTAAAATCCCACTCTGGCTAGAAAAGGGTAGTAACCTGTAGATAACCCGTCCCAATTAGCCTCAGTTGCAAAAAGTGGACGTTAATAAATAATATTAATGGAGATATATGGAATTTTCGAAATCCCCGTTAATTCCTCCTCCACTCCGATTTCAGTCATTAACGAACTCGACCTTCAAAATTGCAAATAACGTTTAAACGTATATTATTATCAATTTTTGTAACGATCGAACAAAAATTCAGACCACTAGAACTTTAAAATGCTCTAAATATATATTACTTATTTCCTATGGAGTTTTGAAGACATTTTTCGAAAAATGTATCATGATCAAGTACAACCTGAATTCTTGAATCCCCTTAAGGGGGCTAGTTCTAATTAATATATACATGTTTTCTATTTATTTATGAAAGCGTTGAAATTTAAAAGAATAAAGACTTTTGAAATAAATTCTCGTCGAATATTTTTAGACTGTGAGCAACCACCTTTCACTATTGTACTTTCCGTTAACTACGTTTTTAATATAAATATAGTACCTTAGGGAAGATAATTAATTAATTACACCATAAGAATTCTACTCAAAACTACTTGCAATAAAATTATAAAGGATGCATTATTATCATCCCCTTAAAGGAAGTCAAGCATATGCGGAGTTGTCAGCTATTAAGGTTGTACTCAAAATGTTAATTTCGAAAAATATTTCGTACATGATAAAACTGAGGTGCGATCATATATATCTATAAAGAATGTGAGACTTTCTGTTATTACATAACCATGTAATATGATAAAAGATATATAGATATTAGGTAAGTTTTTATTTTTTTTAAATTAAATTAAAGTTTTCAAAGCATATCAAAGAAAATGTTTTAAGCGTATAAAAATCATAATTTGTTAATTTTAGAAAACCCCTTGAGAAGTCCGAGAAAATAAAGAAAAAATATTAATTGAAAAAAATAAATATAAATAAATAAATAATAAAAATAAGCTTAAAGCTTAAGTATATGTAAGTATTTATGGATTTACACACACATATATATATATATATATATATATACATACACACACACACACACACACACACACACACACGCGACAAAATGATTGGAGTAGAATTAGGTAGAAATAAATTACGAAAACAAAGGCGATATGACATTTTTCTAAACTCCATTCCGGTAGGATTTTGACCACACTGCATTTAGGTGTTTATTAACTTTTTTTTTTTTATTTTATTTTAGGGCAACTCAAATAGTTACCACTCGATCTTCTTACCAATTGGTTTTTGTTGAGTACGAAAACTCCTTTTTTGCGTTAGGAGATGAATATTTTTTTTTTCGGGTTGTGAATATTTTTGTGTGGGGAGACGGGCCTACGGAGTGCGGTGCTACCGGCCCTAAACCAACGGTGATAAAAATATACGACCCTCCAGGGGAAAATGAGTTTATTAACCTGTGACAAGTCTCGACCATGTGCGTACCCTCCAGCCCCAAAAATTCCAGCCGTATATGATAACAACAGCTGACTCATTTCTAGCCTCGCTACTGTCTAATTACTTAAGGTAAAATTAATTAGTTAATAAAGGATAAGAAATATTTTCCGGATGTGTCTACTTCTTAAGCCTATAATAAATTTAATTAAGACTCCAACGGTACCTACTAATCATCGACAGAAATTATCAAGCACAAAATGGACTATTGGAAGGCCGCAAAGAGAGACAACCCGGAATTTCTTAAACCAATCATAAAACTTTTAGGTAGGGTTTGTCTCATAATAGTACAACGTACATACATTCAATTCCACCATTTTGTTAATTTTTATAACTATACTCAAAAAAGTCCGTCATGCAGGGGCTGCGTTAACTAAGCAGATTTCCTATGTGCGTCACGTATTTGTATCTATCTCTATTTAAATGATCTTAGACAATACTGTACAGGATTTAGTTACGAAACACACACACACACACACACACACACACACACACACACATATATATATATATATATATATATATATATATATATATCAGTGAGCTTTATATTATTTATATGGAAAAATAATACTATTGGAAGGTTGTCATAATGATATTTACTATTTTATATTTCTGCCTATTACTTTTGTAAAATGTTTTATCAGCCTGCTGTACCAGTCAATCTTATGTGTAGAGGCTTAGGAACGTATTGAAACAGAAAATATGAAGAGCTTTTACAAAAGCTTCTAAACAATAAAATACATCAATCCATCGACTTGCGATTCATTGAAATTAATTTAATTCTCGACTAAATAGCCAGTTTCTGTCCATTGTTTAGAGTGTGTCGGATAGGCTGAAGATGTCATCAGTGAGGTCAGTGGTAAGCTTAGAATCTTTATATATATATATATATATATAAACTAACAAACAAAATAAGCTGCCCTCTTTCTGAGGGTACCTGTGTGGTCAGCCTCCTAATCTGCCAATTTCTTGGTAATGATGTTTTGTTTTTTAATTTTTCTTTAAATTTTAATGAAAATTTGGAATAAATTGAATGCGTGCAGATTATGGGGGTGGGTATCTCAGGTGAGAGTGCAGCTTAACGTTTTCATCTTTATTTTTTGTATAAATGGTGATTTACGATTCTTATCGATGATTTTAGTATAAGTGTGGATAACTCCTTCAAATCATCTTTTGTCAGCCCATGCTCTATTAATGTCTTCACCGCTTTTTGGTGGAGGACTCCTCTTGAGCCGAAAAAAGTATATATATATATATATATATATATATATATATATATATACTTTGCAAAAAAAGTATTAGTTACAAAAATTGTTGAAAATTGAAATCTTAATATCAAAAATTTAATAAGTAAAACAAACCAATACCATAAAATTTCTTTTGTACATGAGTACGAAGAAAGCATGGTAATAAATCAGACTTTCGACATAAATAAATTATGACTCCAACTAACTTTCACGACAATAAAAGAACCGCGTATTCCATAACTTATTTTCTCTTTTATAGCAGCATCAATGGGATAAGTTGTGTCGGTCAACTAGAGTATGCCGGCGTCTCAGGAGACTTGCAAACTTATATGGAGTTTTCCTGTAAAAAGTCTTTTGCAATTCAACAGAACCTCACGAGTGAAATCTATACAGCCTTCATATTCGGATTTCTCTTTAATAGTCTTGGAAGAATATTTACAGCATCCGTTAGAGCCTTCTTGTTTAACAGTTGGCTATGAAATTTAGAAAGTGAGAGAACTTCTTTCTTCCCGTGCCAATTCTGAATTGAGCCATAAACAATTTGGCTGAGCAGATGGTACTTGAACGGATCGATCGAATGGCCTAGTGAAATTATACAAGTGACGTCTTCATAACGCTAACAAAGGTCATGCACAAGTCTAAATGAATTTTCATCACTTTAATGGCTCACAACTTCTATCAAATCTCATCATCAAATCCATGTTTCTCTCCTGGAACCGCCTAATAACGTGGTGTTTTAGGCGGTTCCAGGATAAATTAGTTTATTATGATAATCTGGAGGAAGACCAACTTAAAACTAAAAACATGAATATTTCATAGTTGAACAAAATGGGTATATTTCTAAATAATTCGTTTTAACGTGACGCATGATAACGGCAAAATAAATAGTTTTACATGTTCGTCTCCTTTAAAAACCCAATATTTCAGATATTAATCAACAAACTTAGGCTTTATTTATTAAATAGATGGTAAAAAGTATGAAGACTAACTCACAATCTAGTTCTTATGTAGAATTAAATAATACATGTATGAGTATGTGTATACATTTTCGTCGTGTGCATCTCATTTTCGTTGTTGGCAAGATAGAAATAGACGTTGAATGAGAGATTTAAACTCACTTAGTTTCTAATGTCTCGAGAGAACTTGTTGTTAAGATATTAGTTATTATTACTTGTTGTTAAGGTATTTACTATTGTTCTTTGTTATTAAGGTATATGTTATTATTACTTGTTGTTAAGGTATTTACTATTGTTCCTTGTTGTTAAGGTATTTATTATTGTTACTTGTTGTTAAGGTATTTGTTATTATTACTTGTTGTTAAGGTATTTAATATTGTTCCTTGTTGTTAAGGTATATGATATTATTACTTGTTGTTAAGGTATTTACTATTGTCCGGTTGTTAAGGTATTTGTTATTGTTTTTGTTAAGGTATGAATTACTTGTTGTTAAGGTATTTTAATATTGTTACTTGTTGTTAAGGTATTTTGTTATTGTTACATTGTTATTAAGGTATTTAAAAATAACTTGTTTGTTGTTAAGGTATTTAAACTTGAAGGTTTTTGAGTTGTTAAGGTATTGTTGGGTATTACTGTTACTTGTTGTTATGGGTTTTGTTACTTGTTGGGGTTAAGGTAAAAGTTTACTTGTTGTTAAGGTAAATATTGTTACTTGTTGTTAAGGAGAACATTCGGCGAGAAATTCTTGAGATCCCTTGTTAAATATTGGACAGAGTTATTACTAACTTGTCCAAGAGACTTGTAGAGTGTAGAGAAAATTGTTGTTAACATTTAAGTTACATAGTTTTTGTTATTTAAGTTATTTTTGTGTTTTTTTATTATGTTGTTAAGGTATTTGTTATTGTCCTTTTTATTAAGATAAAATTATTAAGGTATCTAAACTTATTGTTTATCCCATTTCAAAAATTGTCAGGTTTTACTTGTTGTTAAGGTATTTACTATTGTTACTTGTTGTTATGGCATTTGTTATTATTACTTGTTGTTAAGGTATTTACTATTGTTACTTGTTGTTTAGGTATATGTTATTATTACTTGTTGTTAAGGTATTTGTTATTGTTACTTTTTATTAAGATATTTATTATTGTTACTTGTTGTTAAGGTATCTATTATTGTTACTTGCTGTTAAGGTATTTGTTATTATTACTTGTTGTTAAGGTATTTACTATTGTTACTTGTTGTTAAGGTATTTGTTATTATTACTTGTTGTTAAGGTATTTGTTATTGTTACTTGTTGTTAAGGTATTTATTATTGTTACTTGTTGTTAAGGTATTTGTTATTGTTACTTGTTGTTAAGGTATTTATTATTGTTACTTGTTGTTAAGGTATTTATTATTGTTACTTGTTGTTAAGGTATTTGTTATTATTACTTGTTGTGTAAGGTATTTGTTATTGTTACTTGTTGCTAAGGTATTTACTATTGTTCCTTGTTGTTAAGGTATTTATTATTGTTACTTGTTGTTAAGGTATTTGTTATTATTACTTGTTGTTAAGGTATTTATTATTGTTACTTGTTGTTAAGGTATTTGTTATTATTACTTGTTGTTAAGGTATTTATTATTGTTACTTGTTGTTAAGGTATTTGTTATTATTACTTGTTGTTAAGGTATTTACTATTGTTACTTGTTGTTAAGGTATTTTTTGTTATTGTTACCTGCTGTTACTTTTGAAAGGGCAAATCACCTTCGATGTGGTGTCCATGAATAAAACTAAAAAAGTTTCTAATGAGCAATGTCAATAGTTATTGATCCTGGAAATGGTGTGAAATAATGACTCTGAAACATATAGTATTTTTACACTGGGAAGAAATATAACACCTGAAATTCTTTAATTTCGTTAATTGGTGTTAATACCAAAAGGATTTATCTCGGTAATTAAGGGTCAAATCCAATAATGTTACACGACCTATAATAGTGAACTTGATTCCAACTATTTTTTTCTAATAATGATTTTTGTTATTCAAATATTTTCTTACTTATTTTCATTTTTAGTCTTAATCTGTTTGCAAGCCATGAAATATGATTATTGAATGTCATATTAGAGTTTAAGAACATTGAAATATCTTATGTTCTGCTTAGTTAATACGTTACTACTATACGAAATGAAATAAAAATGAGAAATATTAGCTTTCTAAAGTTTTTTCAACGTTGTTCCTGTGATACAATTGTATTTTGTTTATAGTGCTTGCGTGACCGACATCTCAATTATTATTGTTGTTTTTTCTATTTTATACTATGGCTAATTGGGATAGCTAATCTGGAGGTTACCACCAATTTCTAGACAGGAATAGTCTCTGAATTTTATTTAATGAATTTACCTATAAACCAATTCCTTTTCATATACGGAAATCGAATCTATGGCAATATATGAGTATTCAGCCAATCCGAGCCCCTTCATCCCCTATTTTAAAGTCTCGATTCGCTGCAAGACCTGTATACATGTGATGGTTGCTATGTGCCCATCTTGAGACTTGGGAGCTAAGACAGCCGGGTAGAGAGCATAGCAGAGGTGAGATATCGAGCGATAAGTGTTATCTAAATCCTGCGGCGTGGGGGGCTCGTCAGGTTCGAGATAACGGCTTGATGTATGTTTGATTATCCTGTGGTATGGATGGGGCTTAGCTGGCTCCCTCCTCGTATCTAGTCCTTCACCTCTACATAAATTCCTCATTGCTTACCAACAGAAAATTGATAAAGCACTGTGAAAACGTTCAAATACTAACAAAACTCTTCCATTAATTTTGTATTTAGTTCATAAGTTTGAACCCCTTTTCCCTCATGAGGGCCACTTTCCAATATAAGTGAGAGGCAAAGCTAGGTAGATGCACTTCAGTTACATATAGTTACTAGCAGACTCGACAGACGTTGTCCTGCATGATATTTTAAGCGATTAGGATATTAAATTTAATGATATTACAAACAAAACAAAAGCTACTTTTAATGACGCAAAAAAAACAACTGTTGTTATGTGCAAATTTCCCTAAAAACAAATAGAAAATGAAATATTGCGAATTTCTTATTCAGGCCTCCCTTATAACCTCCACCCCCGTTCGAACCTAGAAAATTTAATATACCTTATAACCATGGAAGAATTAATGCTAATTTACATATTGAGTTTTGTTAAGTTCGGTTCAATCGTTAGTGCCCAATAAAATTGTTGGCACCCACTTTAATTTTTTAGTGTTTATCTCGTTTATACTTTGTTATACGACAAAAGTGAATTTAACAAAAGTTACTCTAAAGAACAAAATAAACAACTTTCATCCTGTGCATATTTGCCGAAAAACCAATAGGAAACGAAATATCACTATTTTTAATTTTAGGCCTCCCTTACAACCCCTACCCCTGCTCCATCTGCCGGGCTGATTTGTGTTATATACACACGTACAGTAGAATTATATATATAAAGGTATGACAAACACCAGTACATACTACTACGGTATTTTGGTTACTATGGGTGTTGTTTTTTTTTTGTATGTCGGGGGTGAAAATCTCTTTAATTCCATACTCGATATTTAACCGTTTCCTTCAACTCTAAAGATCATATTCGTTTATGGCTGAAACCAGACCAGGAAGAGGGTTTTAAAAAGAGGGGCGATTCCTAAATTCAAAATATCTAGGTTTTTATGAATCGACTCGAAAAATGTTATGAACCATTCATGTTAAAGGTTTAATTTGTTATATTATTATTATTTATTAATGTCCAATTTTTGCAACTAAGGCTAATTGAGACGGGTTATCTACAGGTTACCACCCCCTCTAGCCAGGGTGGGATTTTAGGATGTTATAATTTGTTATAATTAAAGTTGTTATATTTTTTCGTAACTCTAATATTAAGCCAGTTATTCGTATTTTCTTGTTTTTAGCTTTAAGTGAACTGCCTTTTTCTAACTTCGATTGCTATTTAAGTATGCTTCAAACTGCTGCAGAAACACCGAAGAACTATTCAGCTGAGTGTCATTCCGACTCATGTCTTAGGGAATCTGTCTAGTCGTTGCATCCCAGAAAAAATAAATGAAATAGCACAATCAAATGAGTGAGAAAGCAAATAATTTTGATCTGTCACACAATAACAAAGGTAATTAAGGTTTTCCATTTATCATCTTATATTTCGGTTACTTGGTATGTTAATTTAGATAATAACCCTTTATCAATCGCGTCTGGTAACAATCAAACAAATTACAGCCAAAAGATCGTGGTCAGGTTTATCTTTATCTTATTTCAACTATTTATAATGCCCTGCGAGGTTAGCTCAACTACTACTTGAAAATGCATAAACAAATTTATTGGAATCTCCAATAAAAAATACTTCAATTCAGTGTGGTTTTGGAGGCCCGACAAGGATTTTTGTTGGACGCCATAACTTAAAAAAAAAAAAAACGATCATCCCGTTTACCTACTAACTATCCTATTTTAACAAGCACATACAAAAAATAATTGTATATAAATAGAATACTTGTGGTACTTGTTCATGTCTATTTTATTTTAATTTTTATCATGGCTGGAGAGCAATTACTCCCCCCGATTTGTAGCGCCGTTGGCTGTAGTAGTTACTAAAGCTGTTTCTTATATGGTCCACTATACACGTAGGTTCATGTATCAAACGTCGGTCAAGCAGAAAATCTACTTCGACGATACAAAAAAAGTTCGTCACGTAGGGGCTGCGTAAAGTTAGCAGATTTCCCACGCGAAGCTATACAATAGAGAAATCTCCATACGAGAGCCGAACAGTTACGGAAAAGTAGCTTTCGGCGGAAACAATAGAACCGACCTTAGCAGATCTCAACTCGTCCGTTATCGACACACACTTAATAAAAGTGCAAATATCTCGGTTAATATTCGAGATAGAGAATAAATGTATATAACAATATTTATAGTAAATTTAATTTGCAATATGATTGATTTTATACAATTTTTCGATCCGATTTATAGTAACGGAGATATTTCGAAATTCTCCCCTCTAAACCCCCCACCCAGTCCGATTTCAGCCGTTAACGAACTTGATCTTGTTTTTTTATATGAAACGATGAACGAACACACACACACACACACATATATATATATATATATATATATATATATATATATATATATATATATACTCGTAGTTTTGAACGGACCTCATTTTCGACATCTCCTGGGTAGGATCGATGGACATTTGAAGAAATTTTTCGAAAATCGCGTCATGAGTACGACCTCAATAGCTGATTTTCCCTCAAGGGAAATCAGCGAATATAGCTCTTAGGACTGTCATATGGTGAAATTGATTAGTAGGTAAGATACAGTTGCACCATCAGTGTGCAGGCCCTCCAGTACATTTGAGAGAATCGGGAGTTGAATAAATAAAAAAAAAAGATGAGTCTGGAAAATATAAAAAAAAATCAACGACATTTTTAATCTTTATGATTAGAGATTACCCAATTATAGAAGGTTCATCAGCAGTGAGTACACAATCTGTGCATTTAATGTAGAGACATTATGTTCTAGAAGTTAATTTCGAGGTGGGGCCGCGAAGGCTGCCAGTAAGACAAACGTAGGCGAGGGCCTAGCTAAGCTCTTATCAGGCGGAGGTGGATGCTCGTCAAGCTAAGACTCTGATAAGAGATAAGACTGTGATAAATGCTAGCTTAGCGACAGCTGTGGCCCTGGGGGCTTTCCTTCCCCACCCCCTTCCCACGAACTTAGTCTAACCAGTGCCGCCTAACCTACACCTGCCCCATCTATTCAACTACGCTGAAAAATTACACTTAAACTACATTTCACAACGAGCAAATGGCTAAATTCCTATATTTTATTAAATGTACGTCAAATGATTTTGATAATTGTAGTTCCAGATATAACCGACTATAAAGTTAGATCATTCAGGCCGAACGAATTAAAACAACATTTGTTATTTATTTTATAAATCACCTTCACATACATATCGACATCTTCAGATCAATTTCAAGGTGCTAAAATATATGTTGTTAAAATGTATCTCAAAATATTTTATTATTTTTTGTAGAATTTCCTATTTTTATCCTATTTTTATGGGGTTCACAACACATTGAAACTAGAGAAACAGAAGCTGGAAGGAACTAAAGATCTTGAAACTCAAAGGGGGCTGAGACAAATGTGTATTTTTGTGCATTTGATTAAACATTTGAAATAGATATGTATGTGTGCCTGGAGGGGGGGGGGGAGGGGGTCATTTCATTCCTCCAGAATGAAAGGGTTTGTAGATCATTAAAAAACATTTTATAAACCACGTCAAGACCGATTGGCAAGCCAGAATGAACTATAGGGGCCAAATTAGCTAAACCTTAAGATAAGGGATCCACTCTAAGATGAAAGTTCTAAGATGGGTTATCGATGCAAGAAGAATGCAGACCGAAAACTAAGTTATCAGCTATTAAGTTAGTAGAATATTTAATATCTACCCGTAAGTGTTTCTTTTTTTAGGAAGGGCTCATTGTATAAAAATAAAACGAGCAAAAATGTTCACGAAGATACATCTACATACATTAACTTATTATTTTTATTATGAAAGATGAAATTCAGTAAAGAATCCATGCTTATCATATAGAATATAGAACATTTACAGTTTTAGAACAAAAATGCGCTCTATATGTTTCTCTCTCTTACTCACTTACACACTCACACCAGTTATGCCCGCTATTTTATATGTACATATAATAAAACTGTTATTAGTGATTGTTAATAAAGAATAAAGCAATAGTGACTTACAATTCTTGATAATAGCGATGGAGCCAGTTTATTTACCTGTAACACATTTAAAAAAAAATAAATAAAGTCGGATCGGTATTATTGCATATAATGACATACAAACTAGATACAGGATGAAAATTAGTTCTGCTTATGACATCATGGCAGAAGCTCTGCAGGTACTGTCTAGAAATTCAGATAGAAATGCCTGTAAACAATTGTTGCTGATTCCTGTTTGTTTGTCAGGTATCCTTTATTAACCTTGAACAGGGACTTAGTTATAGCTTTCAACTTTAGTAATAATATTTATATAACTAAAAGTATTATTCATTTTTCCTTCATTCATTCTCACTATGCTACAATGGAGTTAGTTTGATGGTGCTCTCTTCCGAAATGGACACCAGTTGAAGGCCTCTTTAGAAACGAGAACTCTTATTTTGCTTTTAATATTTTTCGAATTGTTCAATGAAGATAAGGGCCAATATTTGAAATATTTATTTAATTTTACTTTGTAACCTTGCTTATTTGTTTTTTAAGTTAATTTACTTGTTCGAAAAATATTTAATTCTAAAGTTTAGTAGACTAGGATTTTAATGTTAATGGCGGGCGACCCCCGCCTGGTCGTGGTCCAGGCTACGCAGATTTAATCAGGTACTGAGGATGGAGCGTTGACTCCGCAAGTGCACTCTGCATAATATTAAAAACAGTAGAGGACTTGGCCTTCTTAATGATTCTTATCAATTGGTTCCTCTACCTTCCAGCATATTCCAAAGATATATGAATCTTCTTTACAAACGGCATCAGACCCAAGTATGGAGTCACTGTTCAATATGACGCCTCTCAACGATTTTTGATGCAGAATCAGTGCTTGACAAAACGAAAGGAAATTGTGCTTCTCAACCTATACAGCCACCAAAACAAAATACCGCAATAGACTGGTCTTCCAACTGATGAAAAATAAAAACAGTTTCATATCTCCCACTAGATTTTTTTTCCTTTCTTTTATCTCTTCTATTATAATATTTGTTATGTTATAAGTAACTGTTACATTGTACTCGTATTATGATTATTAATAAACAATGCGCATAAAGACAGTTTTGTTTTATTCTAGGGGGTATAAACAATCTCTCAGTATTGTTAACGCATTAATTAGTGGAGTCAGTATTTTCCGGAATATATTATGCCAGAGTAAGTGAACATGAGACCCACAGCTATGAATAAATAGTGAAATTGATGCCCAATGACACTATTTTCTCAGGATTCAGTAGTAAAGTAATGTTAGTATATATTTTTTTTTTTGTAATCCCTACAGTGACAGTCTATTTAAAACAATAAAAGCGTTGATAACCTATCACATTCTCTCCCGCTTGCGGCCTCTCACTGAAATTTCCAGCAGAGTTCTTTCCCTAAACGTCAGTCAGCCCATGTTGGCGGTTAAATTAATGTATGCAGGATCACGTCAGTGCCGTACAGGTTTTCCGCCCCAATGACAGCGTCATGTCCGGAAGTCACTTTAGTCTCGCTTCCAGCTCTCACAATTTACAGTTTTCCTCCCTTTGAATATACCATAATGTTTTATTTGTAGGAAGGGGGGGGGAGGCGAATCAACGTACATTGCACAATATCAGCTATGGGTATTCCTTTCAACGGCTCAGAATTGTAACAGAGTCGTTCAAACATGCGCCACCTGTTGTGCATGGGAAATGTACAAATTAAAATTTTAGAACAGCTTTATGCAAGGTACCATTTTAGCAAATGTTTTTCATTCCTGGCATTACAAAAAACATTTTTACGTATTTATTTAGAGAATGCTAAAAGTGAATGACGTAAAAAGTCTTATTTATTTATTTACATGGATTGCATCTGCCTCTAATACAGAATAATATGACAAGGTTATAAATAATTATTGTAGCACAAAAAATATTGAAATAAAATACGATATAAATATGATATAACAAAAAAATGTATTGAATAAAGGGTATTAGATGCGGAAACAATATTTATTATACGCATTTAAACATAACTTTAATAATTCTGAAGTAATAAAGAAAATTGTCATTTGTGCATAACGAACATCTGTTATAGAAAATATCTTAATGCAACTTACTAATAAATCATCAATGACAGCGTTCTTACAAAAAATGATAATAAATAAAACGAAATACATTTATATTTTCCAGATATAAAATTTCTTATTTTGAGAAATGAATATTTATTAGTTTTACGATGGTCATTCCGAGGGCAATATTTAGTAGTATCATTTATTAATAAATTAGCCCAGCATCTGGCCCTGTTAACCTATGCAGAGGAGGAAGATAATAAACATAAATTACACCTCAATAAAGCTTCATGGAAGTTTTTTTAATGTTTTATTGCTCTCTTAAAAGGATATCACAATCTTCCTTGGTGAATAATTTAAGCAGTTAAGAAGATCTATCTATTTTCTTGTTTTATCTTCTTCTTCCGGGGAGGGACGTGGAAAAAAAATTATTTCATTATTGGGTACACAAAATTAAAACTAATCTCCTTACGTTTTGCATCAAGTCTATTCTATGTAGGCACATGAATACAAATCTTAGATTCCGTGGTAAAAATATTTAAATTTCAAAAACAAATTTTTTTGGGTATCAAGACTTTAAGAAGTAAATTTTACTGAAAACTAATCCTTGATAGACAGAGTTGTGTACCGTTTTTGTGTGTATTTGGTGAGCATAACTTTCATTGGAAAAAAAAATCGAAAATCAAACGTAGGACGTAAACATCACATATACAAACATAAGTTGGTAAATGGATCAGGAGTATTTCTTTCCGAGTAAAGGAGGTAAATTATTTTCCTAGTTTTCCAAGCCCAATAATAAAAATCCAGCTTACAAGAGTGATGCAAGTAGTCTACGAGAAACTAATATACTGAGGAGAACAAAGAGCGTGGTAAATTGTTTATAGATCAGTGTAAAGAGCAAACTCACAACCAGCCATACTGGAATTGTTTTATTAATATGGGTATACACAGTAGGCCTGTTTCCTCATCAATGACTTTTATTTAGGCAAACTGCACTTTCAGAGAAACAGCTCCATCTTCAGTGCCTGTTTCATTAATGAATTTAACTATATAAACTTCCGAATTCAGCTCTCCTGAAGTCGTATATGACTTCCCTGTAACAAGAAGAGATTTGCTGTGCTGAATTAACCATTTTTGTGATTTGCATGTAGGAAATAGTTACAGCTGACAAGCTATATTTAGTATCTGCTCTACTAGCACAAGCATGAATGGGGCCTATTTGGATTTCAAAATCTTATTTTGACGTCACTCGTCCAACAGCCTCTTTAAACTTTAGATGGTAACAAGAATAAGAACAGAAAGCTTAACCGGGGGGACACTCGTGGTACTTGTAAATTTACATTATATTTCGTGTTATTTTTATTTCAAACTGTCTTGTAGAGATACAACACAGCTGGTTACCCAATGAGTCTATGTTAGCATAAATTCAATTATCAGTATTTCGAATTCAAGCCCTTACATATGTCCTTCACCTAGCACCTGTTTACCAAGTGAAATTCTGCTGTCATTCTTGATTTGTGTACGAAGCTTTAATGCAAAGTGAAATGTATTTTAGAGGATAGAATGAAATCACACAACTATGAATTCCGTGTTTCTCCCTTCTAACAGACCTATTTCAACAATCCTTGGCATTGAAACTGCGCTTAAAGTACAAGACTATTGTGAAAATCTCATTTTCGGAGTGCGGGTTTCTGAAGTCAGAAAACGGGTTAACTAAAATGCACGTCAAATAAAAAGTCTGTTAATATTTGAATATCAGTAAGATATATAAATCAACAGTTGTAGGAAATAACTTGTTTAACAAGGGATGTAGTTACAATTGTGTCAATGTCATGTATAATAACGCAGATGTTCAGAGGTTTGTATTACGCGCCTTCTTAAAACCGCCATTTCACCTCAGCTTTCTGTTAAAAAAAAAAATTGAATAGTTAAATAGCTAAGAGCAAACGAAGTCTATGAATTGAAGACTTCGACCTGTGGGTGAACTGTTTAATGTGAGTTTTTAATTAAGTGGGTAGATTTACTCATTGCTAGTCCTTACTTCTAAAGAAAAATAAATAACACGAAATAAATGAATATGAAAAATGAATTACAGCATTTACCTGCTCTTAGTAAGAAGTGTTATTTTTACAATTTATTTAACCACCTTTGCTTTGAATAAAAAGAATATTTATTAATTATTATCATTATCATATGATGAATAGCCGAATTTATTTATTATTCAATCAGTTAACTAGAGTGAAACCGTCACTCAGAATTTCTAATTACTGAGAAGCGACTAATACTGCCTCGTAAAAATTATGCATACGAATGGGCGTATAACTTTAACCAAAACTGAGATGTAGATTAATATACATTTATGCAATAATGAAACGATGATGCAGTGTTTGTGTAAATCTATTAACATTGAATTGAACATAAACTACAAAATTTTCAGAATATTCCTGGAAAATACTATTTGTTAATGTACACCTAATGAAAGATCGGCGGATTGGGACGGGTTGTCAACAGGTTACTACTCTTTTCTAGCCAAAGGTGGGAAAATGTAATTTTGACTGTTAATCTGTGGTCATGTCCACGAAAGGTCATAGAAGAAAGGTTTCTGGTACCACCTCCTATATTATATGAACTAAATCAACGGGCTTAAATTGCAAGTTTGCTAATTGTTTAAAAAATTTTCTTAATTAAGTCATATCATTAAAATACGATTTTATGACTCCATCATAAATCGGAGTGCCTTTAGTCTCACGAAGGGCCATAACAATACTCGAACCCATGTTTTACACAAGTAGACTGACGGATAGAGGTTTTGAGAAGGCTGTATAGGCAAAGAGGTTGAAGGGGAAAGATGGTATTAAAATATTTACACGTTTTACAGAATGCAATAAAACTCAGTAGTTACGAGGCCATCTCTTTCGACCATTTGTCTTTTATATCTTGTCTCTCCTCGAGTTTCTCCCATGTTCCCCCACCGCCAGTATCCCGTTCTGTTTTAGCCCCTCACAGAAGTATTAGCGAATTTCCACTTAACAATATCCCATGATATACTAGCAATGACTATTATGAGACACGGATTAATTCATTTTTCTCAGAGAGATGTAGAGAGGAAGAGACAAAAGCAGGTCTTCTTCCACAAACAATATATTTAACTACGATAGAGCGCTTTCAGAGCAAAAGCTCCATCATCAGTGCCATCAAAGTGGGCTGGTCTCGACGGAGGTCGGCTTTCGGCCTTATCTCTACAGAATAAAAGAAAAATCATCACGGACCTTAAGCTTTGGAAATTCAGCATATTTTCCGCGTGTTGGTAATCTCAATTCATCTACTATTCTCTGTTTAGTGGTATAATAATGATATGGTTTGGTATTATACTTCTTCATTTTCAAAATCCACTTTTACTTCCTGGTTTACACGTATAGGGTAAATATGTAATATGGTACCGATCTCGTACTAGGTTACTGAAGGCTAAAAATAAAACATACAAATAACTATTAATCGTCTAAAAAATATTGATTAAAAAACAGTTAACGACTAACCATTATGATAATTTCGAATTTTCAGAAGATTTCCCTTAAGGGATAAAATAATTTCATAAATTATTGAGTTTGGTAACGTAACGATCAAACAAAACTTGTTATTGATAGAGGTTTAACAGATACAAATACATACATATATATATATATATATATATATATATGTTTTATGTATAACTAAAGATCCAGGTCCCCCCACTATAAATATACATAACCCACAGTTTTAGTCATCGCACATTAACGATTGGCAAATGTATCATGAAACGTCTTTTTCCAAGCTTGAATATCAAATATTGTTTTCACCCGATCATTACTAGACAAACAAATAGCTTGAATATCAGAAACTATATTTAATCTTTTCAATCAACACTAATGTTCATATTCATTACTGGCTGAGATACCACTAGGAACAGGGATGAGGGGGGATTGGCAAGAGGGTAAA
>CM032230.1:81005000-81317500 GCA_019009955.1 Riptortus pedestris | reverse complement strand
GTAGTTGGAATAAATTAATTGAAGTAGTCGCTGAATGAAATCGTTACGCCCATCGTGGCCTGAAAAGGCTGATGACCTGTGAATGATCCTACCCGATTAACCGCATATGTAGTATACGTTAATAAATAGCACTAAGGATCAATAGCGATAATATATATATATATATATATATATATATATATATATATATATATAGATATATATAAAAGTGTAACCTCTGTCTGTACATTGATTTGTTTCGCGAAATTTCACCATAACTTTTCGTTTCACATGTCATAGACACCATAACTGCATTTTGTTTCTTTCGTGTATGTTTGTTTGTTTGTTTGTTTGTTACCTTTTCACGCATAAACGGCTGAACCGAATTTTTTTAAACTTGGTATGTATATTACTACTAACTCAACTTAGACTTTAGGCTATATTAAAATTCTCTGAGATGAACAGGAGTGGGGGTTATAAGGGAGGCCTGAAATTAAAAATAGCAATATTTCGTTTCCTATTGGTTTTTCGGCAAATATGAATATAACAAAAGTTGTTTATTTTGTTATTTAAAGTAACTTTTGTTATATATATATTTTTTGTATACCGATTTATAAACGAGATATACGCTAAAACCTGTAGCGGAAGTGAACAATTTAATTTGACACAAAAGACTCAACCGAACTAAATAAAACTCGGTATGTGTATTAGCACTAATGCCATCATTATAATAAGGCGTACCAACATTTCTAGGGACGGTCAGGAGTGGGGGTTGTAAGGGAGGCCTGAAATTAAAATTAGCGGTATTTCGTTTTCTATTGGTTTTTCTGCTAAAATTCACACAACAAAAGTTGTTTAATTTGTTATTTAGAGGCACTTTTGTTATATACACTTTTGTCTTATAACAAAGTATAAACGAGGTATACACTACAAACTAAAGCGGGAGCCAACTATTTTATTGGACACTAACGATTAAACCAAACGTTATATAATTTTTTTTCGTATACCGATTTATAAACGAGATATACGCTAAAACCTATAGCGGAAGTGAACAGTTTAATTTGACACAAAAGACTCATCCAAACTAAATAAAACTCGGTATGTGTATTAGCATTAACGCTTTCATTATAATAAGCCATACCAACATTTCTAGGTATCTTTTAACAGTTTTTAAACGAGATATACACTATAAACTAAAGCGGGAGTCAACTATTTTATTGTTCGCTAACGATTGAACCGAACTTAACAAAACTCGGTATGTCAATTAGCATTAATTTTTCCATGATTATAACCTATATTAAAATGTTTAGGTTAGAACGGGAGTGGGGGTTATAAGAGAGGCCTGAAATAAAAATTCGCGATATTTCATTGTCTATTTGTTTTTCGACAAACATGCACATAACAAAAGTTGTTTACTTTGATATTTAGATTAACTTTTATTTTATACATTTCTCCAGGAACAATGTGTGGAGCAAGTAATTTGCGTAGAAGTATTGATATGCTCAACAATTCATTCCAATTTAAACTATGAGGTACCTCACCTGGAAAAAGTAATGTTAATATTTTGTCCTTAATACCTGAAATCTATGCATATTGCACAGGAGACGGGAAATATGACAATTTGGAGGACAGTGAAGTCTTACATAAGAAATTAATTTTATTATTAACAAATGCCAACAACGGGTATTAACCCTAACGTATTTAAATATGATATGGTGGGGAGTGTACCACCGCAGGACGTATATGAGATAATGAGACAGGTCCTCTTATCAAAGAAATGTGATCCTTCGGCTTCCCAGGAGCTACTAAAGCTCATAAAAATATGTTTAGACCAGAATTATTGTGTTTTTCAAGAAGTTTTCTATCTCCAGAAAAATTCATTACCAATGGGGTCCTCTTTAAGCCCACTGGCGGCGGAGATATTCATGGACTATTTGGAACAGCGCTACATAATGAATAGTCGCAATCCATTCCATAGCAAATTGGTATACTGGCTAAGGTACGTAGATGACATATTGGTCTGTTTTGGTGGCTCTAAAAAGGAGTTAGAGGAGTTATTGAGATATCTTAACTCTTGTCACCGCACCATTTCATTTACTCTCGAAGTAGAAGAAGACAGTAAGATTAATTATTTAGATTTGACAATATCAAGACATAACAATAGCCACAAATTTTCAATTTTCCGGAAGCCAACTGCAAGCGATATTGCAATACCCAATACCTCCTTCCACCACTACAAGCAAAAATTAGCGATATTTCATGCATACGCTAATCGATTGCTGGATATTCCAATGAGCAAAGAAGAATACTCTCGTGAGCTAAAATTTATTCACCACTTAGCGTTGGTTAATGGATATACCATAAACCTGGTGGATAGAATGATTGAGAGAAAGAAGGTAACGAGACTAAGGAAGAGTTTGGGGATTCCAGAAGTTACCTCAGAGGTGGAAAGGTGGTGCTCTTTGCCCTATCTGGGATTCGTGTCGGAAAAAATCCAAAGAATATTTAAACGTAAGAAAATCGGGGTGGGTTTTGCAAGTCCAAATAATTTAAAATCCGTTTTATGTAAGCTAAAAGACCCAATAAAGCTGCCGGACCAGTCAGGAATATATAAAATCATATGTGGAGAATGTGGTGCGTATTATGTGGGAAGGACTTCAAGGAAATTAAAGAAAAGGTGCCAGGAGCATCTGTCGAGAATGGACTCAACGTTCCTCCAGCATTTGAGGAAAGAAAAGCACGAAAATGCCCCACACGAGGTAGCTTTATTGGCGAGGGAATATAACCACAAACTAATTCAGAAATTGGAACCTCTCTACATTGAGCTGGAGAGACGGAGCGGTGTCTGCCTAAATGTGCAATTGGAAATGCCAAGTTCTGTCCTGTTGAGTAGGCCTCCTCCATCTCTGCTAGTCGCCAGTAGTGGCCCCAAAGCCGTGGCGTTAACGTCAATTATACAGCAGAAGGTAGGATAATTGTTAATTTATAGTAATTTTTTTATAGGGTATACATGTGTTTGTTAATGTTTAGAGTATTTATTCACTTAGACTATTTTAATTAATTGAACTATAATATATTCTTTTAATGTTTGACTTAGATTCTAGTAGTTTTAAGTTAGGACGTTTTTTCTAAGACTGATTTTAGTATGAAATTCTATTTTGTTAAATATTTCAAAATGTAATTGTTGAATGCATAACTTGGCCTAAGATTGTTTCTTTGTTGTTTGTTGGTTAGCACCTGATGATGGCACGTTAGTGCCGAAAGGCCTTGTGCATGAATAAATAAATTGGTGGGAAGACTTCGTGTTATTGAGACCTGTTTCCCATATATATATATATATATATATATATATATATATATATATATATATATATAAACGAATGTTTGTCTGTATGTTATTTATAGGATTTTATGAAACTTGGTATGTATATTACTACTAGCGCCCAACGTAGGTTTTAGGCTATACCTATTTTTATTCTCTAAGACGAACAGGAGTGGGGGGGGGGGGTATAAGGGAGGCCGGAAATTAAGAATAGCAATGTTTCGTTTCCTTTTGGTTTTGTGGCAAATATGCACTTAACAAAAGTTGTTTAGTTTTTTATTTAAAGTAACTTTTATTATATGCACTTTTGTCGTATAACGAAGTATAAATGAGGTATACATGAAAAACTTATAGAAGGGGTCAACAATGTTATAGGACTCTAAAGACTAAATCGAAATCAACCAACCTCCGTATTTTTTGACTATAAGCTATATTTTTTTAGGAACGAACAGGAGTGGGGGTTGTTCGGAGGCATGAAATGAAAAATCGTCATATTTTGTTTCCTATTGTTTTTTTGGCGAGCCTGCCCCTGGCAAAAGGTTTTTAATATGATATTTAGAGTATATTTTGTATATACATCTTTATTGTAATTTATACAGCAAGTAATTGGCATAGACGTTTTGTTATAGTCATCAATACGTATCCATGTATGAATTTATTCAATATGGTTAATAAGGTTATATATAAAAAAATATACATGCACAGGAAACGGGTAATATAAAAATATTGTGTAGAATTAAGTACTTAACAAATAGTTTTATTATGAACCTATCCCCTCATAATATGTTCATATTATGAACATGTCCCCCACGCTGGACTCGGGTGTAAATCCTAATTGGGAAGATGTAAAAATATTTAACAAAGTAAAGCCCCAAAAAAATACCATCATTCAGCCTCAAATGATTTCCCGGGCGAAGCCGGGTACCTTAACAAGTGATGTAATAAATCGTTTGAAAACTACCCTTTAGAAATATTAACATTTCAAATTTCTATAATGGTAAGGAAATGGACAGTCGAAGTATCTATTTCAATCTCTTCCATTTATTTGTTAGTCGCCTTTACATTGACAGTGTTATGGCGAGTGCCACTAGATGAATGATTAAGGTTAACGAAGCCATCCATCTTTCATACATATATAACAGTGTAACGGACGGACGGGGGGTCACTAATGAATGGCACAAGACCGATACAACTTAGTTGAAAATAGCAAATCTATACATAGAATGGAGTAGCAGCGCACAGCTGATTCTGAATTGGTCTTCCAGTTTAAGACATGTTAGCCTGGGAGCTGCGATCAATGGAAGGCTGGTAATTTTTAATATCTTGGCCTGGTTCTGGAGCATTGTCCGCCGATAGGCCCTCTCTAGCCCTCTTCTCTCGGCATTGTCTCAACCAACTTTACTCAACAGTCAAGCGACACTGGTTGATTCGTGGAATTGCGTCAGCAATTAAAATGTGAGTGACTAAAATCGGTATTTGCTTGTTGACATGTTACCTCGGTATTTACAAATAAATTGTACTTAGAAGCCTATGTAAACAGTGTAAAACGTACAGTGCTAATGAGATTTTTAGTGCCTCAGCTACTAAAAGTAAAAATCAAACAACTATAATTGGTGGTTTTCTGAGGGCTAAACATTTAAAAATAAGCTAATATCTCGGTTAATGTATGAACAGAGGAAAAGTGTATTCATCAATTGAAGAAACTTAATATTTTAACAAGATTGATTTTCAAACATTTTTCGATTAGGCAAATAAGAGAGATATTTTGAATTTTTGAAATAGGGGGATTTCGAACCTTCCCCTCCCACTACAGGCTTTAACAAATATGGCCAATAGCGTCGAATGCAACGGTTATGGTAGAGATCGTATAAAAACGTTCATGTCAATTTTTCGAACCGACTCATAATAACGGAGATATTTTAAATTTTCGATTTCCCGTTTTACACCCTGCCCATCACTCCCAGGTGAAGCTTTAACAAGCTTGATCTGTACGTGAGACGCTTATGTATGGAGTTTGTCAAGGGTCAATCGAAAATTGCAATAACTAGAGTAGTTACAGACAAATATATTCGGACCACATTAGGTTTCCTAGGTAGGATCAAAGAAGAATTGAAGAAAGAAAATGAGTCATGACTGACACCTCAATAGCTTATTTCCTCTAAGAGAAATCTACTAAAAAAATCAATCAAGATACCTACAACACAACCCAAATTATGCAATGGTTTCATATTTTGAAGTCGTGCTACTCAGCTTTATTCGTTAAGTAGTTTTGTGATGCTTTGGATTCGCATTAAAACATTAAGACCTTTACATTTTTGAATGTATATGCGTGTTCACTCGTAACGGATAACTAACAATTTCGGACATTAGATACCTCCTTTAACAGACGATTGCATCTTAACTATTGGTCGAAAAACAATATTGATAAATTCGGTCCGATCAATTCTACAATTGTCAAGGAATTCCAGACAGAAGAAAGCCAGTCAAGGAAGTTGCGACAATAGAATTTGAAGGACATTAGGAAATTACTGTTAATGGAAATGTGACCGAAACTTAGAACGTGCCTCAGGGTGGTACTATAAGACAAATAAACGTCCGCATTCCAGAGCTACTTGAAATCACCAATCATCATACGAAAGTTAAATTGTCTATATTGCTAGGTAATATTTCCAAAATTTACACAATCATTGCCACTACATAGCTTCCAATGAAATTGGATTAAGTGCTATGAACAACTTAAAATATCTGAGCCGCAAACGTTTGGTAAAGGACTAAAAGTATGAAAATCCTAAATTTCCAATAAATATAGGTCACTCTAATTACTTCTGAACGACTTATAGTTTCTTAAACGCTGTGACTGAAGATTCAGGGAGTAAATCCTTAGAATAATGTTTTAATGGTCAAAAATTTATATTTCTTTAGTTTCGTAGACAACCTCGCGGACCAGGATAGCTTTCTACACCACACTGGCTATTTACTCCATCAGCCTCCTCGTTACATTTAAATCGGAAATTTTCGATAGTACTTTTGGTTCCTTCGTCAGGTTACTCCTCGCCACTCCAGACAGTTTGGGTTGTTTCTGTATAGATACTGGAAACATGAAGATGAGAGGGGATGGCCTGCCCTATAAATACATGCGGAAACCCCAGGGCCGAACATATGGCACCGGACTGCGACCAAACCAAACTATCTGTAGGGGCGACGAATCAGTAGCCTGAGGAGTGTAGCCGAAGTACGACCGACAATTTCCATTGTCAAATGTGGCGAGAAGACCGGTGAGCAAATAAATCCAGTATGTAGGAGAAGAATTGATCTTTATTGTTAAATGAATATCAATTTTAACTTCTCTTCTCCAAATCCTGTTGTTGGGAAACTTGAGTCGTAGATTATTCTCGCACCTGCAATAGGATTGTATTTAAAGCTGGTCTCATAAAATGTTTAGTCCCGTCTTATGGCAATCTGGTAATAGCTCGTCCCGATTAACGGTAGAAGTATAATGTTGACAATAAATAACAAATGAGTTGGACTAAAACCAAATGTACAGTAAATAATGAGGGAGAAAGCGTATTCTGTATAGAAATATGAAATTCAAGAAAAGATTTAATTTATTATTAAAGTTGGAGGTCTTTGTAACTCACTAAAGAGAACGGACACATTTAGGAACAGAAAAGGAACAAAAGCTGCCTTGAGAGTGTTCTTCTGTTGGTTTATATCCCCGAAAAGAATTAAGTAAATTAAAAAGATGATTTTTTTTTTTTTTGGGAAGGAGCAGGGATGGACCAAGTTCAGGGAAGAAATCAAATGCAAATATGCAGAAACAAACCGAAACTAAGCGATCCTCTAAACTGAAATGCAGCAACTATGCGCGAAGAATCAGCGAGTGGATTCAGGAACATGTATGGTGGCTGTAAAAGAGGAAGAGGGGTGCCCTAGCGGAAAATTATGGAATCTCAGGAAAGAATCTCAGCGGCATTTCGGGAGTTATAAATATTTTACAAAGACTCGACTAAGCCTAACAGCTTTCTTTTCTCAACAATGATTCGTTTGCGTCCAGCTGAAGTGAAATTTTATCTCAAAACTAATTGTCAGTTTTTGTTGTGAAGAAGGCTTTCTTAATTAGCAGTAACCAAATACTGTGAAAGCTTTTCAGTGTTTCTGGGGAACCCAGGAGTCATATGTTCCAATCTAATAAGCATTTATTTAGTAACGAGCTGATTAAATAAAATCTTCAGCTTCACTCTGCTTAGGAAAGGATTGCATCCTGTAATTGCCCGTCCAAATTATCCGCAACTACAAATGGATGTTAAGAAATTTATACACAATTATATATACCATGTAATCTATGTTCGTACAACTCGCAAGAGTACAACTGGAGTTCGTGAACAGCTGAAGATGGGAGAAATGAGATACCATCCAACGCGTATGTGTTTGTTTAAGAGATACATAACTCAAACAGTAACAGTCTTGGATCCTAGTGAATAGAAACTGGAAACACGGTAGGTTATTCTGGTTGCAAATTCTGGTGGCACGAAACGTCCAAAGCTAAATGTGGTGTTATCTTTGGCTGGGATGGACAAAGCTGTTAAAGTGAACGGTGAAACAGTGACAGTAGTTCCGACTTCCAATGTTCCAAAGAACAGCAATTGCATAAAAGAGTAATGACTGTGTTGCACAACTTATGAATTATCTCTATTCCCATTGGTCCTCTTTAATGAGCAGGGAATGAGGAAAAGAAAGAAGTCGCTTTACTACGATGTTTTCTAGAAGATAATTATGCAATTCCTGGTTTAAGAACTAGCTGCAATTTAATAGAAGGAAGGCTTCCTTCCTAGCCGATTTAAATGTGCATGTGGTTTCCAAGAATCACGATCAATACATTTTCAAGTTTTATTTTTGTTTTCGATGGTCATGTCAGCAAAAGAAATGGCCATTTCTGAAGATGCCGTGCTTCATCAATCCTTAAGTCACATTTGAATACAGTTCTTACAAAACTCATCAGTAGAAAAATAAACGAGACGGTAGAGGGAATCTACCTTCTCTTCATTAAATAATTGGCAATACATCAATAATTTAATTAAAAATTTAATATGAAAGAAAAAATGGCTACCTGCCTGGAGTAGGATGGTTTAATATTCCACCACTGATTATATTAACTCATTAATTCCGTCAACTTTGGTGTGAAATATTTTTTAATTCGGTGTTTCTATTTTTTAAACATCCTCCCTTATCAGACGTTTTCCACATTTCTTATATTTTTCAATCTCTGAATTCCGGTTCTCACCACCGTCGTTACATTTGTCGATGACATCAGATTAAATACCATCAGTTGTTTATAGTTGCCTAATTTTGATAAAACTTACTTAATAACTTGAAATAAAAAATACAAAAACAAAAACTAAAATAACCTAATGGTCGGGACCTAAGGTGTACCCGACTCTTTGTTGTCGGTTGTGATGAAGGTAACTTCTCTCTCGGCCAGTGGGAATCCGTTACCTACGCGTCACGAAGTTGTCTTCCTGGTGCAGTACGCCCGAATTTCAGCACTTATATCTCTAGCAGGTCCATTTGAACGAATTGGCTAGATTTCCTTTACTTCCTTTAGCCCTTGTTCTTCATCCCTTTCATTTCCTCTAACCTTTCAGTGCCGTTTCTCACTGAGATTTGTGGTAAGACTGATTTATTACAATACATTTTATTATATATGTATTTGAACTCAGTCCATTTTCTGACTCCATCTATCTGAGCTCACCCTAGCCTTTTATTATTTTTATTAACAGCCGGGCTTTTTTTAACTATAAGAAACAATTTATTTATATAATATAAGTATTAGAGTGGCGAGTTCGATTCTCGCCTGGGAAATAAGAATTTATTTAGTGACGAAATGAATAAATAGAATCCTTAGTCCCACCCTGGCTAGAAAAGGGAGGTAACCTGTAGTAAACCTGTCCCAATTAATCATAGTAGCAAAACGTGGACGTGAATCATTTTTTATTTATTTATTTACCTCCACTGGATTATACTTTGGTTAATCGGGACGGGTTATCTACAGGGAATCGCCCTTTTTTAGCCAGGGTGGGACTAAGGAATTTATTTAATTAGTCCTTCACCAAATAAATTTCATCTGCCCAGGGCGGGAAACGGACCCGCCACTCTTGTAATACGTAATTGTAAATATTTCCTTTTATATGCTTCAGGTCAAAAACCACTGCATTTCTTTAAAGTTGGGTTTTACGGTATAGTAAAGAACAAGGTCTTTGGTATATTTTCTATATCTTTAATAGAACTTAAATTAGGGAATTTATGTTTCCACCACCAGGAACACGGAGTAATAGGTACATCCCTAACTAAACATTCGCTAATAACAAATCTGATAGATTAGATTACTGATGATAAATGTATACATTAAAAAGCATTAGCGTAATTTAGTACTGTCTTCTGAAGCTAATATTGATAGAGCGAAATCAAACAGATTTAATTCAGTTTCCAAGAGCATGGGCTATTTCTGTCTCGTTAACAAAACATTAGCCGAGCCCACAAAACTTGTCAATTTTCCTAGCAGAAAGCCTTTCCAAGTTAATGTAAATAATTCGTTATCGGTTCATGCATATATTCAGATAATTATTCACTAGTATGTGCTGGTTGGCATAAGTGTGTTAATTGACATTTCGGTCACGATTATCTATTAAAGCAAAGCCCGATTCACTGTTGACAGTGACCAGTGGCTTTGTGCACTGACATGCTTTAACACTCTCTGACGTCAGAGGGTGGCTGCGCCGAATCACTAACATGTCGCCGATAGAAAAATAATTATTATTCCATGTAAGGAATAAATCTCAAGACACTCTCCGGAATACATACTACATGGGGAATTAGGAATTGGTCAGCATCCAACAGTAAACGATTAAAAAGTCTGTCACGCAGGGACTCCGTAAACTTAGCAAATTTCCCCCCGTGAGCCACGTATTTGCACTTATCAAAAAAAGTAAAAGATCAATAACACATAATATTTGGTATTTAGACTTCAAATAAAGTCCTTTACAATATAACAGCTTATTGTTAATATGGCTGGTGTAGGAAGGACGAAACCTAAAAAATGCAAAAATCTCGGTTAATAATCAAGATAGTGAAAGAAACGTTTATAATAATATTTGACTATTTAATTTACAGTAAGATTTGTTCTATACACGTTTTCGATCAGACACATTATAACGGAGATATTAAGAACTTTCGAAATTCCTCCCCTCTAATTTCCCCTTCTACTCGTCCTATTTCAGCTGTTAATAGAATCATCATCATCATCATCTTCATTTCTACATAAAACGTTTAAATATCGAGTTGGATAACGATCAGACGAAAATTGCGACCGCTCTATATATATATATATATATATATCTGGGGGTACAAATATATATTTGCCTGTAAACCCTGTTATCTCATATCCATAGTCTGTGACCTTCATACGTCAAAAGCTTAAACGTTATAATGATTGTTACAATGCCCTACACTTTTATCTGTGACGTTTAAGACTTGGTACTGGACCAAAATTTGAACTCTAATTTAGCCGTAGGTAATGGTATGTTTTTTTAAAAAATATAAAGTGTTTAGACATAAAAAAAAAATCAGTCGACTAGATTGATAATTAGAAACATTAAGGGCATTAAGATACAACGCCAAAAATATATAATAATATTTCATAAATTCTGATGCAGGAGGATAATTTTAAAACGTCCGTCACGCAGGCGCTGCGTAAACTCAGCAGATTTTCCACGTGTCGGTATGACACACTATTGATGTCATCTTAATTTTCTATTTATAAGTTCTAACCCGATGAGAAGGGGGTGAGGGTCTCAAGGAAGTTCGATTAGCTCGCTTAATTCTTGAGTTGTGAGGAAATGCATAGAACAAAAATTGTAGGCCATCAATAGTTACAACCTCCATAGCTGATTTCCCCGAAGGGGAAATCTGCTAAATTTGAGGAGGTGGTGAATTAATATCACTTGGGAGAAGAGACGCTTCACAATCAAATGAAAACACGCCACATTACCGGAAATATAACAAAAGATCTTTACGATGAGAGTAAAGTAGCCATTTCACCCTGCACCATTGAGTGACACTAAGAACAGACTCATAACCACAGAACTACACCATAAGGAAGCTAACAACCCTTGCATAAAATCCTCGGTCATTCAACCTTATACCTCGTTGGTTATACAACTAGTCAGACATCTTGCATCCGTTCCTTCCTTATTTGAATGCCTTTCCAGATATTAGTGAATTCCAATTTATATATTCAGATATTCTTATTTCCAGTTTTAGCCGATCTACCTCAAGGTCTAATGAGGTTGTTTTTCAAAATGTCTTCAAATGACCCTACATAAATACATATATATAAAGCCACCATTTTTATTTGATCGTTCCCAAACTTATTTCGTAAGGTCCATACTAAGGTGGAAACACATAAGACCCTTTTAGTCACATTTCATACCTCACCATTAACCTTTCAGATATTCCCAATATCGGAGTGCATGCATTTGGTCAACTAATATTTCAAAGGTTAACCAGGTAGGTTAAGGCGTCGTTATTACTACACTGGACAAACCTGGAGTAGTTAGTTCTATTCGCACATGACCAGTGGGATATTATTTAATGTAGAACCCGCTATAAAAATTCCTTTGTCCCACATTTACTAAAAATGTGTTGCAACCTGTACTTACCTCGTCCCAATAAGCCACGTTACAATGGAGTGGACGTTTATAAATAATATTTGCTATCTAGTATAAACTCGAGACAATTTCCCAGTGGCCATGGTAAAGTTCTCAGTATTGAGTATAGTCAAAGAGATAGACTGGTTTGGGCATATTGAAGAATTAAGTAAGAAACTAAACTCTATTACCACAAACAATGGTTATTTCCATAGTAGGCTGGCTTGAGACTTTATATATATATATATACATACTAAACATAACACATAATGATAAAACAAGACTTAAGAACGAGTGTATGCTTCGAATCCCCATTCACAAACAAATATTTCTCATTATCTATAATCTATTAAAAAATATTCTTAGTTTTAAAATAATTAAGAGATCTTTACGTCTTAATGATGTTCTTATATACGAGGTGAACCAACTATCAAAAAATGTTTAAGCGTAAAATAAAAATATGTCGAAAATAATTTATTATAAGGTGTATTGTGTCTTTAAGGTGGAGCCAAGTTTTTCATAATTTATAACTCACGTTACCCTTAAATAAATGTAAGCCGAAATACATATCATGCCAATGAATTAAAAATTAATGTTGTATTATTACTTATTAACGTCTACTTTAGTTTATCACTTATCCACAGGTTACCACCTTTTTCTAGCCTAGGTGGGACTAAGGAATTTAGTTGTGTTTGTCATTATATAAATTCCTATTTGCCCAAGCGGGAATAGACCTCGCCACTCCTTAACCAGAACCAGGAGTTAGGCCAGTGCTTTAACTCACAAGGCTAACCTGAGCCCCAATTATTGTTATATATTTTTAGAATATAGAGGTTATTAAGATTGTTAACAAAATTAAATGAGGATATATAATTATTAAATTCATAGATTTCATTTTGAGAATTGACAAAAACTTTGTTACAAAAAAACAAATCTATTTAAGGCAACCTATATTGCTTTTGACATTTAATGAAAATAAATACATTTCGTTTCAGTGGATAGAATCGGTGGTCACTTGAAAACATTCAAGATGAATCGCATTGCCAGGTCAGCTGATTTCCCTATTTTTAATATTACTGGAAGTGCAATCTTGAGAGCTCTCAATCCACCTACTTATAGTTACAAGACAATATGTCCTTCATTGTGAACTTTCAAAAGAGTGACAGCTTATTGTTGAAGTAGCGCAGAACATCAGCCAACTGCGCTATTTGCGATGCGCGATATAACCCATGAGATAACTACTAGAAATGGAGTTGCCGGCAATGATTATCCATCTCGTCTTCTCTCTCGCCACGCCGCATCCGAATCACGAAGATACACCCCGAGGGGGGTCATAGATCAGAGAAACGACGAGGGTGAAACTTAGCCGACTAACTCCTCCGGAGAAAGCTAAAGTCAAGTCTTAAACGATGGATCTCAGGACCTTCTGGGCGGCTTTCACATTATAGTTGGGCCCAGATTAAACTCACATACGTCATTGTTGAAGCTTCGTGCCCTCAAGGGTGCAACTGAAAAAGAGGCTGAGAATAAAAATACTTAAAGCGTTTTGACGAGTTTTTTTCTTGTGAGATTGGTCTGATTTATTAGTTTAGAGTATGGCCGTTCCAATTGTTCCTCAGAACACTAAATTAGTAGAGTTTTACGCATATTAACGCGTCACTAGATAAACACACACGAATTTCCAGCAGTTAAAACTTTAAGGTCGAAAACATCGACAGAAAGTAATCAATAATTTAATTTCTTTTTATTTGAGAGAAATCATATCAAATCCGAGATTTGAACCCGTGGTTTCTAGGTTTGTGTTACCGAGCAGCTAAGCCACAGCTATGGGTGTAGGCTAATACAAAACATCTCTCTAGGCCAGACCCCTTTGAAAATATTCAAACTGGTCTTGAGGGAGTGGACTTATTTGCCCCCGAGAGTCATTGTATGATTTTCCTTAAGAGAAGTCTGCTAAAACAAGATCTATACAAATGTGTTGTATCTCTAATCGGCATGGAGAAAATGTTTATTTTGGCCCCCACTAAACCCCTCTCTACCTCAGTTGAATTAGATGGTATAACTGCCATAAATATAACTTTTCAACATTCTATTCAAGTCGTTTTCTAGTTATGCGAGATTCGTACATGCGCCATGCCAAGGCTTATCAAAACTGCTTAGCCTTGGACAAAACGGATAGTCACTTTGAAAACTGAAAATCTAAACTTTTTATATTAGCCTTTACAATACTTCTTTAACTTTGCACATGGAAGTAGAAAGCATGAGACTTCGGAACGGGAAGGGGAAAAGGAAACACCTATAATCGTAAATATATCCATTGCAAATGTATTCGGTGTTCGGAAACACAGACACATCCAATCTTATGGGTCAAATTGTTTTTTGCGTATGCTCTTTGTAAATTATATGTATTTGTTCATTACATCATAATGTAACTCAACAACAAGTCCTATATTTGTGCCAGCAAATTATGTATTGCTTGGTTTGGGCACTAAATCTTTAACCACATAAAAAAAGAAGAAACAGATTGATGTATTTCATCTGTTATACTACTGACGGAACGGCCTTTAAAATTGCACCCTGTATCACTTTGACTTTTTTTTTTCTCTTTTTTGTATATATAATTTTTTATAGTACGTCTGCCATAAAAAATAGTACTGAATGAAGAAGGTCTGTGATAAACTTTTGAATAAGAAATCTGCATAATTAACAGATTCGTCAGCATAAGAGAAAAGTCCGGTCTGCGTAAGCTAAGCAGATTTCCCAAGTGTTGGTATGATATACTGACAATGTCATCTCAACATATATTTTCTATTTCTAAGTCAAAAATAGTACATATTAGTGGGTATTGTTCTAGACTGAGTATCAGAGAGTACTAACAACTCACTTAATATTTAATTGAGTTGCGAGAACAAGAATATATCAAAAAATGTAGCGCAATAGTAGTTTACAAGATCAGTAACATTTTTGATCAGACTCATAATTACAGAGATATTTTAAATATTCGAATTCGCGTCATGAGTACGACCTCAATACGATATGTTTTGCCTTAAGGGAAATCTGTTAAAATGGAACTTACAAAGTATCTTGGCTGTGTAATATTTTTTTTTAATAAAAAGGATACCTAAAAATAGAGTAATAAAGATAATTTATACAAAAAGCATATATATTTGGACTTAATAAAAAAATTAAGTTGAAGTAAACATGTCTTATCTGGTATGCTAATGGTTTGAAATTAGGTCATGATAAACTCCAAAAAAAATAAATTCGCCAATCCTTCAAAGAAACATTAGATAAAGGAAGTATTTGAGATAGAAAGGCCGAAATAATGACAAAAAAGAGGAAATCACACTTTGATGTTTTTCTTCTTCTAAGGTTTTCTTTTATGCTCCTTTCTCTCAAATCCAGATAAATCGAAGAGGGCTTCCAGCAAGGGGCTTTATATTTCAAAAGATCTGATTAACTCTAAGTTATTCCAAGCTTTCTTTATATGAATTTGAATATAATTTCTTGGAGTGAGTACAAGGACAGGGTGTCCTTTTAAAAGAAGCTCACTGAGTTCATTTTTTTTAAAAAAAAGTTATATAAAAAAACTATAAATGTGTAACCTGTTTTACTTCCATTAAGCTATCCATGGCGGACGGTTAGCAAAAAAGAAAACCTCAAATGACTATTAAAATCGTTTTTATTTCTATACAAGTTTAGCGTCCTCATGACCCCTCATCAGGAGAAAGTAAAGGACGTTTAGCGTCCAATACAACAGGATGGTTGGTTTCGGAGAGAAATATCCTGGAAGCCGATGTGAATGAACGGCCTGATGTTTCCAGTGCATGTAGAATGCTATCGGCAATAAGAATCTCTCCAGAAGGGTGTAAATTTACAAAATATCTGTTACTTATGTATCCCAGAAAACGTCACTGATAAAGATAATTGGAGACGTAAAAGAGCAACACGGATGCCTAATAGAGACTTTTTTTGGGCAAGCCTAATGTCACCTATTTTGAGTTATGAAAAAAAAAGTCACCTATTTTGAGTTTTGAAAAAAAAGAAGTCTCCATTTCGAACTCAGTCCTAAAGGAGCCCTAGATCAGTTGCAACTCAAAATAAATGCACATGAAACAAAAGTTTTGGTTGTAGATAAAAAGGAAAGCCGAGGAAATATAAATATTAGATTAGGAAACATTGTGCTTGAGAAAGTGAAGGAGTTTTGTTACCTTTGGGAACATCATCACTGAAGAAAATGATAGTAGAGCTGAAGTTGATAGACGAATAGCACTTGCTAAACAAACCTTCCAAAGCAAAAGAAGTATTTTAACTAATAAGCATATACGCATGGTTACCATTATGGTCATTCGTAAGGAGTGTACATCTTTACGGGAACGAAAGTTGGACGCTCCAGAAAAGGGAATATGATAGTTTAGAAGCCATGGAAATATAGTTCTGGCGTAGAATCTACAGGATTGACTAAAAAAATCCAACGTGGAATTTCTAAATGAGGTAATTGAGAGCAAAAGTCTTATCAAGGCCATTGAAAAAGGAGTGTGAAACTTCTTGGGCATATCACAAGGTACAACGACTTCATTGCAAATATATATGAAGGAAAGGTTTTTGGACATAGGTGAAGAGGAAGGCCTAGAAAATACTATTTAGAAGACATCAAGTGTCATGGATTTCAAAAGAGCATCTTCCGAAAGAACACAGTGGTTGCAACTACAAGGCGCAGATCATGATGATGAGTGTCACCTAGGCTATTAAAAGGATATTTGGCGACTGTTGGGTAAAATTGAAATATCAGAAGTCGATATGTTGCTCTCATAATGTAGGATAATACGCTGAGTGTGGTAAGGAGTGCCTCGAATAAGTACTGGATAACTTGAGGGATAGATAAAAGTCCGCCACGCAGGGGCTGCGTAAACTAAGCAGATTTCCCACGTGAAGTTTTACAATAGAGAAATCTGCCTAATAACAGCTGTAGTAGTAAGTAACCTCTAAACCTATTCACGAGAGGGACGAATAATTACAAAAACGGCCGCCAGAGCTCACGGCGGAAAGTCCGAACATAGCCACTGCAGCCGAGCACATGCAGAATACAAATGCAAATATCTCAGTTAATATTCAAGATAGAGAATAAATGTATATAACAATATGTATAGTAAATTTAATTTGCATTAAGACTGATTCTATAGTATTTTTCGATCCGACGTATAGTAACGGAGATATTTTGAATTTTCAAAAATCTCCCCCTCTAAACCCCCCCCTCCCACTGGTCCGATTTCTGCCATTAACGAACTTGATCTCTCTTTTTACGTAAAACGCTTAAATATGAAGTTTGGTAACGATTAAACAAAAATTGCGACCGCTAGAGCGTTAACAGACAAATATATATATATATATATATATATATATATATATATATATATATATATATATATATATAGATATATATATAATTTTGAACGGACCTCATTTTCGTCATCTCCTGGGTAGGATCGATGGACATTTGAGGAAATTTTTCAAAACTCGCGTCAGCGAGTACGACCTCAATAGCTGATTTCCCTTAAGGGAAATCTGCTAATAAGAGAACCCCAGCTGTTGGCCACACTAGTTGCCCGGAGACATCCAGGTCCTACACGCTTAAGAAAATTAAAAGTTTCTATGTATTTGGAATGATTATTAAAGTGTGTTTATCACAAAGATAACTCTAAAATTAGAGAGAAGAGAAATAATCGATGCAGGCGTCTCATATATATTCATGGGAAAGGTTGTAGCACACTGATCCAATTTAATACTATGCTAATTCTAATATTATTATTCATGCTCAGCTGTCCTAAACATTTACTAATTTTCGCTCCAAGCCCCTTTCTAATAAGACTCTGTCTGTCTATTTTCTTTAATCAGGATCTCTAATTTGGTAATGGCTGGAATGAAAACCGGTCGTTTAAATGGCCCCAAGAGAGAAGGGCGAAATTGTTTTATCCTCTATGTTTTTGTTCAATCAACAAAATTTGTTTATTCAGCTTTTCCTATTCTCTCCATTCAAAGAGGGTGAAAGAAAGTATCGGGCTCCAATTGCAAGTGTGGTAATTCACATCTGAAAAAGAAATCCAAAAACATTTTCTTTTCCCCTGCACTCACTGTAAATAAAGTAATGCAATGATTCCTTCAAATGGCGAGAGGGGGTGGGCTCACCAAAAGAAAATGTTTAGCATTGAATTGTTAGTTTGTATTTTCATGTTTGTTTTTCCCTGGCTACCAATATTATTTGTATGTGTGTAGAGGAATACTTAATTAATTAAAATCAATAAGGTTCGCTGTAGAATTTCATTGGGTTGTCCATCACATACCATGCTTATAAGCTCAAAAGATAATAATTTAATGTCAATGAACTATAAAGGACAGAGATATTATTTCAAGACTTTACGAAATAATCAAATGAAATTACTAATACTGCTGAAGTTAAAACATTAATTAGACAAGTGCGGAATAAAATTAAAGCCCGTCGATAAACATAACAGATTTCCCACTTGCGGGACACACTAGTATTCTGACATGATTAATTCTCCATTTTTCATTAGTAGAAATGGAGGTGGAAAATAAAAAAATACAAATATCTTGGAAAATAATTAATTAGAGAACTGGTATAGAATAACAATCATAGAAACTTAAATTTGGTACATATTAGTTATGTAAAATATTTCGATCCAACTCCGAATATTTTCACTACGTTGTATTTAAGCTTGAAATAAGATACTCCGTGATTTATTTTTGATGTGAAATGAGTAGGAACGGGGCTTTACTGAAGGTGAAAAATGCAACTATCTCGATTAATATTGAAGTCAGAAAAAAAAATATATAAAAAAAAACAGTAACAGTAAAAAAGTCTGCTATATAACTTTTTTTCGAACCAACACATAACGCAAGTACTTAGAATTTTGCCCCCTCCCCCCCCCCCGCCTCTCTAAACCTCCCTCACCCTGATCCGAAACCACATTTTAATCCAGAATCTACAAAAATTAAAATAGTTTATTTCTTTCGAAGATAACTTCTGCTAAACACTTGAAATTTGTAATATTTTTCATGTCATCTATAATCTCCCTATATATCATAAGAAATATTAACAATATTTATATACTAACAATGAAAACAATCTTAAAAAAAATGAATGAAGTTACTTCAGGTTGGGCCAGACCTTAATCGTTCTAAGCAACCTTGTTTGGCCAAAGGACGGAGTTCTTGCTCTGAAAGAGTCTTTTTACTTCCAAAACAATTTGCTTACAGAGAGACTGGTAGTTTGGTGATGTTTACTGTTTCACAAAACACTACATATTAAAATAGCAGAGAGTACAGTTATTGTTTTATGACTGTGCTGTCTATTCCAGTCTGTAATACTTTTTAAAAACTCTAATAGAGATAGTTTACTATTGTTTTTTTTTTGTTTTGTCAACATGGCACTGACGATGATCGAAAGCGCTCTGTCGCTTCAATAAATTGTTATGTACAAGTGTGGACTTATTATTCAACCTGCAATAACGCATGCCATTATTGCATGTATAATGTTCCCTTTGAATTAAAACCTTTTATTCCTTCTAGCCAGGATGAACATCGATAAGGGTATAAATGATAGGACATTAATATCAGTGGATTCCGGTGTAACTGTTCCAATTTCCATCCGGACTCCATTTTCTGATAAGAGCTTAGATTTCAATTATACCTACGTTTTGGCCCGATTACAAACACACTATCAGCTTATATTATTAGCCAAAATAAATAAATAAATATTTCATTATATTTTGGAAAACAAAAAGTATTTTACCAATGCATGGTTAGAAAATTTCTGTCTCCTGTTCTGGAGTTTTTTGTTGTGTTAGTTAACTCTTAATTTCTAAATATTTCCTTTCAGTTTCCACGCCAATATTTTTCATTTTACATCCATCTCTGGATGAAATGCAATACGTGTTTTGTTCATTTTTATTTTCATGATCAAACAAATCATCTTCCATTAAATTTAACAAACCAAATACTGTAGATTAACAAATACTCGAAAGTATCAAGCGCTAGATAACCAATTCTGTCATTGTTATAATTTTCAAACAGAACCTTTTAAAGTTTGAAATTATCTAACAGAAATGTCTATATATATATATATAAATATGCTTCGCCAATCATTGTATTACAATAATCCCTATTTTTTAAATATTTTTGCATAAGAAACCAGTATATTGGTTACAATTTTACTTGTTTGATTTAAGACGTATACTCGTAGATGCAATGTGTCGGTTCTTTCTAAAACTTTGCTTAAAATAATGATTTTATCTACTCTGGATATATATTGTATTACGTATATAAAAAAATAGGCGCTCAATTACAAATTTTATAAGTTCCAGTGCATGTTGGTCTGTTATTCCATACCTAATTTGAAGTTGGCCATCGAACAATGTGAACACCATTTCCGAGCATTTATTAGAAATTAAATTGAGCTACTATTTTTATATGCCCATGCATTATATAAATTGTACCAGATTACTCCCTAATCATTAAATTTCCGCGGGAGAGAATAGCTAGCAGTGTTCTTTTTAGCTATTTCTTCAACTCTTTTCACGTTCAGAATTTCCATCAACACTTTTCAAATTTAAGTAAATCTTTTTTACAGTCTCGCCCGTTTTGGAGTTGTACGATATATTGAAGTAAATACGTACGTCATATCTGGTTCTGGCCGACCAAAATTAGTATTTTCCTGATTGTTCAGGGTGATCATTAGCCTACGTGTTTGCCACAGCTATGATTTCATGTTTAGTAAAATTCAGAAGTTTTAATATATCCCGTCGGTTCGTTTAGATTTGTAAATAATGTTCATATACTCGTAAGTGCATATTATGCACTCTACTCTGCCATTACATACAAAGTACAATTTTTTAAGTGTCTCTTAAAATGCTATCTTTTATCCTTGGATTACTTCTCCGCTGAGGTAGCATTTACGCAAAGGTTGCTGCGACGTTTTATTTGTAAACAGCCAGTGCAAATTAACACAAATATAGATGTCTCCTGAAGAGGTGACAGAAACCTTCTGAACATATTAGAAAGAGACAAATCTTCCCCGGAACGGGGAAAAAAGGTCTTTTTTGGACAAATATTTTCCAGTCTGTGGCCACAAAGTATCGGACCCAGAAATCGAAGGTAGACCGAGTGAAACTTGAGCTCTTGTTCGTTAGTTGTCTGGGTAATTGGCAGACCAAGGAGGTTCTTGGAAGCACTCTGTTTTTGCTTCACTCGTCAAACTAGTTTTAGAACTTAATGAGTTTCAGTAGAGGGAGAGAGTAAAGTAATCCAGTTAGTCTAGCTGTTCCTTTTCCACTAATTGATTATCATATTACGAAGGAAAAAAAAGAAGTCTAGACAGTCAATCATGCACACTCAAGGCGGATTTTAATAGTTTAAAAATCATATTTTTGACACGCGCACACACGCATTTTAACCAAATGTGCATCACACTATTAATTGCAAATGCCACTTTTAAAATCCCCCCCTCCCTCTGGTACGATTGTGAGATTTATGCAAATACGTTCTGTTCATCCGCCCCCCCCCTTCTTTAGTTCTTGGACTACTAAAATTTGAGTTATTAAAATATAAATTATTCTTACAATTCAGAAGCCGTTTCAGTTGAGAGTTTATTAAAATTAACTGAAAGATTTCTCATTACAGTTTGTATTTACTTAGGGTTGTGTTTTGTTAGAAGTATGCAGATTAATCTATTGCTAAACTTCAAATAGGAATTATGCTTAGTTTACGCAGCCCCTGCGAGACGGACTTTTTTTATATTACCACTTAATCCTATAAACAGACAAAGACAGACAACACCAGTGGCATTTTCCACTAGTAACTTACGAATTATAATATTCCAAGAGTTTGTATGATGACTTGTGTTTATGAGGAACTGTTCTTCCAAGCAGAATTCTATTTATTAATGATGACTTAAAATGTATCCAACAGAATTCATATTGAACACAATATCTTCAACTTAAGATATTTTTGTAATCGAGACCATTATTTACTAAAATTATCCAAACATTGTATGCAAATGCATTAAACATGAGCGCTCTTTTGTAATAGCATTAGAAAAAGTTGTATTATAGTTCTATTAAAATATTGAAACAAATAGAAATACAGGAGAAAGATAATATACCACAGCAGTGCGAGTTTTATTATTATAATCTGTAAAGTGAAAAAACAGTGAAGTTAACAAACATTTCACTGTAGCAGTGAAGAAGGACGTACAACTGCAGACCTATGTAGGCAGTTCATAATCATAGGTAGGAAAATGTATTTCCTTCCAAGATACAAGAGAAATGTCATATGTTCTGCTAGAATACTCACATATTAGAAGAAGAATATAGATTCTCAGTTTACTCTACATATTTTCTTATAACAATAGATACTTATGTTCCCAGCATATATAAGCAAACTACAAGCACCACACAAATTACAAACCACATTAACCAAGTTCGCAGTCCCGCAGGTGTATTTCATGAATAAAACTAATTGTTTAAATGATTAGGGTCTTCTTATTTAGGAATGTCAATATCTTTGTAAACAATGTGACATAAATCTTATAATGTATCAGCATAGAAGATATTAACTTATTCTTATACTTATTATTTTCAGAATCCCTTGACTTTTATATGTCTCTACTGTTGTAATACAAAATTAATTAATCAAGTAGAATTACTGTTTTTTTTTAGAACAAATAAAATCAGAAATAAAACTATTTGTGGGACCCAATTAACGCTTTAGAATGGTTTTTTTGGGCAATCAATAAGAGGACATTGTATAGGTAATAAACTCATTCTTTAAATAAAATCACGTTTATTTTCTGGTATTATTTGTATTTAAACTAATGCTCAACACAAAACAAATCTGAAAAAGTGAAAATGGAAACCCACTATTAAATGATAAGGCAACAGTTTTATATGGAAATGTGCCTGACGTTTATAAAGAAGAATATGGTACTACTGAGCACATGACAAGTATTGTAATTAATTAACTGATTCGAACAGAGCTACACCAATGGAGGTACTAATACCTCTATAGGTTTCATAAAACCATGGAGCATTACCTGATTAATCCATTTGGGAATGAAATAATAGAGATAGATGTATGTAATATGTAACTGTACATCGATAGCCAGCGTCCGTACACATGTCTCATGCTAGTCGGCAAGGTATCGGTAGGAGCAAGGGAGGCGAGGAGATAGGAATGATCCATCATTCAGGAAGGGCTTAATGAGGCTAGAAGCTCCGAATTTGGCTAATTGAATGATGAATGAGCCTGGCTATACAAGGCCTAACTTGGCTAAGTCATTCGCTGAAGGATTACACCCCTTGACAGGATGGCGGGGCAACAACGGCGATACACCGACGAGCATAATGCAACGCCAGATTACACATTCAGTCTGAATGTTGATTTAAGCACGGGATGGGGATCACAACAAATATTTCTCAATCTATTCAATATTCGTGACTGTACCGGATGGCATCTCACAAAGGTCCATAACACTTCACTACTCAGGCTCACACTTTTTTGGGTTTTATCTGTCAAATGTTCTCTGAGCTATTGCTTACCTGATTTATGTTTCCTAATCCAACCAGCAAAGCTAAACTCTTCAGAAGTCAAGAAAACCAGGTACTAATACAACCTCTCATGTCTGAAGTTTATTTTCCCCCTTTTTACCAGGGAAACAGCGCTTCACTAACTCTTCAGCATTGACGATTGTGAATTTAAATGCGGCCTGGAGTATAATAGTTGGGATTGAAACGAAAAAGCTAAAAAATATGTCACCATGGGCGTTTAATGGTAGGCTGTATATTTGCTTGCCTCTTATATTCCCAGCAGTCCAAACAGTACTCTAGCACCTAACGATGCTTAATAGGATAGGAATGGGCGAAACTCAAGTTTGCCAGATTCGGATCTGGATCATCTGGTTAAAAGTGGAAACTTAGCAGATTTCCCACGTACTGGAATGTGGTTCGCTGATGATCTCATCCCATCAGGGGTGGAGGGAGAATACACACAGAATGAAGCCTAAGTAAACAGGAATTAAAATGTTAGTTGGAATAGAGGTATTAAGTGAGTGAGATACTTAAAGCGAAAATCTGATGACTAGGAGTGGGGGTTTACAAAAGGCTGAAACCCAAGAAGTAAAAATAACTTCGTTATTATTCAAGTCATAGAATACTAAAAAAAGATTATATATAAACGTGTAAGGTTGGTGGAGATTTGAAAAAAGTTTTCGAAAATCGCGGCACTAGTACGACCATAATAGTTGATTTCCCTTGAGAAAAAACTGGCATAAGTTCAGTGCACAACAGCTGAGCTACGTAAGGTCCATATTCTTATGTAATATCGTTAAAAGCACATTATAGTTTCTCCAATAAAAAGACACGTACTAAGTAAGCATCGAAACTAATTTTAGCTCTTATTTGCAAACTTCCCTTATCATGTAGGATATCTTTAGGATCAGATAGCTCATTAAAAATGTTTCAAAATTCAAAATTGCATAATCCCTCTAGTTACAAGTAAAACCACTTTGAAAATTATGTGAACATATTTTTCGGAAAAATATTTTGCTCAATTTTTTTTGTAAACCTTTGAGTTAACAAAAACTATTTCCTAATGATTACTAAAATTTGTAGTGCTTAAAAGTATCGATCATTCATGAGTAAAACTTATTTCTTAGCACCCGTGGGTATAACTGTATGACATATCCCACATGTCTGAGTCATATGGAGAACGTAACAATCAGGTGACCATCCATAGAGGTTAGAAAAAAAGAGGATAAAATACTGATAGTGAGAGATATGGGAGTGAGTAGGGCGCGTAGTGACCTAGCCCTGGTTGGGGGTCACTGCCAGTATCTACACTTCCCATAGCTCTTTCTCTCTCTCTCTTTCTCCTCAACATTCTTACGTAACAGATTGTTTACACCTCACACTAAGCTTCTCTCTCTCTCTCTCTCTCTCTCTCTCTCTCTCTCTCTCTCTCTCTCTCTCTCTCTCTCTCTCTCTCTCTGGCAAAGGGTAAACAGATACGTCTTTTCCTGGGTAGGATCGATGACCATTCAAAAAATGTTTCGAAAATCGAATGAGCACAACCTCAAAAGCACTAAATACCTGCTAAAAGGTAGCACAATGAACTCTAGTAATTACAGAACTATTGCTCTTCTGTCTCGTCTTTGTATCGCCCAATGCGATGACTATAAAAATGAATAAATATTCTTCTCAGTTTAATTGCAGAACACTCTCAGGCATAGTGATATTTAAAAAAAACGTCAAATGGCCGAACTAGCTTTTGGCGGGAAATTCAGTCATCCGTTATGGGCCCACAATTAACAAAAACAGCCATTAACGAACTTGATCTTTATTTTTGCATAAAACGTTTAAATATCTAGTTTGGTAACGATCAAAAAAAAATTGCGACCGCTAGAGCGTTAACAGACAAATATATATAAAATTTTGAACGGACCTCATTTTCCTCATCTCCTGGGTAGGATCGATGAACATTTGAAGAAATGTTTTGAAAATCGCATCATGAGTACGGCCTCAATTGTTGATTTCCCTTAAGGGAAATCAGCTAAAATATGAGCAATAAACTAATTTGTATGTTAGAAATAAAATTACTTTTCAGTGTCGTCTTACTATTTTCCAAAAGTTTTTATTTCTTAACATTCTCATTTTTGACACATGCAATAGACCTGGTCATCGTTTGCAGCCAGAGAGAAATTTCAATAAAGGACAGGGTTTGCGGAATCTGTGGTCATGTTGTTAACCCACACAGCCTCCTACCATATGCTACATGTGGGACTCCATAAAGAAAACTGCCCCGAAACAGGAATGCATGGAATTTAAATGTTTGTACAACTGCAAAAACTTTAAACAAATTTTTTTCGAATTAGTTTTAATGTCAATTTAAATTCTTCTGATGTTTGTAAGCTATTTTAAAGAGCTATTCGCTAGAATAGTTTAAATTTCGAGCTTTAGATCCAGACATTAAACAAAAGAATAACTATGTACTGGTTATCCGTACATACAAACATTAGACAAAACACACAAGTAGACGAACTCGCCAAATCGGCTACTCAAAAAAGAACTCAAGACAACACGACGTACACATCAAGATATTCAGGCCTAAGCAAAACATGATAGTCAATTCATGGCAGAAATCTTGGTTTGCCACCACTGATAACAAAATTCGAGAATCGCAACATATACTTGGTGAATGACCTTCCTCAAAAAGGATAATTAGAAGAGAAAAAGTAGTTTTAACGAGGTTAAGAATTGGCCATTCACGACTGACTCACACTTACTTACTTGCTGGAGAAGAGGAACCCTCCTGCCAACACTGTAACTGTAGACTTACTATAAAGCATATACTAACTGACTGCTATCTAAGGACTCACATAGACTTACCATACACTTTGACTCAATTACTAAATAGCCGTAGCCAGTATAAAGACCGCGTATTACACTACTTGAAACATAACAAAATTTTCAAAAAAATATAATGTAGGAGAATACTGAAAATATATGCAGAAATTAGCATACTTACGTAAATATAATAAAGTGATTATTGGAATTTAACTGATTCGTCACTAAATAGGCCCAGTCGCGAAATGCGATTATTGTATGAATAAATAAATAAATAAAAAGCTATTCTCTGTGAAGGGTCCCTTTTTTCTTATTGGAATCCATACCTTTCGATAATTAGCTATTTGCTAAATAACGGTATTCAAAGAGTAAAACGGCCTCTGCTGAGTTATGATTATGGTTGCGTGGAACTGGAATGGTTAAGCAGAGCTTATATACATTCCCAGTGTTGGGTGGGTGAGTTCAATAGCCACGGGACTCAGTCTAACCGGTTTTCAAGTGGGTGGGGAGAGCCACGGTCACCGAACTCTTTCGGCGATACCAGAACCGGAACTCTTACGACCGATCCCCCCCCCTCATCATCCTCCTAGTTTTATTGTATCAATTTGATGGGAGTGTAGCCAATAATTCGGCACTTAAAGTGGTTCGACAATTCCTAGCATTAGAAAACTTAATGAGCACCGTATCGCTAATACTTGGCCATTCGTCCTGAAGAGATTTGAAGCTGAAGATTTCGAGGTTTTAGCAGACTGAGGAAATCAACTATTGAGGTGTAAGGTTGAACTCACGACAAAGACTTTTCTATAATTTCATCAAACACCCTTCTCATTAAACGACAAAAATGAGGTCAGTCAAAATTGTCGATTGCTTGTCGTGTAAATTCGATTACATACACAGGAAATGAAAAATCAAAAACCAACTGCCACCTTGCAGGGGCTAGGTAAATTAAAGACAACTCACGGGTACTTCGAACACCTACAGATGATCCCATCTTTGTGTATTTTGTTTATTATTATTTACGTCCACTTTATGCTACTAGGCTAATCGGGACGGGTTATCTACAGATTGCTACCCTTTACTAGCCAGGGTCGACCCAAGGAGTTTATTTAATGAGCCCGTTACTAAATAAACTTCTACTGCCCAGGGCGGGAATCGAACCCGCCACTCTAGGTTTACTTTGCTAGATTAAGACCAACGCCTTAACTCACACAACCCCCCCCCCCATTTTTGTGTAATTCCAGCCTTCAACTATCATTTAATAGGAACCATTTTTAAAGAAGAGTTATACGTATGAGTTTTCTAATGATATAATAGCTTAATGTGAAAACGGTGTGAGTGTGAATGGGTTATACTAAAGTATGAAAACGAAAAATTCAAAAACACCAGTACTATAAGGGTTACTGAAAAATAACATAATTGAGATTCTGGGAAATAACGTACACTTAAGATTTTTTATATAACATGATTAGGTTCATCCCATAATAGTGGAGTTATTTAGGATTTGTATTTTACGTTTGTCAAAGTCCCCGCTTATCTTGATACCATTTCTTTCATTAATATTTAGAGTGAAATATTACAGTGAGAACGATTAAACCTTGCTCATTACATTAATGGACACTACATTCCTTTCACCGATTTAAGAACATTTTACCTTTAGTTTTACCAGAAATAGCAAATAAGATTTAGTCTTTAAAGCATTATAAAATGAATACTCCCGAATTTGGATATAACTTGTTTTTGACATCAAAAAGACCGGAAGTAACATCTCAATAACTGATTTCCCTTGAGGAAATTTTTCTAAAGTGGAGTAAAAGAGCTGTGAGAGAATTTGACGAAAAAAGTTAATATCGGGAAAGTAGATAGTTAAGGTAGTAAAAGTTGGACCACTTCTTTGTATTTCTAGAGCTATAAAATGACGTGGTAGGAATAACAAATTTATGTAATATGTTAGGCACGAGAGGTGAGCATGCGGACTGAGAATGGCACCCTTCAATGGATGAGTGTTTCAATGGACATATTATGAAAAATCATGTTTTTTTTCGCAGTTGAAAGCATAAACTTAATATTTTTAAGAAAACTATTAAGTTTAAGAACTAATAGAGGAATGTTTAGTAGTCAATGAGAAAAATATGAAAGGGAAAAAATAATAGGAGCTTGTAGAAACAAATAAAGCGAAAAGGAGTCATGGAAATATATATATATATATATATATATATATATATATATATATATATATATATATATATATATATACTAGCAGACCCGGCCACGCGTTGCTGTGGCTAAAGTTTCATCAGCTGGTAGTTCATATTGAAAATAATTCTTGAGCAAATTTCTCTAAATAACAAAATAAACAACTTTTGTTATGTGCATATTTGCCGAAACTACAATAGGAAACGAAATATCAATATTTTTAATTTCAGGTCTCCCTTATAACCCCCACTCCTGCCTGTCCCTAGAAATAGTATGGCTTTTTATAAGGAAGGCGTTAGTGCTAATACACATACTGAGTGTTTTATTTAGTTCGGTTGAGTCTTTTGTGCCAAATAAAATTTTTCACTTCCGCTATAATTTTTAGCGTATATCTCGTTTATAATTCGGTATACGAAAAAAGTGTATATAACAAAAGTTACTCTAAATAGCAAAATAAACAACTTTTGTTATGTTCATATTTGCCGATAAACCAATAGGAAACAAAATATCGCTATTTTTAATTTCTGGCTTCCCTTAAAACCCCCACTCCTGCCCCTCCCTAGAAATGTTGGTATGGCTTCTTATAATGAAAGCGTTAGTGCTAATACACATACCGAGTTTTATTTATTTCGGTTGGGTCTTTTGTCCCAAATAATATTGTTGACTCCCGCTATAGTCGTAAGCGTATAACTCATTTAAACTTCGGAATACGATGAAAGTGTTTATGACAAAAGTTACTCTAAATAACAAAATAAACAACTTTTGTTATGTGCATATTTGCGAAAAAACCAATAGAAAACGAAATTTCGCGACTTTTAATTTCAGGCCTCCCTTATAACCCCCACTCCTGTTCGTCTCAGAGAAAATTAATATAGCCTATCTCTCAAGTTGGACCAGACTGCTCACGGTGTGCCAATTTAATTTAAAATCGGTTAAGTAGTTTAGGAGTCCATCGCGGACAAACATCGTGACAGGAGATTTATATATATTAAGATATACTGTGATTTACAAGGTAGGAGTGGTAGACTTTTGAAGGGTGCTTTGAATAATCTCGTGATGAGAACAACCTCAACAACAGATTTCAATTAAATATGACAAAGCTAACAACTCGCTCATTCTCCTAAAGAATATATTTTATATGCCAAAAAAAAAAAAAATTCAAGCTGATATTTTCCTCATAAGAAAAATCATAACTTACTCTTTTATAATGAGGTTTTTGTTTAAAAAAAAATAAAAGGGAGAAATAGTTATTTATTATACAAGTGACGAAAGTAGATCATTTTACAACTCGAGTGAAACGTTTACCCACACGAGCGAAGCGAGTCTGGTAATTTCACGAGAGTTGTAAATTCTACTTTCGTCACGAGTGTAATATTAAATGTTTTCTGTAATCGTGTAGTACGTGATCAGATCTTACCAGAATATGAACAAAATTAGGATGTTGTGAAGATTATGGTATAAGGTTATAAGCATGGTTGTGAAGGTTATAAGCATAGTTATAAAACAAGTAGTGATGATTGTGAAGTAGTGCAGTTATAAACAAGTGCAGGTTATAAACGAGGAAGGTAATTATTATTATATTTAAATTTTAAAATATATATTTCCACCAATAATTCATTCACATTTCCATTTTTTTTTCGTTAAAATAAATTCTTTCAATGTTAAGAACCATTTAAAAGCATTTAATTTCCAACTTCAAATTATTTTTTAATTTATACTTATTACTAATTAAGAAGGCAATTCACTTTCTTCACTTGTGAAGAAAGTGATTACTTTCTTCACTCTATTGCAAAATGTTTCACTTTCTTCACTCATTTCAGTTTAGTAATGTTACCATTATTCAACGATTACAGAAAAAATAAATATAAAACGGAAGTCAAGAACCAAATAGGATAAAGGTATACAGAAAACAATAATCATCGAAATATGTATTTTTTTTTCTTTACTAGCATTGCTAGCCTTGTTACGAAGCAATAACGATCGAGTATCAACACCATGATATAGAAAAAAGAAAAGTAGTCCTAGCTTATTGGTAAAAGCGTCGTTAAGATTGCCTATTGGAGAGGCACTTGGGTGGAAATAGGCCCTAGAACAACACCAATTGTTCAGAACGACCTTAGTTTCATGCATTATTCAGGACATGATCATGCTAGCAACAACAGGGAACCTGCAATCATTCTTACGAGATCAGCTCGGGAAAGTAAGAGTGATTCACTCACATGGGCTATATACATAGCTCTTTCCCCATTTCCTTTCTGGTGGAGGTAATTAAAGCTAAACTTTCGGGACTTCGTCCACGTTCGCTCAAACACCCAATAAAACACACACACACACACACAATCGCATATACGTATGCTCGAATAGAATTTTATGTATGGATTGGATATGGAAGAAAAATCCGTCACGCAGGGGCTACGACACCTAAGCAGATTTCCCACGTATTTGCATTTATCCCAAGTCGTAAAAGTTCAATGAACAATACTGGTTATTTATTTATTTCAAATAAAGTGCTTCATAATATAAAAGCTTATAGTCCATATGACATGAGCAGGAGTGGGGGTTTACTGAAGGCCGAGAACTAAAAAACACAAATATCTCTGTTAATATTAAAGATAATAAAAACATGTACAAACAACATTTATTGATCATTTAATTTTAAATAAAATTGGTTCTGTACATTTTTTCGATCCGACGTACAGTAACGGAGATATTTCGAATTTTCAAAAATCCTCCCTTCTAAAGCCCCCCCCCTCCCACTGGTCCGATTTCAGCCGATAATGGACTTGATCTTTGATTTTAAATAAAACGCTTAATTATAGATTTTGGTAACGATCAAGCAATCAAGTGCGACCGCTAGAGCGTCACAGACAAATATTTATATAATTTTGAAAGGACCTCATTTTTGTCATCTCTTGGGAAGGATCGATGGACATTTGAAGAAAATTTTCGAAAATGCACCATGAGTAAGACCTCAATAGCTGATTTCCATTGAGGGAAATCTGCTGAAAACATCGGAAGTTATCATTGTCTTGCTGGGTTTGAGTACATCCTCAATAGCTGATTTTCCTTCAGAGAAATCTGGTAATAATGGATAATTTTAGTTTTAGAAACTGAAACATGATTGTGTAATTTAGGCAAATGGTCTGTGAATTACTTAAGAAAAATGTTCATAGTGTTGAACAGTTTTATAATATTCAAAAAAAAAATTGTTAGAATCCTGGGAGAAAATTCTTGGCTCAACTTACTAATGAGTCGAGTGAAGTTACTTAGCGAATATTCAAACATCTGTCTTTGTACATCATGTCAAAAACAACAACAACAAACTCAGCAACCCATGTCAGTGGATCGAAGAGTTGACAAGCAATTATCTAAATTAAAGGCTTAAAGTTACTTCAACAAAATGTAATCATAATTTTAGAAGATTGCCTTATTGAAGTATTGAGGTTTTACTTGTTAAGTGATTTTGGTAAATTTCTTGAAATATTCTTCGAACCTAACAGGTAGTTGTCACAAGTGGGGTATGTGTGTGTGTATATAGTATAGTATATATGTAGACACACACGTTTGTCCTCTAACGCTCTACACCTCGCAATTTATATTTGATTAATATTTAAACGTTTTATGTAAATCTGAGGAGTAACTGCACTGTCGATTAAAATACACCAACTGGAGTTCAGAGAAATTATAAAATAAGTCTTATATATCTTTGTCAGCCTATTATGTGTCAAATAGAAAAATTGTTTGACTAACCTTGTTAAAAACATAATATCATAGAATTTTTTTAATCTTTTCTATACCACCGTACCCCTGCAGTATAGGAATTTATTTTCCATGCTCCATATTTAATGGTAATACGTGGGATATAAGTACCTTATTTTTTTCTTTTCTTAAGCAGCTTCTAATCTACTTACAATTTTTATATTAAAAAATTAATAAATAAAATAAACATATCATAGGACTGTTCTTCTATGCATTTTTCAAATATTTTCACACTTAAGAATCTAAGATGTATTTTACCTTTGAAGGTGATCGTTAACCTTTATTTTCTTAAATTTTTATTTAATTCTATTATCCTAAGAACATAATGTCTTGTATGCATAGGAGAATCAGAGAATAGAATACGATATGACGTAAAATGTGTGTCTTTTCAACATGTAGAACATCTACTTTGTACATGTATACCTAACGAGACGGATTTATTTTATAAATGGAATGGAAGTATATCGTTGATAAATATTGTAATTTTTAAAATATATATAATAGAAATAGTATCAGTTAATATTTAATACAGAGCGTTTTACTCATTAAATTGATAAAAAATTGAAATGGAAGTAAATAATTTGATGAAAAGCGGCGAGAGGGTGCCCATTGAGAATTATCCCAGCTCCAGGTTCTTAGAGCCTGCTTAATCGATATTCAGCTCCAGTAATTAAGGACCCTTATCTAATCATATCATCTCTCTGTTATCAGCCTAAGCAGAATTCCCACTCCCTCAAGTGGCCACATGTGAGTATTAGGTGCAATGCAAAGTGTTCAAAGAATTGGGTTATTTGTAAAATGGGACAGCCATTGAAACTTTATAAAAAGCCAACATAGTATAATATTTTACATGGATATCAAACGGTAAGTAGCCAAAAATCAAAGTTCTAAAAAGAGAAATCATTAGTTTTCCGAATTTGGAGAACCTTCTCACCCACATGTATTTCAAAATTTAAGAAGTTAAAGAGTTAACGATTTAGTTGCGAGAAGTGGGGTAGCCCATTGAAGAATGAGAAATTGAGGAATACCTAGAACTCATTAACTGAGAAGAAGCATTAACTTCGCAAATATATACAGTGAGCATAGGGACTTCAGAACAAATTAACCCGAATTGCATCATTACCTTCATCCTGGCGCTGACAAGACACCAGTTAAGCAGATGAAAGACCTCACTGGACAAGGAACATCTAAATTTAGCTTCTTTGATTCGCTCTAATTAAACATGCCACTGAGTAAACTGTAGTATAGAAACAATATTTTTTTTTAACCACTTAACCTTCAAGTATACATTTTTTAAAGTTGAAAAGCACATTGCACTTAAACTATGTATTGCTATTGTTTAAAATGTTTGTGGATTGAACCTAAAATAAGTTATTTATTAACGTATTATTTTGTGATAAAGAAATTTTTAATCGAGAAAAAACACTATCCCAATATTTTAATATAGATAACTCATTGGTATCGTTCTGTTTCGTTATTCCTGAGATCACTGAAGCCAGTGCGCTCGGAAATCACTATGCTTTTTGTAACCAGTACTTTCCTTCAACATTTTAGGACAGTTTCTTTCCGAATTACTGTAGTACACTAAAATCTTACCTTAGTCCCCTTTAAATTGTATGTTGTCATATATTTGAAAACTTTTCCTCACCTGTAACAAAAAAAAGACAATAAGTAGTAATCTTTTTTAGCTTTAAGTTAAATTATTCATACATGTGTGTGTATAAAATTGGTTTACTACAACGATTTAATAGCTTCATTTAATTACTTATGTAAAATATAATAGTATTGCCAAGTTTCATTAAGGGAGATCAGCGATTGAGATTTTTCATTGTACATTTTAGAGTTTTAATTTCGATTTATACTTTTCAAATTGTGATTCCCAACTTCAAGTTTATTAACTTTTTTTGGGTTTTATGGATTTTCAGGCATTGGAATTTTCTTTTATTTCTATTCATTGTGAACTACTAGCCGACAGTAGCCAATACATAGATGTTGTTTTTAAGCATTAAGGGATCATGGATTATTTGATGAAATATAAAAGCTATTAGTTATCACTATGAAAATTATATATAGCAAGCACGGAATTCGTGGAATATAAGATTTGCATCCTTCCAGTTCAACTCATTTTTTTTTCTCATGTTGTAAATATAATAACAATTTATATTTAATTTTGTGCATTTTATTTATTTTGTACATTTGTAAAATTTAGTTTTGTAAAATTTTTAGTATTTATATAATTTTATAAAATTATATTCTACCATATTTAAAGATGAATCGCCATTGTAGGGGTATCTCAAATTAATAATATTCATTGTCACATTTTCGAAAAGCTATCCGCTTTAGTAGGATATTAATGAGTCTATCGAGAACTGGGGAAAACAATTTTTCCTACCGAAATTAAACAATAATATTCTATATAAGTAAATATAAATATATAAATAAACAAGCCTTAAGTATATCTGCAGAATAACAATTTATTTTGGCATAAGATATTAAGATAAGGTCGGTATAAGGGTTAGTCTGCGGGGTTTGGCGCAGTGCCATCACACTCTGTTTCCTGATCTCGTTTTCCAGGACTTGCAGCCTCCGAGTAATGCGGGATAGTTCCAGCCAAAAACCAGAAAGCCCTTGACATAATGTGCAATGTTTGTTTGGCACGCAGAAATGGGGTCACACAAACACGTTGTTCTAGGAAAAAAGAAAAATCCTAATGTTTCAAGAAAAACTTGATTCTCTAGTGATCATTAAGGTAACCTGTAATAACCTTGAAAGAAAATATAACCAATTGTAAAAAGGTATCTCTTTTAGGATATAAACCAATTTCGACCAATATTTCATGATAAAATTAATTAAATTGCAACGTCTGGCCCATCTGAACGGGATTCACTAAGAAGAAACCAAACTAATTTTTGCATATACTAATGTGAAATATACGAGGACTGTGCGAAGGAATTATGAAGTTATTTAGCAATCACAAATAGTTTTTTTTTAATAATGCTTATGATATAAAAGTGTTATTACACATATGATAATATTTTAAGGAAAATTAAAACACCCTCCCGATTGCAAAAAACGTATTATCGAGTTTCATGAATAAACACCATTTAGTGAAATATTTTTTCTTCAATCAGAATCATATAGAAAGCTGAGCTTAAGAATTTGAACTAGGAATAAAAAAGAAAATGACAGAAGGCCAGGAAGGAGACTCCCTCAAGATATTACATACCATATATAACTCACAACAACTACAACGAAATTAAGAGTCACCATCACAAATGCAAACCACTTCTAACGGAACATGAACAGACAGGACATTATTTAGCTAAGTTTAAAATCCAAGACAATGACAAATGTATTTTTGACACACAAACAACAAAAACGTTTTTACATATACTCTATGACTATTCAACAGATCAAATTTCGTAGAGAAAATCATTTTAAAAGGAGGCATTTGGCCAGAACAACCACATATATTATTTAATAAATATAATAAAAAACTCATAAAGTTTATTAAAAGTATAGATATTGATGTAGCAAAAATACATTAGAATATTACATTGACTCAAAAATTAAAGAAGAGAAAAATCGTAAAACTGGTTGAGTTTAAAACCGTTATTCGCCAATGAATAGAAAATTCTTATAAAACCAATCTCCTTAATAGTGTAACATCCTACAATTATTGTGTTATGTGCCTTTTTAAGCAGATTTCCCACATGGGAAAAATGACCTCAAATATTCATCGATTCTACCTTGGAGATGAGGATAGAGAGCTCCGTACAAAATTGTATGTATATATATATATATATATATATATATATATATATATATATATATATATTATATCTAACGTTTGCCTAATTTACTACTCAAAATCGGCGGGAATCAGGGGTTTTCACGTTTCAGAACATTCAAAGAATAATGAGATCAAAATTGGATATCCTGTCTGTCTGTCCGCATGTTTGTTACTCATCACTCTATAAGGCTTGAAGGAATTCTATGAAATGTTATGTTTGTGAGTCAACTATGCCAAGTTACAGCATAGGCTATTTCCGATCCGAATTTTCAACTAGGAAAATGTTGTTATATACATATTTTTTCATGAATATTAACCGAGATATTTGGATTTTTTTAGTTTTTAGTCTTTTGAGAACCTCCACTCCTACTCATGTCATCTTAACAATAAGCTGTTGTATTATTTGAAGCCTAAATACCAATTAATGCTCTTATTGAACTTTTAAGTTTAGAGATAAATGAAAATACGTGACGCACGTGGAAAATCTGCTGAACTAATTTATTCTAAGCTTAAAGACCAAATGTTGTTTTCAAGAGACTTTTATATGACATACATGTAAATTTGTTATGATGACGTCATCAATTTGGATTTTACATTGTTTTCTCAGAATTGTTTATTTGATCTATACCACACTCGAAATTTAATCTTTTCAAACAACACTAAAGATCATATTTGTTATTGGCTCCGTAATTATGAGTCATATACAAAAATGTCAATCTCGTTAAATTACTGATGGTTGTTCTATGAATTTCTTCTTAACTCAAATATAAGGCGAGTTATTAGTACTTTCTTGTTTTCTGTCTTCATTAAGCCCCTTTTCTGCTAAACGTTTTTACATAGAAATAGAGAAATGTGGTGAGATAATATCACTAGCGTTTAATACCAGCACATGCGAAATCTGCTTATTTTTCGCAGCCCCAACGTGACTGACTTTGATATAGCGCGCTCGGCATGTCCCCACTCAAAATAATTATATATATATATATATATATATATATATATATATATATATATATATATGTAAAACACGCACACCTACAGGATTCGATATTGATCTTTCCAAATGGCTTGTATACAATGTTACCAAGTATTCTGCCTTAATTCTCCTCATATTAGCCGATTGATATCCTCCTCATATTGAGCTATATTCTCAATTTTATCTACATTATATAAATTATTTTGGACTCTTTTTTTATTTTATTAAATATTCTTTCCGGATAAGGTACATAACAAGCCTAGTCACTCATTTTGTTGATTTTTTGCTAAACAATGAATGTATAAATTACCGGTCACAGAAAGATTAGATCAATGGAATAAGTTTCTAATTTAAAAAATGAAATTCATGTCTTTAAAACAATTCGCTAATAGAAACGTGTCCTTTGGTTTTTCAGCTTTGGATCTTTGATAATAAAAATCTGAAGGTAATTTTTTTCTTAAGAAGTTGTAACATTTGCCGTTTACCAACAATATAGATTTAACCTTTGCAGCTGAGGTGAAAGATAAAATCGTAAATATCGTTTGTATGTATCGGATCATATTACTATGTCACTGTTTAATAAAAAAAAAAGCGAGAGAGATAAGAATTGTGTGTGTCGAACATGAGGATGATTCCGGTTTTCTCAATGAAGGAACGCTGTATGCCACTGAAAATTTGTGCTGCGGCTGTTGCAAATAGTGGAGTTTGGCGAGTTTTCAGTGACGCCGCCCAGCGGGCAAATCAATATCCACCTCAAATTCAACATTTTTGTGCGCTGAAAGAAATTAGGGATTGGCTGGAGAATTGTGAGTTTCAATTCGCCACACATAATTCCATTGGCTAATTGAAAAACAACACCTTTGACGTCATGGAGTGCATTCCGCTTATTGATTTTATTGACTCTTCTTTATTCATTTCCATGAAGTTATATAACATGAAATGGATAAAGCATTGTTTTATTAAAAATAAGAATTAATAAAATGAAAACGCAGACTCATGGAGTTTTGATATGTTGTATAATTTTTTTGTTCAATAATAATTGCGCTGATGACGTACTATATATATTAAATTTATAATTGAATAAATTATCATATTCCCAGAATTGACTAAATTCAACATGCCCACGAAATGATCATGAAGATTATCATTTATTTATTGACCTCATAATTTGACGTCAGAGGGCCAAATTGATTCTATTATATGTTGATTCCAAAGTATGTATTGTAAAATCCCAATAGCTGGGCGGAACAGGGGTCACATTGCTATAAATAAGCCAATAATTAAATTATTAGCAAGGATGTTCAATTTAGCGACATGTTCTAGTGTTTAATTGTAATGTACACCCTTTTAGCCCAATAAAATTAGACCCGATCAATAGTTTGAAATGGCCAAAGTTTGTACTGCTTCATTTTAATTCGCTCTAAAACAGATTGGAAAATGGTGTTTGCCATTTACTAAATTAAGGCAGAATGAGCAGAACCATGAGAAAGATAATGGCATAATATTAAACAACACCTAATGAAATATTTGAAGAAGCAGTAATTATTTTTAGATTACAGAGGATTAGTCTGAAAATGTTTTTTAATTAGGTGACAATATATTCTTTTTCACATTTCAGATCCTTTCATTTACATCGCATAACACAAATGTCCTTTCTCTACATCCATTTTTTATTAATATTGCGCCAGTGATGTATAAAATGATGATTTAATAAATATGCAAGAGTTTAGGTTTAAAATACTGTTACACGTCTGGTTGAATTAAAAATGGTTACAAGTCGAAATGTATGGCTTGAATTGACTTAAACACAGTTCAAGCCATACATTTCGACTTGAAACCATTTTTAATTCAACCAGACGTGTAACAGTATTTTAAACCTAAACTCTTGCATATTTATTAAATCATCATTTTATACATCACTGGCGCAATATTAATAAAAAATGGATAAATTAAAATAACGATCTCTGGACATTTTTGTATATGTATCAATGATGTGAATATTAAATAAACTAGTAGACGTTCACAGTCCTTGTCATTATTAAATTTGGGGGATGAGCTGTGTCTTCATGTTATGTTCATGAATATTGTACAACTATTTACATGGGCATGCGTTTTACATGGAAATGGAAGTTTAGCTATTGCCAATATCATTGATAATACTGTTTTCATCAATAAAATTAAAATAATAAATTATTTCAGGAACATATTCTTTCTATGGAGTATTACATTTAAAATTATGACCTTCTTTTTTATATTTCAAATCGAACCTATGACTAATGGCTTCAAATTTGAATCGATTTATTTTTTTTTTTGACAGTAAAGATCTTAAAACATTTACCCCAATAAAAAATTATTGACAGAGGTTCTCCACACAGAAATTTAAATATTCTCCCCGTATGTCAGATATTTAGTTAATTAATTTTTGTGTGGGAGTAGTTCTGAAAATTAAACTCTGACCGATACACCTGATTCCTTTTGAACGTTTCCTGGTAGGCCTCATTACGGAATTACAAGTTCCAGGTATAAGCTAAACAATGGAATTACAAGTTCAGCGTTAGCTCACATACTCTCAAAAGCACTCGGGGTTTATGGGATTAACGATATATATATAACTGGTATACAGTAATCCTGTCTTTTAAAAGTAATATTTTATTAGCGCCTACAGGTGAAGCCTTAGCCAAACAAAACTCCGTCACGCAGGGGCTGCGTAAACTAAGCAGGTTTCCAAGAGCTGGTATAACACATGTAATCTCATATCAACACGTATTCGCTATTTATAAGTAAAAGACGATGAGTAGAATTGGGGGAGGGTTACTGACGGTAGAAAATAAGAAAGTACGAATAACTCGCTTAATACTTGAGTTACTAAAAAATACATAGAACAATAATAGTAGAAAATCAAAAGTTTAACAAGATTGGTTATATAAAATAATAACGATGATATTTTAAATTTTCTAATCCCCTCCCTGTCTAAACCAGGTGCCCCCAACTATTCCAGGTCCAATTTCAACCAATAACAAATATTATCTTTAGTGTTGGCTGAAACGGCTAATGTCGAATATGGTATAGATAAAATAAACATTTCCGAGTAAAGAACGAAAAATCTTAATGATGCCTTCATCAGATGACGTATTTGCCTGTGCCTCACAAAGTAATAGTTCAATGAAAACCATATTTAGTACTTTACCTTGGAATGATGAGGTTCAGAATGGGGAGGGGTTACTGAAGGTAGAAAACAATAAACTACAAATAACTCCTTTAATACTTGGGTTACCAAAAAATAACGTGCATAAAGCAAATTAAAAGTTCACTGATGGCCGAAAACTAAAATATGGAAATATCTCGGCTAATATTCAATACAGAGAAAACATGTATAAAACAACATTTGTAGAACATTAAATTTGCAATAAGATTGACTCTATATAATTTTTCGAACCGACGCATAACAATGGATATATTTATAATTTCCGAAACTCTCCCCCTCTAAATCCCCTCACACATGTCCGATTTTAGCTGTTAACGAGCTTGATATTCATTGTTTACAATAACTTTAAATTTCAAGTTTGGTTGTAAAATTTGCGACCACACACACACACACACACACACACACACACACACACACACACGCACATATATATATATATATATATATATATATATATATATAGCTTTGAACGGACTTAATTTTCGTGATTTCAAAAATCTCGCCATGAATATGACCCCAGTAAGACCTGTTAAAAAGAGTTATAAATATGTGACCAAGATTTTTTGTAGAATACTTAACTACAATAGTCTTTGCAGGACTATCACCTCTGTCTCTTCATGGTTTAGCTTTCAATGAACAGCTGAGATTCCTGCAATTTCGTATCACCGGCCACCATTACTACTCTATCGGGCCATCTCTTTTGACAGTTCCTCTCCTCTGGTTTACGAAAGTAGGTTTTTTCTCGCTAGGGAAGGAGAAGAACCCAAGGAATAAGTTTTATAGAGTAGAAAAAGCTGTTAAGCAACGCCGAAATAGTGGATTCGCGGTTTTTAGAAGGGCGGAAAATAATTATTTATATCTATGCGACAGTTATAATTAGTTCTAAAAAGCGAGAAATCTCTTCATGTTCGGGCTGTTAAAGGAAGATATAAATGGTTATATGAATCATAGAAAGAGAAGACAGTCCAACCTACATAATGTTTTTAAAAGGCGTTGCTAGTGAGAAGAAAATAATAACTAGAGAAATCATAGCCAAGACGGAAACCGAGCAACAAGGGACTTTCATTCCAGAGACATTAAATGACAAATGGGTTTTTTTATTTTATACAAGTAAACCATTATTAGACTCCTCTTTCTCCTCTAATTGCTGCGAATAGCGCTTGTTGTCTCTGCAATATTCCGAAACAAATTACTTTCATGGCTCAGAAGAAAAATGATGTTCATGAAAATATTATCTATATAATTCGTATTAGTTTCCAAACACGATATTCTTCTTGGGAAGTCTCTAATTATTAGATGAATTTTCACTGGTTTTTCGATGCTCTCTGAACTCCTCAAAACTGTTATTGTGAATAGTTGCTAAAGTTTTATTTGAGACTAGATGAGCTACCCGACGCTGATTGGTTATATGAAAAAGGGTTATCGTTTAAATATGATTAATATAAATATTTAATTATGTGTTAAATAGTCCTTTCATTTACATCGCGTAACACAAATGTCCTTACTGTCCATCCGATCAGGATCAATAAAAAGAATTGGAGAAATTACTGTCCATCCATTTTTAGCTGATTTTCCCTAGGGAAAATTAGCTATTCAGGTCACGATTTTGGGAAAATTTACTCAAATGTACATCGGTCCTACCCAGGAGATGACGACGAAAATGTATCCCCTTCAAAATTGTATTTATATATGCATTTGTCTGTTAACGCCCTAGCGTTCGAAATGATTGTTTGATCGTTACCAAACTCGTTATTTAAACCTTTTATGTAGAAGGTCAAGTTCATTAGTTCATTAATGGCTGAAATCCAACCAGTGGGAGGGGGAGGTTTAGGGGGGATTCTTAGTAAAATTCTTAGTATCTCCGTTATTATGCATGGGATAGAACCAATCATATTGAAAATAAAAAGTACTATAAATATTTTATATATATTTATTGTCTATATTTATTATTAAAAAAGATATTTGCATTTTTTTTTAGTTTTCGGCTATCAGAAAAACCCCACTCCAACTCATGTCATATTAACAAAAAGCTGTTATATTATGAAGCACTTTATTTGAAACCTAAAAACCAAATATTGTTCTCAGCGAACTTTTACGTTTTGAGATAAATGCAAATATGGAGCACGTGGGAAATCTGTAGGCCCTGACCAGTGATGTAAAAACTTGTGATTTGATGAATGTGGAAGAGTTTATGTTTAAAATAATGTTACAAGTCCAATGATAGGTTGAATTAAAAATGGTTTCACACAAATGTATGGATTGAATTGACTAAATAAATGAAAAAAAGATCCCTGGAAATTTTTGTATATGTATCAATGTTTTGAATATTAAATGTACAACTAGACTTTCGTAGTTCTTGTCATTATTAAAATTGAGGTATTACCTTTGCCTTCATGTTCATGAATATAGTCAAAGTGAACTAATTCATACTACGACTACTTATAGGAGACTGTGTTTTTCGTAGGGAATGTGAAAAATTAGGTTTTGTGAATATCATTGTTAACACTCGTTTTATCAATAAAATGAGAATAATAAATTGTGTCATGGACATATTCTTCAGTATTTAAAGCTACTAAGAAGTATTATATTTAAAATTATGAACATCCTTTTTCAGATGGCCACCTGGTAAAAGTACAAAATTTGATCACATACTTTGTAATACTGCGTAGCTAATGTAATTGTTATATTGGAAACGATAGTTTCTTTAACCAATCAGCGACTGATAACGGCAATTGAAAAGATATTCGTTCAACCATCACTTCATACATTGCAGGAGCCAGACACTGTCCAGAAATAACATTTTAGAAACGTAACAGAAATGATGGCATTATTTAACGCTTAAATTAATCTAATTTTCATACTCCTACGGGACACCATTTTTATTTTGAACAGCCGTTGTTACGTAACAGCTAGTCTGAACATGAACTTGCTAATACAAGTCTAATCTTCACATTTAAATTCAAGGGTAGAACAAGATATTGACTGCAGAAAGGAAATGTGATGAAAATTATGGGATTGATATTTAGTGTTTAAATTAATCTGACATTACTTCAACAAGGGAAACAATTTCTATTTCCAACTGCCATCTACGGGAAATAAAGCTTGAAAATTACGTCCGTCTTTCATGTTGATATTACATCAGAATGCATGAACCGAATTTTATATAATTTTGTCTACTAATTACTAATTTTTGCCGTCATTGTATTATGATGGGAATCTGTGTGTATTTGATGACTTAAACGAGCTTTAATTCGTTCAATAGACATTGTTTTATTCAGGAGTGAAAGCAAATAATATAACGACTGGAATTTCATGGAAATTAAGGAGTCATTTAATGCTTAAATTAATCATTTTTTTTTATATTTACACGGGGCCATTTTTATTTAAACAGATATAACAACTTATAGTGAATAAATCTTTTGGAATTGGGTCAAAAAGTAGACTACTATAATGTATGACAGGTTTACGTAACCGTTAATATAAGTTTTGGATTTCTTTAAATATTTATAACTTGCTAATTTTAGAGCATGAAAACCTCTAAATTTTAAATATGCTTATGGGGAAAATGCATTGTCGAGAATAAATTAATTATTTAAATAGGATCGTTTCAAGAAACTCAGTGACACAGCGAATAATTAATTGAATTAAGTGGCTCAGTTATTTCGGAATTTCTCGGAAACCAGGCCGAAGTGGATTTAGAACTCAGAGTGACACGAGCAGATGATTTAGTTTAAATTAGCCCTGAACTAAACATATGAGCCGAACGGCATACTATCTATGCAAGTACCCGGGGAACGAGTGACTCCTGAAAATTTAATGCAACACGGCTGTGCTATTTAAGCACCAGGCAGGGGGGGGGGACTCCTATATTGATCTGATGGAAATTCATGAAAATGTTTCCATGTTCGACATCCGACAGCATATGAAATTGTCAGAACTTCATTCGCACTCAATATAATACTGCCAGAGAGACACTTCAAATTCTATAATAATTTTATGATACATATATCCACTGGAATACATTTACAATATGTCTGCATAAAACACCCCTGTTCTGCCAGGTGGCATTAAGAGTCATTAAAAAATAATGATGATATTCTGGCTATACTATTTCTCAATTTGGGTATACATTTTTTAAAAGGATGCGCAGAGTGTTTTTATTTTTAAAGTTATATATAATTTAACGTGTAATACATTAAAAGATAATTTCGCATGTATACTTGCAATTAAAGAATTCGCTTTAGAATATATCAATGTACCTAAAGTTAAACTTCCAGGAATGTTCGTTACTCAAAATATTTTTTAAAGCTATAAGCCTAAATATTATACTATATATTTAAGCATAAATTTGAGTTATTTATGGATTTACTGAGTATTCTTCAAGTTATACATGTATGAAATTGAATGAATTATGAACTTTAGTTATTAGTACATTGTTTCGAGGAGATAATTCCGAAGATATGAAATATCGATTAGATCAAGAGCCAGGAAATCTATTGTCCCATGCGTCACATTTAGGATTTAATTGAGGGCACAGTTCGAAATACATCCTTTGTAGAGAGGCAGTGAAGGTAGAGCTGTTATTGACCATGACTTCCTGTCAAAGTATATTCCTATTTTCCACTTAGCAACAAGCCTACCTAAATAGTAGTTTAAATTTAATATGCAGATGAGGGATTCAGCGAGTTACAAGCTTCATCTCGAGTGGTGAGGGATTACTAAAGGCTGAAAACGAAAAACTACCAATAATCTCGTAGATATTCGAGTTACAGTAAAATGTATAAGCAGCTATAATTCATGTAAATGTCTTAAATAACAATAAGTTCCACAAGTAAATAACTCAAGATTAGTTTTATAGTATTTTATGATACATACAATGAAAGCTGTTAAGTGTCCATAGTAACCAGAATTGACTATGCTGAAAATCGATATTACTAATTTTCCTCCCTTTAAACGTCTCTTTCCACCAGAATCTTAAGGTAGGAAAAGTAAAACAACCTGATTATTGCTCTTAATGTAGTACTTATTTATGGTTAGCTGTACATAATTTAAAAAATGGTCTCTTTTTGTAAATTTGCAAATGGTAACACATCAATTATTACTGCATTAACAAAAATTGGTTTAAAAGGGGTTGTACTTAAAATTAAATTTCTAAACTAAATAGATGCGTCAGTAATAAAGAATATCAAACATTAGATTTTTCACTCTAGGTATATCTTTTCTTTATTATAAATTCCAAATTATTTATTCCCTCCATCTCATATGTAAATAGCTTATAACAATTCAATGGAATGTTTACGTTGAAATGGATATTTACATGTAGAAGAAAGAGCCCGAATGTTGATTTCCTTTATTTGTTTATTATATTTTTTAAAGGCCTTTGTAACTTGGGTAAATTCATTTATGAAGAATGAACGATACGAGTATGACGGATGCAGGGTTTATTTAAAGATATAAAAAGTTATAGTTTTTTGTTTAAATTTTAAGGAATATAATTATTTGCATTTTCCAGAACTTTCCTAATTTCTGTAATATAAAATAGAAATAAATACACTATCCATTTTATAGTACAGATATGGTAGAGTGAGTGCGCGCGTTATGAGTGTGTGTAGTATGCGCTTGTGTTTACTGCATTTTTAACAAAATTTCCATGCTGCTCATGCTGAAAAATATATTTAAAATTTGTGGTCTAAATTTTTTTGTCGATTAAAACGACTTAAAAGAGGGGTTAATGAATTGGGGGGGGGAGGAGAACGGATATATAAAATCACATATTTCTCTGTACCTGCAAAGTATGCTTATAACCTTTCCCTATTATTTTAAAACTTCCTAATTGTTTCCTCTAGTTTTTCTCATTTTAAAGATATTCAAATATGTTTCCTTGGAGTATATACCACATAAAATATTTGTATGGAGCGTACATTAAGGAAACCCTAGCGTACAACGGGCTCATACAGGACATGGCTTATGTTGAAGATATGCTGGTGTTCAATTTAAAATTGAAGCGGCAATAAACTATACCAGCCCCATCTGTTGTCAACTAGACTAACCAAGGATGTCCCCCTGGAGAGTGCTGACCTCTACAGCCTACTTTGTAAATACTATCTGAGAGGGATCCTTGGGTTCAAAGGGCAGGTGATAAGGAGTCAGGCTGGAACAGTCGAGTGACTAGGAGGAGAGAGAGTAGAGCTCCCGGGTACTGCAGCAGATTTAGCCTTTTCTCACGCCTGCCTTTTAGAACTTCCAACATGAGGGAGTAAAGGAAGGAACATCCAGGGGGAGAGCAGGATGGAGGAAGGAAGAGGGAGACCACCGTAGCAGCACCAGACAGTATCACCATAGCATCAGTATCCCTTAAAGTAATGCATACTAACTTACTAACAAATATATGCCCTGCATTAGCCCATCCCACAATATCCTGTAATTATTCAGCATAGAAATACATAGTTTAATCCAGATATCTTATGATTATTCAATACACTATTATGGTAATAATCGGTTTACAAATCATGGTCCTCCGGTATCAAATCGCAAATACAAACTTACATGAACCAGCACCTCTCTTAAATATTTACAAGTCGTTAGCGGGTAAGGCCGAAGGGCTTGTAAGTAATCAGCTGGATAAAACCAGGTCTTTGAGAATTCCCAGAAAGACTAGTGATTGTGTCTAGCTCGGGGGTCCGTGTTTCCTAGTTGAAGTTCCTGCGGCTGGTAGTTATGTAAAGCGATATTGTGAAACCAGAAGCCAGATGCGTCTACGCCTGTAAAAAAAAGAGAGAAAAAAAATCTACCGCTTTAAGAACCTTTACAGGAAGGCAAAAGATGTAAACTGTACAAAACTGTCATCAAGGTAACTTACAAAAGGGAAGCGTTTACCTTACAAAGCTAACCGTCTGGGAGAGAAAAGCTCTAGAAAAGTCACTTGGAGATTCAAGAGAGCAATGGATATATGGAGTCAAAAATAACGCCGAATACATTGTTTTAGCAGATTTCCCTTTAAAAATTCGAAATATCTCCGTTACTATTCGTCGGTTAGGAAAATTTTATAGAATCAATCTTATTGTAAAATGTGTTGTTCTACAAATCCACATTTTTTTTCATTATCTTGATTATTAACCAAGATATTTGCATTTTATAGATTTTGACCTTCTGTAAACCCCGCTCCTAGTCATGCCACATTAACAATAAGCAGTTATATTATGAAGCACTTTATTTGAAGTCCAAATACCAAATAATGTTCTGATTGAACTTTACGTTTTGAGATAAATGCAAATACGTGAAGCACGTGGAAAATGTACTTAGTGAAAGCAGCCCCTGTGTGACGGACTTTTTAATGTTGAGCCAGATGTCATCTAGGCAATCTGGGGGTAGAAAAGAATATTCAACAGGTTGCACAAAATATATGGAAAATTGAGTAGAGAGATAGATGTGTCAAGATGATGAGGGAGGAATGATGGCCAATTCTTCATGGTTTAAATTTTGGGTCTAAGTCCAAGGGCCATAGTGCCTGAATTCTAATTAAAAAATACAATTTTCTGCGGACTTATTTTATCTTGGGATATCGGCTAGTGTCGGTTTAAAAAGCGAATATGACGTGAGTACTCGTCATTACTCACGTAGATAGCTAATTGGCGGTGAGGTGGGGACTTATGTAAAGCCCGGATGCATGCATTGGGTGATTGTGCAGCTAGAGGCTGGGCCGGGAGGAGAAAGCAGACTGCAACGCTAGAAAGGAGGAAGAGACTGCTATAGCTAGATCGTGATTCCCCACCCCTTCCACTCTGCAACAGTCCTCGCCGATAAACAGCCAATAATTGGCACCTATAAGCTGCAACTTTCATAGCCCCGGGGCTCATACCGGCTAATAAGCTGTAACCTTTTATAATCAGCTGTACAACCGCCAATTAATAATTCTGCAAGTGGATCCCGAGGTAACATTTAAGAAATAACTAGTTTATAGCAGGAAAGAAGAAATTCTGTCAGAATGGGCATAAATCTCCCTTACTATATATATAAAACTGTAACGGCTGCGTGTACAGTGAATTTTAGCAGATTCTCTTGAGGGAAATCAGCTATTCAGGTCGTACTCATGACGCGATTTTCGAAAATTTTCTTCAAATGTCAATCGATCCTACCCAGGAGATGACGAAAATGAGGTCCGTTATATATATATATATATATATATATATATTGTGTGTGTGTGTGTGTGTGTGTGTGTGTGTGTGTGTGTGTGTGTGAGTGTATCTGTGTATGTGTCTGTCAAAGCTGTAGCGGTCGCAATTTTCTTCTTGGACGTTACCAAACTCCTTATTTAAACGTTTTATGCAAAAATAAAGATCAAGTTCGTTAACGGCTGAAATGGACCAGTGGGAGGGGAGGTTTTTCGAAAATTCGAAATATCTCCGTTACTGTACGTCAGATCGAACATTTCTATAGAACCAATGTTATTTTAAATAAAAAGATCTACACATGTTATTATGTACATGCTTTCATTATCTTGAATATTAACCGAGATATTTGCGTTTTTTAGTGTCCGGCCTCCAGTAAACCCTCCTCCTACTCAAGTCATATCAACAATAAGCTGTTATTTTAGGAAGCACTTGATTTGAAGCCTAAATAACAAATAATGTTCTCATTGAACTTTTACGTCCTGAGATAAATGCAAATACGGGACGCGAGTGAGAAATCTGCTTAGTTAACCTCAGCGTGACGGACCTTTTTTTTAAAATGTTTTATGAAAGTTTTTGGTTTGGCATTGAAACTATATCAACGACTTTTGGCTTTGGTGTCTGTTTGTTAGCTTTTCACGCCTTAACTAGTTGACTGAAGTTTTATGAAAATCGGAACGAGAATTACTACTAACCCAACTTAGAGTTTAGGATATATAAATATTCTCAGAGACCAACAGGAGTGATAAGGGAGGTCTGATATGGAACATCACAATATTTCCATTTTCGATTCGGCAAACATGCACATAAAGAAATGAATATTTATTTTGTTTTTTAAAGTAACTTTTTTCATATTCACTTTTTCAGGATAACTAAGCAGCAACGAGAAAACTAGTATTGTTGTGGTGTTAACAATTTTATTGTGTAATAACGACTGACTCGAACTACACAAATCCCGGTATGCAAATTAGCTTAATCGGTCAGTGGATACTGATATTTTAAATATACAGTATTACACATTTGATATGAATAAAATTTTATTAAATAATGTTGAAAAAAGTTTCCCTTACAAAATAAATTATTAACATGTAGAACCAAAAATGGATTTAAAAAAAACTAGCGTGTTTCATTGTAGATTTTCCTTTTTCATTCCTTCAATATTTAGAAGGAAACCTGTAAATAGCCATTGTAACGCCTACAATTCTTGTCTTACGTAAATAGTCTCATTAATAAAGTCTGGTTAAATAAGAAAACCAATCTCCTACGAAGTGTTTTTATAGCGTAAAGCTTAGAACTGTGAAAATGATTAACTTGTTATTTAACCAGCTGTACTAGTTAAAAAATCTTAGTTTATTCCAATATTTCGAGAATATTTATTTTCCGTTGCACTTCAGCATATTTAACCGTTGAACTACTGGTTACATTAGGAGGGGATTACGCATAATAACAACGTTTAATATATATATATATATATATATATATATATATATATATATATAAAAGTAGTACCTGTACTTTTTAGCCCTGAAGAAGAGAAAAAAATATTCCCGAAATATTCGAATAAACTAAGGTTTTTTCACCCACACTGACCAAAACTCCAAAAAACAACAACAACACCATTTATATATATATATTATGTACTGTTGTTAGCATAAAGAAATCTACAATTAACTAATATTTCAGATGCATTAATACTAATACATGTAATTAAATCCACATATTGCTTATTCTTTCCGTTTTAGAAACAGTAGAATGTAACCCATCAGTTTCTTACTCTTCTGTTTGCAGTAACAATAATACAATTAAATATACAAATACTTACCCATATCATTAGATTATGACTTATTAATACAACCAAATTACTACTCGAGATCACGCATATGTGACATCTATAATTGTCATTCGATGGTATCAGGCTAAGTGTTCCTCCAAGAGCCACAATACCTCGAAGAACTCTGTAGTAAAAACAACCAGGAGGAGAGTCAAAGGTGTTCCCCAAGGAAATCATGAACCAACGGGATCCTGTTAAATAATTCGACAATTTCTTTTTGCTACTCCCTCCTTAATACTCCCTCTAGGGAATAGATGAACCCCAGCTTTATTTTATTTTATTTATTTATTTCTACAAATTTCGAATTTCATTAGGTTGCAACAAAAGAAATCTGGTGTTTTTATTTCACGAAGAATTGCCATGAACTCTATAATTCAAACTATGATAGGAACAACAATCCAACAATTAAAAAGTCCGTCACGCAAGGGCTGCGTAAACTAAGCGAATTTCCCACCTGAAGTTTTACAATAGAGAATTCTGCCTACTAATAACAGTAATAGTAACGAGTTTCTAAACCAATTTCATGAAAGCCGAACAGTTAAGGAAGTGGCCGAACTAGCTTTCGGCGGAAAGTCCCGAATTGAACCGACTTCAGCCGAACTTAACTCTGTTATCAGGCACACACTTAATAAAAATGCAAATATCTCGGTTAATATTCAAGATAAAGAATAAATGTATATAACATTATTTATAGTACATTTTATTTGCCATAAGATTGGTTCTATACAATTGTTCAATCCGACGCATAATGACGGAGATATTTTGAATTTTCGAAAATCCCCTCGTCTAAACCCCCCCCCCCTCCCTCTGGTCCGATTTCAGCCATTAATGAACTTGATCTTTTTTTTTTACATAAAATGATTAAATATCGAATTTGGTAACCATCAAACAAAAATTGCCACCGCTATAGCGTTAACTGACAAATATATATATATATATATATATATATATATATATATATATATATATATATAATGTAGAACAGACCTCATTTTCGTCATCTCCAGGGTAGGATCGATGGACATTTGAAGAAATTTTTCATGAGTACGACGTCAATAGCTGATTTCCTTTAAGTACATAAGTGCTACCCTAATTCAGTTGTATCTTTTATATATTTGGAGTTTTGATGTGAAAAGCATAATGCCAACATGTCCGGGAGTTGGCCTGTTTTGAGGTATAATTGTGCAAGTGGTTTAAACTTATACTATAGCTTGGAACTAATTGTTATTTCACTAAGCAATGCTTAATCCATACCGCAGTCAGGTAATGCTTACTTAAAATCCGGAGAGACAATTGATAAAATACTTTTAGGTAAAATACTTGACGATGACGGGTCACACCACCATCAGATTACTTAGGTCTAAATGCAACAGAAATAAGTTCAATTCCACATGGTCAATTGCACATGGAAAACGTCGACGACCCTGGAATATTTATTTAATTAATCATTAAAGTCTTCTTTGTACTAGTATGGGTCATTGGTTCGGATTATCTACAGCCATTTCTAGCAATGGTGGGACAAATGATTTCATTTAAAGAATTCGTTACTAAATAAATTCCTATTGTCCAGGCGGAGTCAAACTAGTCGTTCTGGGTTCAGGGAATTCTTATTTGAGATTGCTATATATGATGGAAGCGTTTTGTAAGTGATAATCTTTTTGTGCACACAACATTGTAAAAGCTAACGAGACTCGCCTGTACTATTATCACGCACTCATTGACTGATATAATGTTTGGGCTTTGTTAAAAGAGGATACCCGTAGCTGCCAGGATATTCTAACCACATGAGAAGAGAACGATTGGCCATTTTGGACAACTACAAAGACTGAAATTGCTAATTGGATACAGAACAGTGCCTATAGGCAAATCTATGGAAACCCCATTATCTCGCTAAACAATACAAATCAAGCGTACACTTGGTTCCTACGTCACGGGAATTATCCAGCAAAATGCATGAAGCCAGAATGAATATTTAGGTTCAGACTAAAACTTCTTCTGCACTATCCCAGCAGCACAGACCTTGCTTTCTGAGACGTTCCTTACCCCCTTTATGTGAATATGGAGATGAAACAAATCCAGTTTTCCTGTCAAGAAGGAGTACCAACCGAGGGCTTGTAACAACACCTTAGTTTCTAGAGAAACTGAGCTCAGCTGGTTTCGGAAGTTGTAGAGTTGTAACGAAGACTGTGAAAAGTACTTTGTAAAACTTTACAAGCTTTCTTTGTATATCCCGTATTAGAACATGACGGCTATCTATATAGCTAATGAACCACTGTAACATTTATTAGTAATACGCGATAAATGACTTAATGCACAAAAATGATTATTTTCTATTGTTTAGTAGTACACACTAGAACACTCAATTTATTATTATAATTGTCTGTCCAAGTATGCCACTCTTTCTTTTTCTATTATGAAATTAATTGAACTATATATAGGATAAATCTTCATTGCACTTATATTACCTGTTATATTTAAGCTAAAAGCAATGCAAAATTTACTTATCCGGTAACTTCCTTTGAATCAAGGGGGTCTCATGGTTCATAGAAACAGAACCAAGATTTCTTATTATTTATTTATTCCCTGAGAAACAGCTTTCCTCGGAAGGAACATAGAATTATAATAGAAAGAGAAACTGACCGATAGGTGATAGAAATTGATTACACAAGAGTGCCCCTCCCTTTGGTTATATCAAGGATAAACGTCATTGAATGGTGATAACAAAATATTTTGTGGAAAGAAAAATTAGGACAGTGTATTAATGGTTGCTGGTATACTTACCCAAGAGCACACATATACTAGCATATATATATATATATATATATATATATATATATATATATATATATATATATACGTGTGTGTGTGTGTGTGTGTGTGTGTGTGTATGTATGTATGTTTCTTGGGTTACACGGCTTTTTGTTCATGACTTCTGAATAATTTTAATGCCTACAGAGTTCGTTCTGAACCATGTAGGCATTAAAAAAAAATTGGTTTCTTACACCCACTTCCTTGTTTCGATACACAATTAGCTTCACCAGGAGCATTTCGAGATTGCTTCATCTCTAGGGGGTTTCTCTTCTTACAGATTATCACAGATTGATTTAACTAATGTCGTTGAAACCTAATGATTGGTTATTTAATATAAATAAATATAAACTGTTTTGTACAATGAAATATTACCAATATCCTACGAAAAAAAAAATAAAAATGACCATATCAAAAACCACCTGCATGCTGTAATGTTTATGTTCTTTTATTGAGTACATAATTAAACAATTAATAGAGGCTAACTGCAATACTCAATCTGCTTGTAATATAAACAGCCGAACGTAAACCGCCGGTGAACGGCCTTTGAAAGGAACATTACGCCAGAACCACGTCGAGGAAATTACATATTTAAAACTAAGAATTGAGATTCGGTTAAATATTACTAAACATGGCTTTTATCGATTAGTATATAAAGATATGAATCATCGCAGTTAGATTGTAATTGGGCATTTTTGTCCCTGCCTCAGTAATTTACTTTCTTTTTTTTTTTTTTTTACATAAACTAGAAATAGAATGAAAATGCCCAATATGATTTGAAATATAAACATTTTTGATTTAATATTGCGACTGTCGAACAGTAAATCAGCCTGTAGAGATATAAGGATCTTAGTTTATTTTTAGACTCCCGAACATTCTTGTTTATTTACGCAATACTGTAAATAAAAAGGAGATGTCTAAAATCAGCATTAAATACTTTTAACATTGACTTAAGAAAGATGGTAGGCAGCGAGGTAGGAAGTGAAGAATGCCAACGAACTAAGAAGAATGCCGGGTAAAGCTGTAAATCTTATATAGTCTAATTATCGGAGATCCCATTGTTTCATTGGCCATTGTGGCTAAGAACTCGTGACGCGAGCCTTCTCCATCCAGCTGTTTAACAATAGGCCCATGCCTTATCGTCTATGAGGTACTGTTTCCTACTTCTTGATAAACCGGGTCCGGAAAACAGGAATAAAACAGAGCTTACGAAACATTGACACTTTTGAAGATCGGTATGATCTCCCAGAAAAATATTATATGCAAAATAGTTCCGCTAGAGCAAAACCACCACCAAGTGCTTCATTGGCGGTCTGGGGATATTAGTTGTGATTATTATGGTAATCAGAGTAATAAACTCAAATCTATCAGGCACAGTTTTTAAGTAGCTATTTTAATCTTATTTTTATTCTATTTAAAAACATTAAACTCTATTGTAAAGTCATTGAAGACATATTTCAAGCAGTAAATGGACTACTAAGCACCACTACACATGGAGCTTAAACAATTACAATCAAACAATTTATATGATCTCTGGAATATGGTGCATCTGATAAGGATCAATAAAAAGGCCTTGTCCTCTACTATTGTTTTTAATTTTATGCAATGTGCACTTTCGGAGTCAGTGCTCCATCGTCAGTGACTGATTATAGCAGTGGAGCCTGGACAACATTCGCCCGGTGGTTATTGATCATTAACAATTTATATTCTCCCATAATTTATAGTTTAATTTCTTCTATTTATGGTGAATATCCTCCCTCCCTAAATTTATATACCTGCAAGGTAGGTATCCATGTCCCACCATACCTTTGAAGGCCATGATGTTTTAATGGAACCTAACCCCCATTCTCATCAGAGACGAAGCTGGTATCTTTCCGGAACGTGATCCAAATGAGTATGAAGAAAATGCACTTTTAGGAACACGTTGCACTCCAAGTTTTTGTATTGTGCAAGCATTTCATTTACTAATTTTTTGTACTTACGGGCTCTTCGTTTTTCTAGAAAGTTTTTTTGTGTCTCTTCTAATACATATCCATGCTTCGTTTTCTTCTATAGAAAGGTTTTCTTCAAAATTTAGGTCTTGCGGAATTTGTCTAATCTAAAGGCCAAAGAATAAATAAATATTTTTAGTTAAATTGCCCTAGTTTAGAAATACTGTTTATGGAAGTTAAATTATATATTTTTGTGTATAACTAATTACCTGTGTCTGATAGGGAATTTCTGATTTTATTTTTATATTTGAAAAGTATTTCAGAAAAACATATTTCCATATCAAAAAGTTTTCCTTTGTAGAACAGTATAATGGACCATTATTTTTAACCACGAATAGGCTATTTGCACCTGAGGTCATCTCAAGTGGATGAACACTAATTTTCGGTAAGTTAAGTCTTCTTCCGGCAACCATTTGACTTCTTTGAAATTTGTTCAAAAATAAAAGTTAGCATTTTACTTAATCCCTTAACACGAGCAAAAGTAATGACGCTCGGCGATATAGCCGGCAAAATAAATGTAAAACAACATTTTGTTCGTTGATCAGATTGGATATAAAACACGTTATTAATCAAACCTCTGAAATCCCTTCATACAATATTCAATAATTACAATTCCGAGAATACGGAAGTAGAAGATCTATATCAATTTTAATTAAATCTCGTACTCGTTTCGTACAGTACTGATATCGACACTCAAAGCACCGAGCTGTGCTTGTTTAAAGGCGAATATCAAAACTTGTATACTACCGAGCCTAGGTCTCTCTATCATCCTTAATGTCTCTATTTCGTTCTATTTCGAAATCTAGACCCAGACCTGCCAGAATTAGATCTGCTAGTAAGAATTTGCAGACTAAAATTATGGTGTCAACGCACGGAAATACTTTTGCAAAATATACCAATGAAAACATTAATTGGGTATTATTATTTACATAATTTAATTTACTGTATTCCGCCTCTGTTTATTTATTTATTTTTTGCTGCCGTTTTAGAAGATAGACTTCGTTAGATAAGTTTGTTTGACAGTACCGGAAGGGGGTAATACTATTGTTAGAGATAAGACTTATTCTTAAACAAATAAGGCTAACATTTTTGGGAGATATAGAATAAATAATCCATTAAGCAAAGGTCACAACAATTTAGTATATTTTTCTAAGCCATCTCCCATGATGCCGTCTCATATTATTTCAACTTTTATAAAACTCATTATGAAATAGAAATGAGATTTAAGCTTAATAGCGAAAGTGAATTTCACATGATTTAAAGTGAGAGATGGAAAACGAATAAGTGCAAAAATATCAAAACAAATGTTGTTAATTAACCACGTCAAATGTCAAAGGTTTCGGTTAGGCTAGGTTGCATAAAGTGGGAGTTAATAATCAACAAGACATGTCTTAAGAAAAAGTAATTTTCTCGAAATTGGTATACGGTGAAAGTTGTATTTCTCTGTATGCTTTGAACACATTTATACATTTTATATTATAAGTAAATAAAGGCATTTCTGTGGAATTAACAGGATGTTAATGTTATTCGTTGTAAAATGGGTCTTTGTAATGTTTTAGTTTCCAATTTTTAAGCGTATTTATCTGAAACGAGCACACTACAATATCCACAAAAGGTCAGTTCTGTTTGAAATAAAAATTACATCAATGGTATTTTTGGGCAATTTTTGTGACTACTCTAAAAAAGACGAGTTTTCTTATTTAAATTTAAGAGCAATAGACCTTTGACACCATCTTGTGTCAAAAATGGATAGTAATTTTGACCAACTACCCAGCAAAGTGCATTTATATAGCATAATGGCTGATCTCCGACTTCCAAAAAAATGTTTTCTTAAGCTCCTTATTTTGCACAATATGAAAAGCGACATAAAATATAATTGGGCGTCACAAGTAAAACTGATAGCAGGAAATAATTATGTTGATGAATATTTTTTCGAATCTTTAGACCAACAAACTTTGCTAGCCAACAAGACTACAATCATTGAAACAATTATAAGCCATCTACATTCCGTTGACGTTGATAGTGTTCTTAACTCAAGTTACAACCCAATCTATAAAGGTATTTGTAGTTTTAACCATTCTCTCCCTGAACATTTTTTAACGTTTCTCACAAACATAAATAAAATAAAACTTACCAGTCAAATAAGGATTTCGTCTTGTGAATATTTAAAATTATCCTATAGAAACATGACTCAAACTATAAAAACTGGAGAGGCATGTAAATGCATTTAGAGAAGAATTATGTTAATTTGATATGTTAGAAAACTGATCTTTATTTAGACATTAAAAAAGAATGAATTAATCTACATTTACATTAAATTATGATCTACTGAATTAAGTATTATAATTGTTAATATTAATATTTATATTGTTTTACATGCCAATGTATATGCTGTTCATTTGTAGTTTAGAAATTATTATTTTATATTTTATTTACACATTTTTTAAGAAATTATAATATATCAATAACCATACTAACAGTAATTGGCCAGACTCTTGGCAACAAGTTTGTATACATACGCCAGTAAAAAATATCTATCTATCTATTACATAAATGGAAATCACTTTTAGACATTTAGTTTACTAGTCGAGTCTGATACTTATTTATGAGTTAGTACTAATCATTTATTTCTAATGAATGAAAGAGTAATGAAAGTATGCAAAATACGTAGGAAATAATGAATGTTAATGGAATGCACATTAAAATGAAAAGAGGCAAAGTCGAAGTTGAAATATGGTATAATCTTCAATATGATTAGTATCAAAGAGGTGGTAGGATGGGACCTATCAATATATTAGGACAATTTTCCCAGAGGAGGGTATCATGGGGACGTGAGCCAAATCTCGATGTTGCCTACCTCCATGGAATTCGATAGCAGTCTGCCCCATTTGAATTCTCCTCTTTCACTACAGACGGTTGTACCAATGTCCAAAAACAACTGTAGTTTATCCTTTAGATTATATCGCCATCCTTATATAGGAGAGTTACTTTCATTTATGGAACTTTTAACGTATTTGAAGGTTTCAGTCGCAGTTGCAAAAATATCCGTCCTTCCTTGTGAATGACAGCTTTTAATAAGAATATTAAAGTATTTCATTTGCTCATTTATGGAGAAAAAAAAACTTAATCCTGATTTCTGGTAGAGTTGTTTTTCCCATACTGATAGAAAAGATATGATGGTTCATGGTTATCAATCAGTTTGTACCACGTTAACCAAAGCACAACATTGCCTATTAGAAATCTACGATAATTTACTTTAGATGAAATGAAATGAAAAATGTTTATTTACATTATCACAAGATAATAGGATACGTCAAATAATTTTCTATAAACAATTTTCTAATATTATGTCAATTAAATTTTTTACAAACTATTTAATTACACTTATACTTATATTGTACATTCGTTAAAAATTAGGTTAAATTCTAAAAAAATATACAGTAAATTAGTTTCATTAACAATCTTAATACAGCTCTAAATCTGTACAATTTTTTTACAACTCTAAGGCATACATTATTTTATTTGTTGACTTGCACATTTATTATTGGATGACAAGCTTTATAAATGATGAGAAACTTGTCCCAACTTATATACCCAATTTACCTAATCTCAAATTATTTTAGACCAAAGTATTTATGACAAATATATTTAGTTAGTTATATTTAATAATTGAAGATTTTTGAAGATATTCATCTTGTATATAAAAACATACGTCTTACATGAAGTTCTTTAATTTATTTTTAAACAAAAATTATTTTTTAATAGGCGTGATGCATTCGGACAGTTTTACTTCTGAAAATGGTACGCTTTTCTCGAAATATTTATGTTTGTGGTTTGGGATTTGAAGCATATTATTGTATCTTGTTTTATGATTATGAGTTATACCATTTTTTTAAAACAAGTATATGTTTTGTTTCACAAAGAGTATTATTTGGTACATATATTTTGAGGGAAAAGTCATTATTTTTGACTTAAAAAGAGGACGACAGGAGACACTCAACGATCTGTTGTATATAAAATGTATAATGCTTTCTTGGGCAATTTAAATATTATAATATGATTTTCGGAGTTGCCCCAATGTATAACACCAGATGTTAACCGACTATGGAAATATTAATAGTATATTAATAATATAGTTTCAATTGAAAGATATTTTTTAATGCATTTTAATAAGAAGCGAAGCTATTTTAGCTTCTTGCTCAATTCTTCAATATTGTGAGATATATTGAAAAAATGGTGAAGTTCAAGCCACATTTTATAACTAGATTAAAATTTCAGAATGAAACTTTTTAATAAAGGATATACATTTCAGGGGTCAATATTCAAATCGACAAAGCATATTTAGGGTTTGTGTGAGTGTGGGTACGTGAGTGTTACACAATTTAAGACACCTCAAAAAACTAGGTGGAATGAGATTGAAGCTGGGGGCACATTTTGACCACTTGTGATAGATAAGGTATCACACGAAAAAATGGATTAACTTTCCGTATTCGGTTCTCACATTAGGATATAACGGCGCCACTAAATAAAATCAACCTAGGGCTGTAAATGAGAGGCCATCAGTAGAAAATCTAGTAGACAGAAAAAAGATGATACCAATTAAAAAGTAAGATGAAAACAAATAAACCAATACATGTATGTAATGACGATTTTGTATAGATAAAATTGTAACTTCATAGAAATATAACAACCATAATAAGCATGAGTATATGATTTGTATTATAGGAATTCTACAGACATTTTGTAACAATGTAATACTAGATAATGTATTTATTATTGTGTTTTATTAACGCCCAATTGTTGTTACTATGGCTAATTGGGACGGGTTAATAAAGTACTTACAGCCCAACAACTCTTTGAATTCAGGAGAATTAATTACCTAATTGCGCGCACATACTCTCTCTCTCTCTCTCTCTCTCTCTCTCTCTCTCTCTCTCTCTCTCTCTCTCTCTCTCACACACACACACACACACGCACACACACACACACCCACACTAACTCACACATATGCACACGTAGACACAATGTAAAATAAAATTGAACATGAAGGCAAGGACGCCTTGAGGGTAATATGCCCCGTGACGGACTATATTTACAGGTTCGAGTTCAAGGTGAGGCAGCCAGTGAACAACTTTCTTTGCTCTCTCTCTTTCTCCTTCCCTCTTTCTCTCGCTTCTTTTCGACGAGCTGAAAAGCTTAAAACCTTATCGACGCTTAATTGATAGAAATAGATTGGGGAAATCATACTAATTATAAATGACCTGGTCTTATTAGTAGAAATGTAAGTAAATTTGAAATGTTCTTAAATTAATTTATAGGAATTGGATAGTTTATGAAAATAAATAGGAAAGAGAATTGATTTGCAGAAAGAAGGGTATGAAGAGTACTGTTATGTGGAAATTTAGAAATCAAATATTTCTTCAGCTCACGTCTTTTTTTGTCTAACTAGCATGTTTCAATGAGGAATTTGATATGAAGTGGATATATAGATATATGTACATATATATATATATATATATATATATATATATATATATATATATATATATTATATATATATATATATATATATATATATATATATATATGTACATATATATATATATATATATATATATACACTAGCGGATCCGACAGACGTTGTCCTGCATGATTTAAAGCGATTTGAATATTAAATTCAATAATTTTATGTTTATAACAAAAACTACTTTTAATAACATTAAAAAAAACTTTTGTTATGAGCACGTTTGCCTAAAAACAAATAGAAAATGAAACATCGCGATTTTTTTATTCAGGCCTCCCTTATAACTACCGTTCGAACCTATAAATTTAATATAGCTTATAATCATGGAAGAATTAGTGCTAATTTACATATAGAGTTTTGTTAAGTTTGGTTCAATCGTTAGTGCCCAATAAAATTGTTGGCTCCCACTTAAATGTTTTAGTGTATATCTCGTTTATACTTTGTTATACGACAAAAGTGAATATAACAAAAGTTACTCTAAATAACAAAATCTAATCAAGTATTATCCTGTGCATATGTGCCGAAAAACCAATACTAAACGAAGTATAGCTATTTTTAATTTAGGCCTCCCTTACAACCCCCACTCCTGCTCCATCTGCTGGACTGATTTGTGAATCTAAACCATCCAAGGCGTCTCTCAAACGCATACAAAAGAAATCATTCATATCGGTTGCCGCCGAGCGTAGTTCAGTGACATACACACAAGAAGAAGAGTATATATATATATATAACTATATTTTGAATCATAATATCACAACAGTGACATACACACATGCAGTAGAATTATATAAATATATATATATATATATATATATATATATATATATATAACGATATTTGGAATCATAATAATATCACCATTTACAATAGATTGTGGGGTTGGTCTTAGAGTGAAATGCCCTAATCTATAATGATTTAGTTTTTTGCTTAGAACTAGCCATTCCACACTAAATGTAATATAACTGGACGGTTGTCGGGTTTTAAGGTTTAACTTCCATCGGTTTATCACTGTACCACTCAGCACCGCTTGGCAATTGAGTAGCTAATTGGATAAAGAATTGGCAGTCATATGCCTCTAACAGGACGCCAGGGAGCAACAACAAGCTGGCTCCATCATTTTAGCAGATTTCCCTTAAGGGAAATCAGCTATTCAGGTTGTACTCATGACGGAATTTTAGAAATTTTTCTTCAAATGTCCATCGATCCTACCTAGTAGATGACAAAAATGAGGTCCATTCAAAACTGTATATGTATATATATATATATATATATATATATATATATATACATACATACATACATACATATGTCTGTTACCGCTCTAGCGGTCGCAATTTTTGTTTGATCGTTACCAAACTCGATATTTAGTCGTTTTATGCAAAAAGAAAGATCAAGTTCGTTAACGGCTGAAATCGAACCTGTGGGAGGGAGGTTTAGAGGGGAGGATTTTCGAAAATTCGTTACTATACGTCGGATCGAAAAATTGTACAGAATCAATCTTATTGCAAATTAAATTTACTATAAATATTGTTATATACATTTATTCTCTATCTTGAATATTAACCGAGATATTTGCATTTTTATTAAATCTGGGCGGCTAACGGCTGGGTGACTATCCACCGAAAGCTAGTTCTGCCGTTTCCTTAACTACTCGACTCTCGTGAAATTTCTCTATTGTATAACTTCACGTGGGAAATCTGCTTAGTTTACGCAGCCCCTGCGTGACGGACTTTTTCTTTTTCTGGCAGCTCCTCGGCCCTTCATGGGCTTCTCAGACAAAGTTTCACGTTTTCCTTTAGAGCAAGGTTCGTATATAGAAAATACTCTTTGTGCAGAGCATAAAATGACGACCCACGTAGTTCGGAAGTTGGTAAAAGTGTATCGCAGTGATAGTGAAATGAACATGAAGGTCGTCGTGTAGTGTAAAAGGCTTTCCGTGTCATCGCCACCTCGAAGAAAGTGGGAAAAGGAAACCTTCACCTTGAACTCCCAGCAATAGCCGTCTTCCTCTCCACTTTTCCAACTCTCCTCCATTCTTATCATTATCTACAATACTTATAACAATACCCAACTTCTAAAGATCAAAGATTCATATTCTTTCATATGAATAAACTGAAACCCGAGTTATATTATAAGGAGAATTTACTGTAGTTAAAACAATTAAAATTAAGAGTTGGAATCAATTAGACCGATGATAATTCAGAAATCATTTCCAAACGCTGGCCGTGAGAAACAATCGTTCAGGTGAACAAAAATTCAGTTATTCTTCATTTAATCCATCATTACTAATATTTTTTAACGGTTATATAGCCATCTTCAGAGCTTAGAGAATTGTAAGTAGTATTGGAAGAGTAGGCCTGCTCCCATACAGTTAGTTGTTTTACGCTCTAAAGAGAGCGGATTAAAGCTGCCAAAAACATTTAGTAACAACAGTTTTTGTTTGCTGGAGTAGAAAAATCATTGTCGGCATTCAGAACTGGTAAATGATTTTAATGATTAGTGGACTCATTTGAATATTTTGTTAGGACATGACGAAAATGAGATCCGTTCAATTTTATACAAATTTGTCTGTTAACGCTCTAGCGGTCGCAATTTTTGTTTTTTTTTTATTTATTTATTTGGAGCTTTGCAGCTGTGGCGATGTTGTTCGGGAAAAAAAAACTGTATAAAATTAAAAAATAAAAATAAATAAAAAAAAAAACGAAACGAAACAAAATTAATTTAAACGAACATAACAGAAATATAACATGAAAAATAGAAAAGTAACACGAAACAGAAATGGAACAAGAAAACAGGAATGGAACAAAAAACAGAAACAGACAAACAGAACTGATAGTAAAAACAGGGCTGGAATGGATCACAATACCAAATGGAAAAACAAAACACAGAAATGGAAATCAAAAACAAAATGGAAAACAAAAACCAGAAAAGGAACACAAAAACAAAATGGAAATACAAAAACAGAAATGGAACACAAAAACAATATACAGAAATGGAATATAAAACCAAAATGGGAAACAAAAAAAAGAAGAAATGGAACACAAAAACAGAAATAGAACAAAAACAGAAATGGAACACAAAAACAGAAATGGAACACAAAACCAAAATGGGAAACAAAAACAGAAATGAAACATAAAAACAGAAATGGAAAAACAAAAACAGAAATGGAACGCAAAACAGAAATAGAAAACAAAAATGGAACTCAAATAATAGAAATTGAACAATAAGTAGAAATAAAACAATAAATGGAAACCCAACACAACAAATTGACAAACATAATATATCAATTTTTGTTTGATCGCCACCAAACTCCAAACTTTATTTATGTTAAAAGAAAGAACAAATTCGTTAATTTATGAAATCAGACCAGTGGAAGGAGGGGATTGTATATAAGCAATCATACTGCAAATTGAATGATCTATAAGTATTGTCCTATACATATTTTCTGTATCATGAATATTAACCGAGATATTTGAACTTTTTTTTTGAGTTTTCGGCTTTTTGTAAACCTCCCTCCTGCCAATGCCATATTAATAATAAGCTGTTATGTCCTGAACTACTTCATTCCAAGGTTAATACCAAATATTGTTTTCTTTGGACTTTTACTTTGTGAGATATTTGCAAATACGTTCTGCTAAACCTCTCCCCCGCGCCATAATTTATGATTTTTGTTGATTACTAAAATTTGAGTTATTGAGATAGAAAATATTCTGATTCACTATAACTTACAGCCCTAGCTATAGTAAATAGTTTTCAATAAAATTAATATGCGATATTCAGATAAATAAATCTGATAATTGTTTTTCTTTCGGGTATAGAATACTTCTATCTATCTATTGAGATCTAAGAGGTTGGTTGACCTGTTTGATTACAATTCAGAAGCTTTCCGTTGTAAAGGTTATAAATTTGTAAAGTGACTGAAGGATTTCTTATTACCGTTTGTTTCAATTCACTTAATATTAACACTAGCGTTACCAGTATACATACAGACACAATCTACACAATCTGTGGTGGTACATAATCTACAGATTTATCTATTGTAAACCTTCACGCGGAAAATCTGCTTAGTTTACACTGGTCCGGCGTGACGGATTTTTGTTATAACAACTTTAATTGGGCTATGCAACATTCACTTTCACGTACTGAAGATATTGTGACGTTTGTAAAATAAAATTCGCCTACTGCTAATAAATGAGTTAGACTAAATTGTGATGATTCTTGACTTGTTGGCCACTTGTTCAGTAGTTATTCTTACTAGAGGTAACGCACAATATAGACGGAATCGCACGACAGGAGGATCACAACAAAACGTCCAAATTTAAGGATGATCCAATCTTCATTATTGCTAGTTTTACTGTCCTGGGGAATGGGGTTCTCTTTAAATACGTGAGTGTACACATACTATTTTTAAATTGTTAGTGTCTGACATGGCTAGCGAATTAGGGAGAAACAAGTAATGTTAAGTGTAAATAAACTCTTCCATTAAAAGAAAGTGTTTTTATTATTCGGCTCGTTTCATTTAAAACCGAGATACATGAGCCCAAGAAAGAGGATATCTGAAAGTTAATGCTGGGTTGTAGAATAATTTGGATTGTCGGTTAAACTTTATAGAAATGGACACTTGCTTTTATCGAATTACAGATAAAGAACTCCAATAAAAATTTGAATTTTTTTTCATTAATGAAGTGGTGAAGAAATTTGTTGGTGTAAAAGCCCTAGTTTAAGCCTACATTTATTTCAACTTAAATCAACATTAATTACTTGTCCAACTCCTACATGACATACGTAATAATTCCCTTCTCTATTTATTTTTTAATAAACATTTTGGTTCAAAGGATCATGCAAATACATTGATTATTTATTTAATATTAAAACACCACCGAATCCTAAGCAAATGGCTATCAGAATAGATGGAAGTAAAGAGCCACCTCCGCAGTATCAAAAGTACTTTTAAGGAGTGGCCATTGAGCCATAGGAGTACTAGAAGGGAGGAAGTTATTCTTGCCAGACTCAGGATCGGCTACACATACCTGACACATAGACACTTAATGACAAGGACTGATAACCCTATATGAAAATTCTGCTATAAACACCTAACGATAAAACACATACTGACAGACTTCATCCAACGAAAAAACCTTCACATACCCTACGATACGACAGAACTATTAACTGACAGCAGCCAATATATTCCACAATACTAACATATCTAAAACATATAAACATTTACAAATACCTATAGTATTATAAAATAGAATAGGGTGCTCAGGATAGCCATGCGAGTTAAAGCAATGACCTTTATCTCACATAGTAAACCTAGAGTGGCGAGTTCGATTCTCGCCTGGGCAAAGGAAATTATTTAGTGACAGAATTCATTAAATAACATCCTGAATCCCACCCTGGCTAAAAAAGGCGGTAAACTGTAGATAACCCGAACCAATAAGGTTAAGTTTCAAAAAGTGGACGTTAATAAATAATAATAATAAAATAGAATAGCTCTACAGCATACTTAAAAAGATTTAAAAGGGATAACTTTTATTATAATCATTTAGACAAAGCACGGGTATGAGAAACAATAAGATATATTAAGAAATATAAAAATATACAAATAGAATATAAAATAGAATAGGTTTACGACATACTTAAAAAGATTTAAAAGGAATAACTTTTATTATATTCATTTAGACAAAACATGGATATGAGGAACACTCAGATATTTATGGAATATTTTCCATATTATATAAATACAGTAATACTAAGGTGTACATGAAGGAATAAATATAATATTCAAACAGAGATCCTGCCAATCGCCATCGATGTGGGGCATAAACCAAATAAATAAATAATTATTTTATATGTGTGTGTGTTTGTGAGTGTATGTGTGTGTGTGTTTGTGAGTGTGTGTGTGTGTGTGTGTGTGTGTGTGTGTGTGTGTGTGTGTGTGTGTGTGTGTGTGTGTACTATGACTATGATAATCTATATTCATCGAAATTTATAAAGAAATTTTAAAAATACAAAACAGTAGAGGTGAAAGGTGGATGGCTACTTAAGAAGATTATTGAGGTCGAGGACAGATTAAAGAGGCAGTCTTGAAAGTGAGGACAAGTTCAAGAACGCGCCCACTTTCTTCGCCGCCTTGCCCACCTTCTTGTTCTGGCCATTAATCATTTCTCGGGATTCGAGCTTGTTTTTCATCACCAAACAGTTAGAGAGTTGGATTCGATTCCCAAATGAGAGAGGAGAGTTTTTTTCGGAGAGATACACAAAGCCGATAATTCGGCTCAGTTTCATACAGGTTGCCCATTGGAAAACGTCCGCCAATCAGGGGCTGCGTGAACTAAACCGATTTCCCAATTGAAGCTCTACAATAAATATATCTACATACTCGCAACACTTAACAACACCGTGAATATTAAGTGGATAAATGCAAACGCTAATGAGGAACCTTTCAGTCAATTTTAACCCTCCTCCCCTACCCTTGTATTCTATGACACATATACTACTCCTGGGTCGTGTACGACCCATGGACCTGAAATTCATCTTGTCATATAAAAATAAATCATTTAGGACTTAAAATGTAAAGTACAAAACTTATGAAGTATAGAAACATCATTTTTAATCTTGAAAAGGCAAACGAAGGTAAAAAATAAATAACAAATTGTAAAAACAAAATTAATGAACAGGTAAATAATACATTACAAGAAATATTACATTGCACTATGTTACAAGGCAATTTAATCCTTCATATTTTAAATATTATATTGGTGATTTTGAAATATTCAATCCCGCTTCGGTAAAACAAGATGGACAAATACTCATTTTGTTTTCACCACAAATAGATTTTTGGCAAAGCTGACAGCTGGAATTGCTTATTCGATCCTTATTCCAGGGACAGAAACTGCACCTAGCTCGTTTTAAAGTTTCTGAAGATTTTGTAGGAACTGGTTCTACCATTTCCTTTTTTAAAAAATTGGTTATTGCCAATTTTAGACCTCCTGGAATGGGCTTGGACATCCGTTGTTCTAGGTGCGGAGTGACGAGAGCGATGGCTAGCGTTTTCAGAAATTGCGACCGATATTTGTTAGTATTTGGTAACTGGTTCAATAAGGCTCAGAACATATTGAGATGGTAGTAATAAATCTCTTTAGCTTCCCCTTTTGGGCCTGGCAAATGAGTAATTATGTTTTTTTGGGAGTTCTGGAGTACTTAGTGCTTATAGGTTTGTTAGCCCAAATAGTTTCCAGATCCTTCCCGAGTACAAAATTTACTTCATCATTTTCTTCTCCAGGGGAAAAAGGTAAAACATCATCTCCCTGGTCGGAAGTATATTCTTCATCGTCATCATTGGCGATAATTTCGTCGCCAGGTTCACTAGACTCGCCGCTTGGGTCTAAACCGTCTTCTTCCTCCATCTGCCGGGACAATTCCTCTCGAATTTCATCATCAGTAATTAAAAGGCGTCGTTCGGCCATCTTTACTGCAGAAGAAAACAAAATAATTAGACCAGACAGAAGAAAACAGTTTAGAATATTCATGACACATAAGCTACCCCTGGGTCGTATGCGACCCACACTTGCAGATGTTTCTAGAAAAATACTAGAATAAAGGTTAGAAAAGCAACCACACTTACCTTATCGCTAGTACAGCTTCCAGAGGACTTACTGGGAGGTTAATTGACCCCCTTTCCCCTATCCACCTTGCACAGGTGCGTACAAGCGCCGACAAAGCAGCTCTGGGTCGCACACGACCCAGTGGGTAGGGGAGGAGGGTTAATAACCTCTCAACGGACAGCGCCTAAATTGTAAAACAACAGGATAGAAAACTTCTCAGGGATGAACAGATAGAAAGAAATATACATTACCTGACAGAATAACAATTACTAATATATATCTGAATATAACAATAGTTTTATTACAAACTATTTACTATATCTAGTAGTGCAATTTATAATGAACAAGAATATTTTTATCTTAATTACTCAAATTATAGTAATCCAAAAACTTAAGACGGGGTGGGAGGGGGGATGAACACAACATATATGCATGTTTCTCGTATAATAAAGGTCTCTTGAAATCAATATTTTGTATGTAAGCTTCGAATAATGGAGCCTATTATATACCAGAGTATTGTTTATGTGACATGAGTAGGAGTAGGGGTTAGCTAAAGGCTGAAAACTGAAAAACGCAAATATCTCGATTAATATTCAAGAATAAGTGTGTATAACAATATTTATAGTACATTCAATTTGCTATAAGATTGACTCTACACAACTCGATATATTTGGTTCTTTGTTGTGTTCCATTCTGATTTTTTGATTTCCATTCTTGTTTTTGAGTTCTATTTTCTTTTTGAGTTCCATTTCCGTTTTTGAGTTCCAGTTCCGTTTTTGTGCTTCATTCAGTTTTTTTATTTATTTATTTTTTTCCACTGTTTGTGTTCTATTTCTTTTTTTTTTTTTGCTTTCCAGTTCTGTTTTGAGTTGCATTTCTATTTCTTTCCCATTCCTGTTTTTCGTGTTTTTTCTCTGTTTTGGGATCCTTTTGTTTTGTGTTCCTTTTGTGTTCTATGTTCCTTTTCTGGTTTGTTTTCCTTTTACGTTTTGCCTTCCTCATTTTTTTTTTCAGTTTTGAGTTCCATTTCTGTTTTGTTTAATTTTTTATTGTATTGTTTTGTTTTCATTTGAGTTTTGTTTTGTTTAGTTTTTTAAGTTACGAAGCTTTTGTTTAGAGCAACATCGCCAAAGCTGCGAAGCTCCAATAAATAAATAAATATATACGGAACTCATTTTCATCATCTCCTGGATAAATTCGATAGATTTTTGAGTATATTTGTCGAAAATCGTGTCATGAGTACGACCTCAATATCTGATTTCTCTTAAAAACTAAGCCAATTATAAACCGGGAATTTTCAGGACGCTTCAGATGGTTTTCAACGGGATATAAGGTACACATGACTTTATGATTGATAGACGTTGGAACTACCCCCCCCCCCTTCCGACTTTACACTCTCGATATCTCAAGCTGGAGGGCTCCAGTAGGGCGTCACTTGCATAGAAAACGTTTTGAGTTACAAGGAGCTCCAGTTACCATTGAGTGTTGAGGCGTTGATCTTAATGAACTTTGGTAAACCTAGAGACAGAGAAGTGGGATCGCTTTTCTCGTGCGCACTAGATATTTATTTAGTGACGAACACACTGAATAAAATACATAGTACCATCCAGGATAGAGAATTGCCAGAAGTGCGGCAGATTAGCTGACCGATTAAACACAGCAGCATAAGGTAGACGTCAATAAATAGCAACAATTTGGAGTGGTACTGATCCAGATAGCAGGGACAAACGGAATCTGGCTGGGGGCTTAATCAAACTGTTTTATCTATGACAAAACATATTAACAATATTAGTAACACTAACTGACTCTGTATTCCATCTATTTCAATTGATAATAAGCTATCACTCTAATCCATCATTATATAGTTAAACAAAATTATTATCTTTTTAGGTGGGTCGCAATTCAAGATATTCACACTTATTCTTATTATGTAATCATGCATGTTAGCTTGACGAGTTGTGAGTTCGATTCTCGCCTGGGCAAAGGAATTTATTTACTAACGGAATTCATTCAATAATATCCATAGTCCCACCTTGGCTAGAAAAGAGTGGTAGCCTGTAGATAACCCGTCACAATTAGCCTTAGTTCCTCAAAGTGGCAGTACATTAATAATTTAATTTATTATAAAAGTATAATAATTCAGGCAGAGCCACCTAATTATAACAAATATCTATAGTAGTAGGTAAAAGCACGGATACTTCTTCTCCAGTGGAATATTACAGTGGAGCAGAAATACAATTCTTTAAGTCTAAAGTTTATTCTCAGGGGAAGGGGGGGGGGGCTCAGGTTAGTCATGTGAGCCCTAATCTCACATGGTAATCCTTGATTGGCGAGTTCGATTAGCGCCTGGGCAAAGGAATTTATTTAGTGACGGAATTCATTAAATAAAATCCTTAATCCCACCCTGGTTAGAAAAGGGTGATAGCCTTTAGATAACCCGTCCCAATTAGCCTAAGTTGCAAGACGTTAATAAATAAAGTGCTAAATCTGGTTGTAAAGTTGTGTCTCTTCGAGGTGTTTCATGGTTGTCCCAATATCCATACATTGAGATTTGGAATTGGAGATTGTCTATTCGTTAGAGAAATTTGATACAAATGGTAATTTTCTACGATCCTAGATAAGGCGAAGATGTTAGATGTTCCTCCCTATGAGAAGGAAACCGCGATTTCTTAGTTAATTGGGACAGGTTACCTAACAGGTTACCTATCCTTATTTTTTTCAGGTTGGGACTAAAGTTGTCTTGCAGTGAGATCGTCACTGAATACATTTATATTGCTCGAAATTCTCGTATCTACGTCTCCAGGACACTAAGTGTATCGACTCATTTACATCGACATTCATGTATAATTGAACTCTAATTGGATTAAAACAATTGATTGACAGGACTTGTATGTCTGTCACTAAGTGTATGCAGTAAAATAGTTTTGTTGAAGAAGGTATATCCGTATACATATCCCAGAAGGTATTTGGGTATTTTTATTTCACTGGTACATGACATCCTTCATACCCAATACAATCATTGTGGAGATGCAGAAGAGAGGTAGGTTCACAAGTTCTAGGAATTCTAGAGTTGTACAAATCATCCACATTTAACGCCTTAATCACCTTAGATTCCTTAACTCTAATGGCTAGATCCCTCTAATAGGCCAGCATTTCATTCCTTAATGAATTTAATAACTGAGTTCCTCGAAGAATCAATTTCGATAAAGCGATTGCCGGATTTCACTCCTCAGGTGGAAACGTTCTTTAGTTGGTGTAATGGATTACCCTGAATTGTATTCACAATGAAAGAGCTATTCCTAAGTACAGATGATATTTGACATATCATTTAACCAACCTACCGAAATTGCAACCCAAAATTAACAGATGAACATGTTTTAGTCCAATGCCCTTTCTGAACAAGGCCAGAAGAATTTACAATCTTGGATCTACTCTGCACGAAATACTAAGGAATGAAGGGAATACTGCTCAAAACTGTTCCATGGCGAGTTCGATTCCCGCCTTGGCAATAGGAATGTATTTAGTGACGAACTCATCAAATAAAATCCTAAGTTCCACACTGCTTAGAAATGTGTGGCAACTTGTAGATAATAGGTCCCCATTAGCCGTGGTATAAAAAAGTGGACGTTAATAAATAATAAATGTAAGTTACTTAAGACAGTTATCGTTTTTAATGAATTGTAAATATTTTTGTTTAGCCTTCTGGGTACTTGCAGAATAATCATAAATAAATAAATGATATTTTTTGAAGTCAAGATTCTTGAATGGAAATTGATTTTGATATTCACTTTTAGGGAAAACATATTGAGAATTCAAAATATTCTGAAACAATATTTGCTTTGCAAAACAACCTTCTAAAAAATGAATTTTATTGTGAACTAACCATTTTAGAATGCTGTGGAGCCTCAAAATTACCTAATTTTTAACAAATGATTAAAAACAGGTTAGCCATGCGAGTTATCTCACATGGAAAACCTAGAGTGGCGAGTTCGATTCTCGCCTGAGCAAAGGAAATTATCTTGTGGCGAAATTCATTAAATAACATCCTAAAATCCCACCCTGGGTAGAAAAGGGCTGAGTGGCAAAAAGTGGACGTTAATAAATAAATAATAATAATAAAAACATTTTTTTTTATTTGTCCTATAATGAACGCATGTTACATTAATATGAGAGAATCTTTTTATCAATAAAAAGTCACACATCACTAGTAAGGTTCATTTGACGAATTGTCCCTTTCACAAGAGGATCTAGTTCCGTGATACTTCTGAGAAACTGCAAGTCTTTATACCAATGCTTAGAATAACGAAGAATATACTTTATTTTACAAATTATACCAATTACCTTTTCTAAATTTTCTGCACTCTTTCGGACAGAAACTGTGGGCCAAGGCCTGTAACCACAACTAGAGACGAATCTCTCGAAATCCGGAGTGTCGAATGGATACCTAAATGCTGTGTAGAACTTGTGCGGCCTTTTGCACTGAGTCAGAATCAAGAAGAGTATGTACGTAGTGCCAAGCTCTTCGCCTATTTATTTTCAAAACTTTAAGAGTCAGAGTCTTCAGGTCGACGAATATGATGTACTTTTCTCCGTTCTTTGCGAAGGCGTCCATGACGAACGATCTCCAAGTAAGATGCTCATTGTCCTGATCTCCTTGTCCAACTTCGCCATCTGATCGAGTGTACTCGGAGAGTGGTAGCCAAGTCGTTAATTCTACGTCCGGCTCTGGCAGTAGAAAGCCCTTCACGTCACGATAGCCCTTTTGAGGCTTTCTTCCTTGAAAGATTTTCGGAAAGAAGCAGTGAGATGAACTAGAGGAAATGCTTTTACTGCTAAGAGACTCACTTGATTCGCACGAAGAGAATATTGGAAGGCACATACATTTAATCAACTTAAGTGCACTAAACATCGTATGGAAACCATTTTGAACTAAATTCAGGTACTGTCAATTTTGGCTAAAATGTGTATAAAGAAATAAAGATCACATGATCAAAAAGTGTTATACAAAATATCTAATACTTATTATTGTAAACGAATAACTAATAGTGGTGTAGGTAAACCTAGATGTGTGGATTTCTTTCCCACCAGGGCAATAGGAATTAATTTAGTGTCGAACTCATTAAATAAAATCCCAGTAGGGGGTAACCTGTAGATAACCAGTCACATTTAGCCATTATAGCACAAAGAGGACTTAAAGAAATATCATTTAATAGTGCTGTAAGAAATTAGGAACGAACTAATTAAGTAAAATCTGGCTGGTGCTATCTTGGCTTGGAAGAAGTGGTAACCGATAAACAACCCATGCATGTTAGTCATCGTTGGTTATTATCAGAAAAACGTAAATAAATAAATAATATCATGTTATTTTATTCAAATTATTGTTACTTCTGGTAGGTGTCAATAAGGTAACACCTACTTTCAGGCTTTTTTAAGCTCATACAATCGTTCCTACATTCCACTGTAAGAAAAGTTGATTTTTCATGAGTCCCTGCAAGCGTAGCACAGACATTTAATGTAGTGGTGGTAATACAACTAACATGTCCTAATTGTTTATCGTGATTTTATCACTAAATTACTATTACTTTCATGAGAATCGACCACAACTTTTCAGTTTACCAAGATTTTTAAAACCTACGATTAACAAATCAATACAGTTAATTAATCAGTGCATTCGCAAATAAAACTCCGACTCGTACTTCCTACGTTCTGAAATGGCTCACAGATAACCTTATTACACATTCTATTCCCTATTTATTCCTTAGTAAGACCTCTAGTAATATCATAGCTTCATGAGATTACAAATGGGAAAGGGAGAAGATGTACTAAAGGCTAAAAATAAATCAAAAACGATATAAATTACTTTCGCGAATATTCATGGGGCATGAAAGTGACAATTGTTGTACGCAATATACATGATACATAATCATAGAGATAATTAAAGACCATCTCATAAAATTCCACTCCTCCTTGTTCGATTTTAGCTATTACCGTACTTTAGGGTTTTAGTTTAGATGAATCGAAGAAATATCGAGGTAAGTAGCGATAAAATGAATGATAAGCTTTTGGAGTATAACAGAAATCTTTATTGATAATTTCACTCTTATAAAATTCCATTGTTTTTCTTTAGTAGGAGATGTTACTCTTTTTAGCAACGATGTTAACGATACGTATTTTGCGATTTCTAAAGTTATTTAATATTTTGTTTTTACTCGACTACAATCAGCACACAAACAATGTCTTTAGCTTAGATAACGCGCATTCATGAGTTGTTTCTGTAAGATATATATATATATATATATATATATATATATATATATATATATATATATATAAGATTCTTAAAAAAATGCATAATCAGACGACAGTTATATTTCTTAATAGAAATAAAATGATTTGAAGATTACAATATGACTCAAACGCTCTAAAATGAATCAGAATGAAAGATTGGAAAACGAGATCTTAAATACATTTGACAGCAGGAATTGAGTCTTTTGGAACAAACAAAGAATATAACATTGTACGTGGGCTTGTAATAACTTCAAATCTTTTCTAGGATTTATAAATCACAAAATAGTTAGCTTCTCATTATTTATAAATAAAATATAACTGAACTGACAGAAAACCACTTATCGCAATTCACTGTTCATACTTTTGGTTATCTTAGTCATTCTGTTAGTTTTGTTATCAGAAAATAGTAGCAAAAAGTGAACGTTAATAAATAAATAAAAAATAATTACATTTTATCATTCATTTCGTCATTCAAATAAATTGTAGAAGAGTTAATTTAAATAGCAAAATATTTTTTAGCAGATTTCCCTTAGGGGAAATCAGCTATTGAGGTCGTGCTCAACACGCGATTTTCGAAAAATTTCTTCAAATGTCCATCGATCGACTACAGGATGACGAAAATGAGGTCCATTCAAAACTATATATATATATATATATATATATATATATATATATATATATATATATATATATATATGTCTGTCAACACTCTAGCGGTCGCAATTTTTGTTTATTAGTCACCAAACTCAGTATTTAATCGTTTTATGTAAAAAGACATCAACGGTTGAAATCGGACCAGTGGGAGGGGCGGGGAGGTTTAAAGGGGTGGAATTTCGAAAATTCAAATATCACCGCTACTATACGTCGGATCGAAAAAGTGTAACCAATCTTATAGCAAATTAAATATACTATAAATATTGTTATATACATTTATTCTCTATCTTGAATACTAACCGAGATATTTGCATTTTTATAAAGTGTAACGGACGAGCTATGGTTCCCGCCGAAAGCTAGTTTGCCCGTTTCCGTAACTGTTCGGCACTCGTATGGAGATTTCTCTATTGAATAACTTTACGAGGGAAATCTGCTTAGTTTACGCAGCCCCTGCGCGACGGACTTTTTACTTGTCATTTAAAAATCGTCTTTAAATGTGTGGCCTCTCGATAAATGATACCTATCTGACTCTCATTTAGAACGGTGGTCAGAACATTGTCCACTTTAAAAGTTGGTAATCAACTCTACGTTACTAGTAACCGTAGTCACGCATGAATAAAACCTCTTTTCAAACTGCCAATTTAAATTAATGATAAATTATTTCCGTAAAGCTTATAAAATGATTGTTCAATTAAAATATCTTGTTAACAGTGGCGAGAAATCCTTTCGGCTGCTGTGGATTCTAGATAACGCGAAGTGGAAAATAGACAGAACATTAATGCTTCAATTTTACCGTCCCTGAATTAGAGATGCTTAGCTCGCAACACTCAAAATACTCAGCACAACACATAACACTTGCTTGTGAATTGCGATTGGATCTAGCCTCTGTAATAGGATGCATGTTGATACAGAGGAACCGTCATTAGAATACACAACTGCCCTCACTCTTACCAAACCAATTTCCGCTATTTATGCACTTGAGTTTTCCACTTGACGTTAAATTTGAGTTTGGTGAGTTTATCGTAAATTGAACAAATTATTTTGTGTGAAGGAGAACCAAATATTTACCTTTATTGGATACTTCTTAATTATAAATTCATTCATATCTTCCCATGTCGCTAATGTGTTCATATCTTCCTATGTCTAATGTGGTTACAAATATGTGTAAAATAATTTCTAGTTTTAGATTTATTACCTCCTCATTTGTAACCCCTACCTGCTAAAGGCAATATTCATTTAAACTATTATAAATGTGTATGTATTTATATCATCATCGCCATCTAACATAATTGCAATGGCCCCCTTATCAAAATTGATTAACGTCATAACATATATTTGTATACGTTTCGCCCTTTTCCCTTTTTACCCTTGTAAATATTAGATAAGATATGTGTGTGTATATATATATATATATATATATATACGCATGGCTAACCTGAGCCCCATATATATATATATATATATATATATATATATTATTTTTTTTATTTATTTCCTTCCTGAAGTAACCCTACAGGAAGGAATTTTATTAGCCACACGTCCCGTACAACAATCTGTACATAACGTGTGCTTGATACATAACATTTTTTTTTACGATGCATAAAATGAAATATTTATAAAATAAAATGATTTACAACAAAAAGAAAAGAAAAAAGAAAAAACAAATTTAGGTATCAATGATTAATAATAACTTAATTTAACTGTATTTCAGTTTTAAATAGTTCAGGAAGTAATACATTTCTTCAGCAAATTGTTTTAATTGTTTATTGTGTTTATAAAATAAAAGTTTTTCTTCAACAGACCAATTATCTTGTTGGCATATTCATTGGGTTATAAAGTCTTCTCTTTGGTCCGTTAGTAGTCTGCAATCGTAGAGCAAGTGTCTGTAAGTCTGTTAAGTAGTAAAGTCGCAGTAACAGTAAGGATGGTCTGTTAAGCCAAAACGATTAAAATAAGAGTTTTTTGTTCCGTGTCCTGTAAATAACTGTGTTAAGTAATAGTCTATTGATATTAATTTTTCTGTTGCCATGTTATATATATATATATATATATATATATATATATATATATATATATATATATACATTAATATCTGTCTAATTAGTTGTCCTTTAGTACACTACTTATTATAATCATATTAAATTATGGAATAAGAATTAACAGGTCAGTTGAAAAGAAATAATTCTACCAAATTACTGTTGGAACTCCTGATGCAGTGGCAATGGAAAGCTGCGACCAGTTTGGCAGTTTTCCCCAGGTGTGTGCGCCCGAATGACCTCACGAGTAAGAAATGAATAGAAAGCAAACATTAAGGCAATCAATAAAAAACGTGAAACCCCTTTAAGTGGTAGAAAGGCATTCTTTTTCTAAAGCCAGGACGCGTTGATGACGTGGGAAAAAAAGCAACTCAGTGGATTCTTGCTTTTCAAACTAGGAAGCATATCTCTCTACTTGCTCATGAGCTGGAACTGAAACCTATAAATAGGAACAGAACATCAAAATGCAACTGGAAAAATGAACCAAGAATGGATCATTTACGTATGATATGTGATTGCTTATTTACTTTTAAGTATATTAAAAGCTCCTCAAAACAGCTTAATGTTGGTGTTTTTTATTTTAATAAACAGTATAAGACAGTCCTCCGATATCCTCTAAAAATTAGAATATATACATGTTTTATTTTAGTTGAATTTTAGACTATAATATCCAAGTCAATATTTTTTATTTTACGTCCACTTTATGCTACTAGGCTAACCGGGACGGGTTATCAACAGGTTACCATCCTTTTCTAGCCAGGGTGGGGACAAGGAGTTTATTTAATGAGTCCGTCATTAAATAAATTTCTACTGCCCATGGAGGGATTCGAACCCGCCACTCTAGGTCGCCATGCGAGATTAGGACGAAAGCCCTAGCTCGCACGGCCAACCCGAGCCCCTACATCCAAGTCAATATTACATTACATTATTAGTGCATTATTGGTTTAAATTAGTTCCGCAACGCTGGCGATTCAGTCATAATTCAGTTGTACTCAAAAAGACAAGGTAGGGCTCAGAAAAAAAGGTAAAATAAATGAACAATAGAATACATTGCATTATTTAAATCTGCATTAAACGTAGAAAAAAGATTCTATCATGCAAGTGCTACGTTAGCTAACTCTATTCTGTATTTGCAATTCTGCAAAAACAAAATATTCCAAGTCACCTAGGCCTAATCTAAATGTTTTTTACGTCACATGAAAACCATTTCCCTTTCCGTGTTTCATCCATATTAAAGCTCCAATAAAAATACACACTCAGCTCATTTTAGCTGAGCATAAAATGTTTCTTTATTTATTAGATATTGTGATAATTAGATGAGTAAAAATGGATATTACTGATGACTGATTAAGAAAAAATACAAACAGCACCACTAATTCCGCGTTACATTGTAAAAGTCATTATTTGTGTGTATTAACTAAACTGATTAGGCTCATTGGTAACATAACATTTTTGAAGTCGTGTAAAATAACGTAGATATTTACGACTTTGAATTCTACTCCTTCTCTAAACAACGGATTCTAATTTCTACTTTTAACCACCTCAATATTAAATGGAGCGTTTAAATACGTTTACTACGACCAAATACAATCGCATCCTCTTGAGATTTATACTAAGGTATTAAATACCATAAGTCAAATATCGAGCACAACCATGTGTCGATTCTCTCTCTCTCTCTCTCTCTCTCTCTCTCTCTCTCTCTCTCTATATATATATATATATATATATATATATATATCTATATATATATATATATATATATATATATATATATATATATATGTGTGTGTGTGTGTGTGTGTGTGTATAAATATATATACACTGAATACAAAATGACCCTAAATTTGATGAGGGACATTTCATTGGATACTAAGACGTAATTGTAGAAATCATTTAAATAAATAAATAATATCGTTAATGACTATTAGAGTATCGGTTTCTCACTAATAATGTTGTACTTCAATAATGTAAGCCACGAAGGGGATACTGAAAATCTTCAAAAGCAGAGGCAAAGATAATGAAGGGGGCTGGGATATGGATATGTCTTAAAGCAATGGTTCATTCAAAAAATGATTTTATAGTACTATCAATCCGAATGTATAACTCGTTAATAATCTTCTTTCTGAGGTCATGAAAAAGCTCTTACTAAGAAAAAATAAATAAAATCTGAAAATAGAATCATATTAAAGGAAGAGGAGTGGCTATATAGTATTTAAATGTAGGGATTTGAATACGAAAGGCAAAGTTGGTGCGTGGGTCGAAGAGTAAGTAGTCTGTAAAGAGAAAGGTAGTATAAAATGTAGGTTTGCGTAGGCATGAAAAACACCACAGTGAAATGGCATTCTGACGTCAGATACGAGCATGAACATTATCATTTATTTTTTTAACATTTTTGTTACATCGCGCCTTTATATTGAAATTAGTGATTCGTTGATTACATGTATCATTGATATTTAACTTTTTATATAATTTTAAGACTTCTCTGTCTTTTACATTGCAAAATATAATGCCATTAATGTCTCATTTTTTTATTTTATCTCGCGCTGTGTTTTTTCTACTCCAGGAATTTTAAGGGAATATCACCTTTACGTCAGTAAAATATAATTGAATACAACAATTTGTACTCCATATGGGACGGGTGTTATAATTATTATTAACCTAGCATTTTTAAAAGCTGCATTTCTTTTTAAATAGAAATTCCCTTATGTTTAAAATTAAATTATTTATTAACGTCCACTTTTTGAACTAAGACTATTTGGAACGGGTTATCTACAGGTTACCTTTTCTAGCCAGGGTGGGACTAAGGATTTTATTTAATGAATTTTGTCACTAAATAAATTCTTATTGCCCAGGCGGGAATTGAACTCGCCACTCTAGGCTTATCATATGAGATTAAAGTCAACTCTTGTGTTTAGATAAGTAAATAGAAGGAAGGTACCTTTAATAACACAAAAGACAACTTTTGTTATGTGCACGTTTGCCTAAAAACAAATAGAAAATAGAATACCGCGAATTTTTTTATTCAGGCATCTCTGATAACCCCTACTTCTGTTCGAACCTAAAAAATTGAATATAGCTTATAATCATGGAAGAACCCCTAACCACCCCTAATTTACATATAGAGTTTTGTTAAGTTCGGTTCAATCATTAGTACTCAATCAAAATGTTGGCTCCCACTTTAATTAATTAGTGTAAATCTTTTAAAAACTTTTATCCTGTGCATATTTGCCAAAAACCAATAGGAAACGAAATATCGCTAATTTTAATTTTAGGCCTCCCTTACCACCCCCACTCCTGCTCCATCTGCCGGGCTGATTTGTGAATCTAAACCATCCAGGACGTCACCCATAAGCATACAAAAAAAGTCATTTAAATCGGTCTAGCCGTTTAGGAGGAGTTCAGTGACACACACACGCACAGTAGAATTATACATATATTAATCAAGTAAAAAAGGGTTTACTAGAGATTAGAAACTAAAAAAATCCAAATATCTCGGATAATATTCATGGTAGAGAAAATATGTATTAACAACATATATAGGGCATTACATTAGCAATAACATTGGTTCAAACCACACAATCTGATTTCAGCCGTTAAAGAACTCGAACTTTCTATTTTATGTTTATATACCGAGTTTGGTAATAACGATTAAACATACAAATATTAATGTGTGTGTGTGTGTGTGTGTCTGTGTGTGTGTGTGTGTGTGATAGCCTTAAAACATTTGGAACTATCTCTTTTTACTTATCAATTAATATTTTTAGGATGATAGTATGAATGGAATTACAAATTTGAGACGCTTTCAATTTGACAGTAATTTTTCATTACCAAGGCGAAAGGAATGGGTCATAAAGGCTGGGATTAGCTTCGCCTTATCGGGGTCAATGATTCATAAAATGGGCGGATATAAACTCGACAATATATACTCGGGAGTGTTTAGTACAACCGTTAATAACCTCCATAGTCGAGTCATTCGAGAAGGTTATGTCTATTCGGAGATTAAAGTCACGGGTTATGTCTGGTAGAAGGAGCAGAAACTTCGTTTAAGTGTTTACAGGAGAAATTTGTCTCAGAAACGTGACAGCCACTTAGCCATATTCTTGTTTGTCTTAAAGGAAACGGAGAAAAGCGTGTAACTTTCTTAAAGTGATGCTAGAAGGTTAAGAAGAAAATTTATGATGGTTTAAACTTTTGATTCAAAGACTCATGTTTTTTATCTTTTTATGCTCTGATTTTAAACATTTTCATAAAACCAAGACATATATTCGTTGATTTACTCAGTATTCAAGTGCTAATAAAATAAATTAACACAGAATCCGCAGAAGTGGGTACAGGTGTCAGGGCCAAACGTTCATTCTTCATTTACAGATGGAACAAGAGTTTTATAATCTTGCAGTCTGATGATCAACAGTCAATTGTTAATACAATAAAACATTGTAATTCACAACTGACATCACAAGTATCATGAGTTATATTTAAATAAACCATGGCTGTACTACAATTATCAACGACCAGCTTTGCCATCATATTCTCTTCTTGCAGAAAATTCAAACCATAGTTCATACTAATATTACAGATTAGGATGGTGTTTGCTCTGGATCAAAAATAGCCAGTTACAACTTGTTTTCACAATGAAATAAAATCATATAGATGTATTCTATTACTATAATTAAGTAATAAACACAGTATTTTAAAACTTGATAAAGTGACAACCGAAAAACTTCTTACCATAGGGGAACATTGGCGTTACTAAAAGCTATTTCTAAGAGAAGTATACATACCATTTTAAATAATAGGTTATTAAATATAAGCTCGGTTTGTTTTGATCGAAGAACCCTGTAAGAAGCTCAGCCTTAATTCATTACATTTTTTTCGTTAATTTAATTTCACCAGAACAAAATTTTAATCACGCAGGAGTTACGTAGTTATGCAGTAGACCAATTTATGAAATTCTCCTTGGAAATAACGTTTCAAAGACGTGTAGATATGAAAATAATTAAATAAAATTGAAAGTGACATTTTTTTCATTGAAGGAATTTTTTTAATTATTACGAGTATGTCACATGAACATACTTAACGTGCGATTGAGATTAACAACATTGAATATTGAAAATCATTTCAATTTTTATAAATTAATTCAATTTTTCAAGAAAGACATATAATTTAGTAAAACGCTTCAAATTTTAAGAATTTATAAATATCCTTAGATATTAAAAACAAAGTATAGTGAGCAAATATCTTTTCATCAACGGAATACCGTACAGATGTATTCTAAGTGAGGGTTGGTGTTTTCTTTTGCTCAATGTTCTGTGCTTGCATTGAAATGATTTCAAAATTAATTTTTCTGGTTTTAATACTATTAATCGTATAAGGAACGTAGGAGTATGATTTTCTTTTCTAAAAATAGTTTTATTAATCTGAATTAAAAAATAAATTCACAAAATGGAGGTATATGGACCTACTTGTAGGAATGTGGTCAATAGTGTGGCAGTGTTAAATAATTAATGATGAATAAAATGTTTACATTCATTTAATGTCAATTTAATTTATTAATTTTCCAATTAATTGACATTCCAATGCCGTTCACATGCGACATCACATAAGTGATGGTTATTAAATCCGTTTTTTTTCCCCCTCTCAAATGGAAAGGAAAGAGCGAACATAGAAAAAGCATAAAAGAAGGAACGAAAAGAGAAAACAAGTTGTAGAACAGTGGAAGGAACCCTTAGGTTGGGAGATTTAGCAATTCAGATTTGTGGCAACCCTTTTGGGCAAAACTATGGCGGGGGAGTGGGGGTTTATCAAGACAGAGAATCCCACTCGCGCTTATATACCTTCCAATGTATTTTTACTTTCCTTTTGAATAGTGTGCCTTTCGAATTTTATATTCAGAATATATGTTTTTATATTATAAATAAGGTGGTTCAATATTATCTCTTTTACAAAATATGTTATCAATCATTCTTACACTGGATGGAATAAAAGTTGTATACCCATTTTTATATTAAAAGTTAACTATCGATTGGGTTAACATTTGAAGCATTGTTATGAACATGGTAAGTAACTCAAAGTTGACAGGGATAAACAATAATAATATACCCATTTTTTGAGGTGCTGGATGGTGAAGGAATTATTATCAAGTAAGAAAAAACGCCTCTTTCCTTCACTGTTCTTAATTCGTTGCGACAGAGCGACTTCAGAGCATACGCTCCACCATCAGTGCCCTCTTCAGAATGATGTGACAGGAACCAAGGTTTCCCTGTGACTCCTCATAGGGAATCCTTGGTTGGAGTCACAGGGAATCCTTGGTTCTAGTAACATCCTAGTGAAGAAGGCACTGATGATGGAGCGTATGCTCTGAAAGCCCTCTGTCTCAAAAAATAAAGAACAGTGTAGGAAAGAAGCGTTTCTTCTTGCCTGAGATAATAATAATATATTTCAACCTGATTTTGGTAATATGTGGAACTCATATTTTGACTACTAAATAATTCAACAGTCGCCTTAATCATAGGTACCTCTATGATATAGTAAATATATCCAAGTTTATTTATTTCCTCACTCTCTTTAGTGGTGTTAAGTTACAAAATAAGATATAATAATCAAGACTTTTATATGAATACCAATGGTGTCTAATTTTATCCCGTCACATTACTATTATTCATTATTCTACTATTTTAAGTTTTAAAAAGACTACTCGGTACCGGGCAAGATTTTCATTTCTACAAAAAACTGTCTTCATTAATAAAAAAAAACCCACAGAACTCTACTCGTAGATCTCAAATGCTATCTGGCTTCCAATTTTCTGAATGGCCTAGCATTAAAATACTAAATAGGAAATGTAAAAGGGAACATACATTATATTACAAACAATTCAAAACACCATGTTTTATTGTTTTTTAGGGCGAAAAACCATGAGTAAATAATTAATAATTCAATTAATGTTTATTGACAGAAAAACAAAGTTTTAATTTAAAACTAAAACACGAAGACGTTTTAGGTTTTTTTTTTTTTTTACAGAATTGCTCTTCTTGTTATCCCACTTTTGCCAAGAGTTAAAATTCCTCTCCCCAATAGATAACCCCAACATAACCCCACCCACTCTTAACTTTCTACAAATTTGAAATAACTTTATAAAACATGATGTTGCCATGCCCTACTCTTGATTTTCATCGCAACTTTAAAATATTAAGGAGTAAAGAGAAACCACTTACTTGCCAAAGTTTCATGAAAAATAACTTTTGCTATTAACCATGTAATAACTTTATTTAGTAAGTAGTGCCTTAGTACGAGTAAGGTTATTTTCCTGCCACGTATATTTTTGTTTGTGGCTCCCCCACATCTAAAGTTAATTTAAAACTAAAAGGTTGGCCACTTAAAAGCCTGATCGAAGATTAAGTATCAAAGATATATATATATATATATATATATATATATATATATATATACACTCAAATTTTAACGTAATTCATGTTTAACTTCTTAAGGACGGGACTGATGAGCTTTTGAAGAAAGTTTTCGAAAATATAATTAAATACCAATTCAAAAAAAATAATTTAAGACTTATTCATCTTTAATAATTATATTTAATAAAATATTAGTGTTTTGGGAAAGGAATAGTAGCCACCTGGAAGCTCGATCGATGCGAAATAGTATTCAGTGTACTAGAAAGATGGCGTCTGATCCCATGAATAATTCTTCTGTGAATGAAATAAAACATGTTAAAAATTATGAACATAATGCTGAAGCTTTTGGTAGTGAACATCAGGCATAAATCTAAAAAGATAGCGATGATCAAAAGTTGAAAATGTGAGGGAGACTCTTTTTTTTTAATAGTTAATGTGTAGCCCAAAAGCGTTAAAGTTTTGCTACTTGTTGCTAATTGTTTTTAAGGTTACTCTAGTGCTGAAGAATAACTTATCTGAAGAAATTAGATTTGTTATTGTTAACTTGTAAATGTGAAATCAACTGAAATTTTAATATATTTTAATGTTACTATTCCAAAACATTTAATGACTCGTAATCACTTTTTTTTGTTCTGAAAAACGTATAGTCATCCTAAAAGCTGTTTTTTTAGATGTTATTTCAGATACTAATAGTCGCTTAATTGCGACAAGCTGATATACCAAAAAATGAACATTTTTTAAAGTTTTTATTCAGATCATTTTGACCGGAATTAACATAAAAAATGATAAAAAAAGTTACAGTAGCTGACAGAAGCATTAGCATCTGGCAAGAGACTTTGTTTCCCTAAAAGCTATTTGAAGTTGATATTGAACATATTATTTATGAATGTCTACTTTGTGCTACTACGGATTATTGAAATGTGTTTGTACAGGCTACCACACTTTTTTATCAAGGTTGGCCTAAGGATTCTATTTTTTTGAGTTAGTCACTAAGTAAATTCCTATTGCCCTGGTAAGAACCGAACTCGAGACTTGTGGTTTACAAGTCAGATTATTTCCAACCCTTTAAATCAAAAGGCTGATATTTAATCAGCGAATAATAATTTCCAAATATTTTTAATAAAAATTGAATCTAAACTGAAAAAGGAAAATTCATTTGCATTCCAAGACTTCTGCTCGTGTTACATAAACAATATTCTGTTATAATTAACCACATTATTCGAAGCTTAAATACGAAATATTGTTTTCCAGTTACCTTTATTATACGAGATAGATGCAAATATGTTCTTGTGACCCTCCCCTCGTCTTAAATTCTTGGACTACTAAAATTTGATTGATAGAGATGAAAATTATTCTGATTCATTACAAATTACAGTACTAGGTATAGTACATTGTTTCAAATAAAATGAATATGTTATATTCTGATATGCTTCAGTTAATGTTTTTCTTTCCATTGAGCCGTTGGCAGACCTGCTTGTTTACATTTGAGACGCTTCCCGCCGGCAGGGGAAAGATTTCTTAATACCATTTGTATATTCACTTAATATTCACGGTGGTGTTGTGTTAGCAGTATGAAGGTTTATCTATTATTAATCATTACGAGGGAAATCTGCTTAGTTTACGCAGCCCACCGTCAAGGACTTTTCTATACTTCTTGACTAGTGGTGCAATGAGCAATAGGACGTTTGCTATGATGAACCAATTAGGAAGCGATGTGGCAATGAAGGCATCGGGTGTTATGACGCATGGTGGACATAATTCATTGAACGGCTTCCGTTGGTGTCTTCTTCTTCATTAATGTCTATAATAAATACCTATTCACATATGAGTCATTAGCCCAGAATCAAAGAGGTATTTGGGTCGCAATCTCTGACATCATTGACTTACAATAATAATAACATTAGGCTTTTTTTTCCAAGTAAAATATCTTTTGAGTATCGTTTAATACCGGAGGGGATTCGATTCCCTCAAGGGGATCAGGGGAAATCAGCTATTTACGTCGTACTCATGAAGCGATTTTCGAAATTTTCCTTCAAATGAACATCGATCCTACCAGGACATGACGAAAATGAGGTCCGTTAAAAACCATATATATATATATATTTAACGAACTGAGATGTGTAAATTATATTGTGAAATCCAATATCTCCGAATGTAGGACTGAATCATCGCCCCGGAGGCAATACCATGTATATTTACCACTATAATTTTTAGCAGATTTCCCTTGAGGGAAATAAGCCATTGAGGTTGTACCTAGAAGATGACGAAAATGACGTCCGTTCAAAACTGTATATATATATTTGTCTGTTACTGCTCTAGCGCTTGAAAATTTGTAACTCATGTATATAGCGAGTTATTCGTACTGTTTTGTTTTCTGCCTTCAGTAACCCCCCCCCCTCCCACTCCCTTTTACCCATCAGTTTTTTAAATAGAAATAGGGTATATGTTGTGATATGAGATCAAAAGTGTGTTATACTTGCACATGGGAAATCTGCTTAGTTTACGTAGCCCCTGAGTGACGGACGTTTTTACAGTGAAAATAGAGAATGGGTTGTGAGATGACACTATAAACATTACTTAGGAAGTCTGTTTAGTTGACGCAGGCCGTGCGCGGAAGAAATGCCGGGAGAGCCTAGAAGTAAGAAGGGGAAGAGAGGCTCAACTACCCCAGAAGCCTCTAATCTTCAGTAACTCAAACCTCCAATTATAATAAATTTCTTCAAATTACTTCCCGTTCCTAAAATAGCAGAAAATAATTATTTGATTCGACAGCACACGGGGCACTAGCCTGACACATGGCTTTGGTGGAAAGTCAATTGGTGTGGAAAAATCTTCGTTCCTCTCGTTTTACTACATTTTTTTCTCTACTACATTCATTTCCAGAAATTTTTTTGTAGATTAAGAGCACTCTGAAAAATAAACCGAAACAGCGATATTCTAAACTTTAGATAGATAAAACAATATATAAACCAGAACAAATACATCTGATATCTGCACTGCATGACTTCCTTGTAATTCTAATAAAGTAAATATACAAAATGATTTGTTGCCCTTAATATTAACAGATTTCACGAATAAATAATATCAGATATCTCTGTCCAAATACATTGGATCAAAAACTGTCATACAATATAATTTATAGATCTTTTATGATAAACAAAAATGTTCTATGCAATTTTTATTTCAATAAGTACGAAAAATTTGCAATTTTTTAATCCCGACCTCTTGAAAAAAAATCTCTCCTCATACTCGGATCAAAAGGGAAAGTATTTATGAGTTACGTACATTTTAACAGATTTCCTTTAGAGGAAAATCAACCATTGAGGTTGTAGTCATCACGCGATTTTGTAAAACTTTCAAATCTCCACCGATCATACCTAGTAGATAAAGAAAATGAGGTGCGTTCAAAATTATATATATATATATATATATATATATATATATATATATATATATATATATATATATATATATATATATATTGTCCTGGGAAGGTTTAGATAGAGGAATTTCGATAAATTCGTAATATCTCCGTTATTGTGCGTCGGATCGAAAGATAGTATAGAACCAATATTATTGCAAATGTTATGTGCTGTATATGCTGCTATGAACGTTTTATATTGATTATTAACAGAGATATTTCCATATTATAGTTTTCGGCCTTAAATAAACCATTATTTGAAGCACAAATACCCAAATATTGTTCTCATTGACCTTTTACTTTTTGAGATAAATGCAAATAAATGGCACACGTGGAAAATCTGTTTAGTTTACGCAGCCCCTGCGTGCCGGCCTTATTTTAATGAGAGGTACGGTTCACGAAAGTAGCCGAAAGGTTCAGGGAATGTCAAGGCGAATAATTTCTTAAAATGTGAAAATCAACAATTTTCTAATACAATTCATTCTTTACTTCCTACAAGGAACCAAACATTCTCTTTTGCTTTATTTATTTTTTTTAGACAACTCTTTACTTCCAGTAGCCGAAGTTACTTGATATTCTGTAAATAATAGAGTCATAGATGTATGCAGATTCGATCCCGAATTTCCTGGGCGTAGTCATCCTTAAAAGTGTCTTAAATTTGGTGTAGTGACCCCTTAAATTTCTTAGCTCCGGCTCATGCTGGAATTGGCCAGCGGATGGAGAAAGGATATTGACTTGAATAAATTCAGATAGCGCCCACCATCCTGACTGAATGATCACCGAAAACTCTCGACTGTATAATATATCTGTTTGACGGAATATCAAGCAGGCTCAAGGAGTCATCTTCGTCCACTGTGTTCTCTGCTTCTTTTTATAAACCGCTCATCGATTCTATCTACAAATGGAGCCAGTGTTGCCTCAACGTATGCTCCTTCCAACTTAGAAAAATGTCTGTCACCCAGGGGCTGCGTAAACTAAACAGATTTCCCTCGTGATGTTTAAGAATAGATAAATCTACATAGTGGTAACACAATAGCACCGTCAACATCAAGTAAATAAATACAAACAATACTAAGAAACCTCCAGACGGGAAGCACGTGAAAAGTAAACAAACAGGTGTGCCAACTACTGACAGGAAAAAGAAACAATATATATCAGAATATAAAATCTTAATTTTATTAAAAACTATATCTAGTACAGTAATGTATAATGGATCAGAATAATTTTTATCTCAATCAATCCAATTTTAGTAGTCCAAGAACTTAAGAAGGAGGGGGTTTACCATAACATATTTGCATTTATCTCGTATAATAAAGGTTTCTTGAAAACAATTTATGGTATTTAAGCTTCGAATAATGTGGTTTATTACATAACAGAGTATTGTTAATGTAACATGAGTAGAAGTGGGGGTTTGCTGAAAACTGAAAAATGCAAATATCTCGGTTAATATTCCAGATGGAAAATAAATTTATATAACAATAATTATAGTGCATTTAAGTTACAATATGATTGGTTCTATACAATTGTTTAATCGAATTTTCGAAAATCCCCCCTAAACCCTCCCCCTCCCACTGGTTCGATTTCAGCCATTAATAAACTTGATCTGTCTTTTTGCATAAAACGTTTAAATATCGAGTTTGGCAACGATTAAACAATAATGGCGACCACTAGAGCGGTAACAGACAAATGTATATATTGTTACGTTTTTATTACCAAAACAGGTAATAAATGTTTTAAATAAGAGTTCGTTTGGATTGCAAAAATAAATACTCGCAAGTTTCACAGTTTTTATCACTGCAAAATTTATTTCACAATGCACAATAAACTTGGTGATTATTCTTAATTACTACTCACAGTATACACTGATAGCGTTACTGTTCTTCAATGAGTCACAGTCCAATAATTCACTGAAATTCACAGAAAGACGGCACTGCACTGTCCTTTACTTCGCGGCACTGCACTGTCTTAAACACGGCACTAAACTGTTACTTACAGTCACGGCACAACACTGTTCTTCTTCTAAAAACACTTTACCGCACTGCACTAAGTCGCACTGTAGCACTGATGTGACCATCAAGATCGCTGAGCATAAACTAACTGACTCGCAGCTTGCTGGTGCCTTATATATAGGTGGTCGGCATAGATCAAAGGGGAATGTTCTAGTTCATTCCAGGCTAGGCGGGGCGAGCCCAGTAGCGTCTCGATCTCTTTGATCTACGCCGCCTTTCCAAATACGCGACTCTCTCTTTGAAGGATTATTCATCTATTTAATTTTCGTAACACTGCCGCCCACTTAAGCCTTTTCGTCCCGAATAGGCTCAATATCGCCGCTGCCACACTTGGCTAGGCGAAAGTTGTGGGTTGAATAGTAGACCCATTTGTCCTTCCGTAAGTTCCTCCGTATTCACTGCTCGACCACACACGCCACCCATCTGGTTACTGGTCACTTTAATGCGGTCCAATATTTCATGACGGGTCGACCTTCCATTGTCCTCCTTAGCGAGAATAGTGCCACCCTTCTGCGCCGTCGACCTGGCTCCCCCTGAGTTAACATGGCTAAGCCGTACATCAATGACGCACTCCTCTTCCTCGGCTTTTGTACAATCCTTGTACTCTACGTTGCATGGCCGCCTTGAGTGGACTGGGGCGTCATCGTGTTTTCTCCCTTTCTTATGGACAATAGAAGAGGCTTCTGCTTGACGTGACAATTTCTGGCGCCCGTCGGTACGTAGCTCCTTTGTGGTCTTGCTCTCATGTCCGACATCCAAAGGTATTTCGGTGTTTCGCCAGATCATAATTTGCTTACCCATGTGCAGGTCAATACCGTGGGCTATCATGAAGTCTACACCGATGATCACTTCATCCATTATGTCAGCGACAACAAAGACATGTTCAGTGCTGATGTTGGCGATAGTCACTCTCATCTTGGCTCTTCCGTAGACTGTGGCTGACTCCCCTGTAGCAGTTCGCAGTCGTACGTTCTCCAACGGTTCCACTGCCCCTTTTACCAAATCGGGCCGAATGATGGAGTGTGTCGCTCCCGTGTCCATGGTGAGGACCTGCTTCCTCCCGTTGATCAGTCCACGAGCAGTAAGGTTGCTGTTCTTCTGTCGTATGATGGAAATGGAGATGGTGGCGCCATCGGTTGTAGGAGCAAGTTCTTGCCCCTCAGTGCGAGCTCGTTCTACTTTAACATTGGCTCTTGAGATTTCGACGTCAGTCGCCTGTTTGTTGTCCCTCCATGGCGAAATAGATCTCGACCTTTTCCTTGGCACTTTACAATTACGCTGAATGTGGCCGACCTCGCCGCAGTTGAAGCATTTAGCGCGCGATCTATTCATCTGCTCCTCCAGTACTTGCTTGACCACGTCTTCTATTTCACTCCTTGAGATATGGACGTTGTTCACCCGATAGTGGTCCCTCCATGGTGTAAAAGATCTCAACCCTTTCTTTGGTGCTTTACAGTTTCGCTGAAAATGGCCAACCATACCGCAGTTGAAGCATTTGGCGCGTGATCTATTCCTTTGCTCCTCCAGTATCCGCATGACCACTGCTTCTATGTCACTCCTTTCGTCACCGCCACTGCGTGTTTCAGCAACAAGACGTCGCACATTGTAGACTTGCGGTTTTGCAATTACTTTAGCGGTCTCCTGGGCTAGCGCATAAGAGATGGTTTCAGCAAAGGATGATTTCTGTGTAGCACACACGGCGAATTTAACGTCTGGATCTCGTATACCATTCACAAATGCTTCAATCTTGAACTGATCTAGAAACGGATGATTTTCACCTGGGTAAGTCAGTTGGACCAGACGTTCGATTTCCATGGCAAAATCTTGGAGCGTCTCATTCGGTTTTTGCACTCTGCCCCGTAACTCCATCCTGTACAGTTCTCGCTTATGCTCACCGCCAAACTTGCGCTGTAAGGTCACCATGATGTCCTCATAATTATTTCTGCAAGCGGCCGGTAAACTCTCCAGGACTTCTGCAGCGGTTCCTTTCAGTGCCAAAATCAATTCTACCGCTTTCTCTTCATTATTCCATCCATTTCTACTGGCCACCGTCTCAAATTGGAATTTAAAAACGTTAAATGGTACATTACCGTCAAAAGTCGGAGTCTTTATCTTGCTGGAATGCTCTGAAATGAGCCTCACCGGGCCCTCTCGAACTTGTAGATTATCCATTTGGAATTGCAGCTCACGTATTTCATCGTCCACCTTCTTTCCTAGATTGGACACTTTCTCTTCAACATTATTCAGCTTTTCATCAAACCCGCTTACTCTCTGCTCAATGACTTCCACTCGTTTGCCCAATACCTCTGATATTTCGTGGAGTTTGAGGTTTGTCGTTCTGGAGGCTTCCTGAAGTTCCTCAAGTTTCTCGCAATTAGCCCTAGAAGCTTCCTGAAATTTTTCTTCGAGTCTCTCACAATTAGCTCTAGAAGCTTCCTGGAATTCTTGTCTGACTTCCGCTAATATTTTCTCGCTGTTACTTCGAGAAGCTTCCTGGAATTCTTGTCTGACTTCCGCTAAGATTTTCTCGCTGTTACTTTTGGAAGCTTCTTCTAATTTCTCGTAATTAGCTCTAGAAGCTTCTTGAAATTCTTGTCTGACTTCCGCTAATATTTTCTCACTGTTACTCTTAGAAGCTTCTAAGAGTTTCTGGTTATTTTCCATCATAGCGGCTAAAATTGCATTTAAGTCCAAATTGCTACTTGAGATAGGATTACTTACAGCAATGTCTTCTTTATCGTCAAACTCGTGTGTACTTATATCGATTCCTCGTCTTTGGAATTCATCTGTCAACCGCCTTTGTAATTCAGCCTTATTTCCTGTTGTTGGCATATCCAGTTTAGCCAGCTCCTTCTTCAGTTGTTCAACTTTTAGTTCCTCAAACTTCATTTTCGTTGATTTTAATTTTGCAATCCCACTTCTGACACCAGTTGTTACGTTTTTGTATTACCAAAACCAGTAATAAACGTTTTTAATAAGAGTTCTTTTGGATTGCAAAATTAAATACTCGCAAGTTTCACAGTTTTTATCACTGCAAAATTTATTTCACAATGCACAATAAACTTGGTGATTATTCTTAATTACTACTCACAGTATACACTGATAGCGTTACTGTTCTTCAATGAGTCACAGTCCAATAATTCACTGAAATTCACAGAAAGACGGCACTGCACTGTCCTTTACTTCGCGGCACTGCACTGTCTTAAACACGGCACTAAACTGTTACTTACAGTCACGGCACAACACTGTTCTTCTTCTAAAAACACTTTACCGCACTGCACTAAGTCGCACTGTAGCACTGATGTGACCATCAAGATCGCTGAGCATAAACTAACTGACTCGCAGCTTGCTGGTGCCTTATATATAGGTGGTCGGCATAGATCAAAGGGGAATGTTCTAGTTCATTCCAGGCTAGGCGGGACGAGCCCAGTAGCGTCTCGATCTCTTTGATCTACGCCGCCTTTCCAAATACGCGACTCTCTCTCTCTCTCTCTCTCTCTGAAGGATTATTCATCTATTTAATTTTCGCAACAATATATATATACAGTTTTGAACGGACCTCATTTTCGTCATCTCCTAGGTAGGATAGACGGACATTTGAAGAAAATTTTCGAATTTTTTGAATTTGATTTCCCTTAAGGGAATCTGCTAAAAATAAAAGAGGTACTTTGGAATTTTCAAAAAGGGAGTAATTCCCACGATATATCTCCACTTTAAATATTCTTTTCCAGTAACCTCTCTAAATGTTCGTGCCAAATAATGTTCAAATATCCCCATTGTAAGTATAGCAATAAAATATTTTCTTAAATTTAATTATAAAAGTCAACTTGAGCTACTAAAGCCAATGGGGTGGGTTACAGGTAATCACCCTTTTCAAGCCAGGGTGAAACTAAGAAATACATTGAATGAGTCCGTCTCTAAATAGATTCCTATTGTCCAGGCGGGAATCGAACTCACCTCTCTAGGCTTACTAAGTGAGATTAAAGGCATCCCTATAATTCTGAGTGTTCATAGTGTTCTATGAAATTAACCTCAGAAATTAATTTCAATTCGTTTGATAAACTTCCATAAAAAAAAGTGTTCATCATCTTCTGCAAGTTTAAAATAATAAAGGATCATGACTTTTTTCTAATGTGAAAGCCAGTATTAGTCTAAATCTAGAATGGTTAATATCTGAAATATGTGTTTATATATATATATATATATATATATATATATATATATATATAATTGATGTTTTTGATGTTATTGAACATGTAATAAAGAACAATAGCTTACCATGATCACGTATGGAGAAAAATGAAACGGCATACCTGCAAAAAGAAATATAGCATGAAAATCAGGAAACAAACAATCTTAAAGCTACAAGTAAGAGAAAAAAAAAGACAGGAAATCAGTCATTGGCCAGGCAATTAAAAAGTTTTTATAATGCGGTATTTGTGATTTTGCATGGAGAACAAGCGAATAAAATTCCGGCAGTTTAAAAGGTTTATTTCCATAAATAAAGTCTTCACAATGAAATACAAAAAAAAAAAAAAGTTACACTTCCATGAAATTCCATATTCCCCCAATTATTTATTTGATTTTCTTTTTTGTGTCAGTTCTTAGTATAGAAAATAAATTACACAGAAAATGTAAGCAAACCTACGAGGTGGTTCTTGGCAATGTAAACAAGCAATTATCCCATCGAGAGTGGGGAAATAATTAAACAAAAAATTCCATAACTATAACAATTTATGAATGTAACTAGGGAAGCAGAGATTTAACAGAGCAGCATTTAAATATATTTTAATGTAGTTTAGCAGTACAAACACATCTGTCTGGGAGCCATTAATTTCCCATCTGGCAGGGAGAGGTTAGAGCCTTGTGAATTGGAGAAATTAGTTGTAGCCTAAGTAGTTGGTGTTGAGCCACCTGTTACACCCTTCGCCCTATTATATAGCTCAATCTGCATCTCTCCCCCCCCCCCACCTATCTCTCTCTCTCTCTCTCTCTCTCTCTCTCTCTCTCTCCCCCCTCTCTCCCTCCCTCCGTCTCTTCTCGCTCTCTCCCTCTCTCCCTAAACATTCTCAAAGTATCGATAAGCTGGGCATCTTAGGTTATTACCGAGGGATTAACAATGTTTTTATTTCAGCCCCCGTAAAGTATATTGGGTAGTGCGAACCATGTATACCGTAATAATAAAACTAAATGTTACAGAAACATTTACATAAGGGTCATTCCATGTCAAATCAACAACAAAAAAAATGATTTTGACACCCATCATTTCAGATTTTGTTGAATTTTATTTTGGGTGTTCTAATCATTGATTTGAGAAACCATACCAAATATTTATTGATATATCTTTAACGGTTTGGATTTTGTCGCTTCTTAAAGTTTTGTGATTTTCGTGTTGTTTATCGATAGGGAACAGTAAACTTAATTTGTTCTGAATTCAAAAATAATTTATAACTATCTTACTTGTGAACCAATTTTGATGAAATTTTTTGTGTGTATTCATAAATATATTTAAAAACAATAAACAAAGGTGCCAAGTAAGTATTTGGGACCAGAAAAAAATAACAAAGTGACAATTTGAGTTTTTCTGAAAGCAAATATATAGTTTCACATAAAATTGAATATCTCCAAAAGGGAAAAGGATAATCATGTTTTTTTGTTTCGGTTCTAAGACATGTGATCTACCTCCTAAAGTAACAAAATGAATGGTTATTTGACTCCTTTATTGTTTATTCCAAGTTTAAAAATAAATATCTTTAGTAATTTATATGAATTAAAAGACAATGATAAATAAAGGTAACTACAAAGGTAGTTACATTACTCAGCTTTATTCTAAATGAAATACCATTTACAACATAGAATTCATCAGTCTAAAATGTACTTTGATATACCCTCCCAACTTATAAGTTATATATCATTTTTCGATCTAACTCAGGGTAACGAAATTAGGGAAAATGTAATGAATTTGTATTAAGAGCTCAATGTAAACAGTACTCGATATTTTTTTCTCCTCATAGTAACCTTATGAGGAGTTATTTATTTGAATACATGTTCCACTGCTACATGGCATATTGCATGTATGATTTTGTTTAAATACGTATTTATTGTCCAATATATACAAGTTAATCAACTATCTACTCAAATATAACATGAAAAAATAATAATGAATTAAAATATTAAAATAAATAAGATAATTACAAATAAAATTAACAAATGAAATGAAAAAATAAATAAATAAAATAAGAACAAAAGAAAACAATCAGGTTAAACTCAACCGATGTTTAATTTGCGAGTCTATGTAAGGTAAATATATTGAATTAAAAATCCCATTCCTCAAATTCAACTTTACATTCTAAGTACTTGATATTTAAGGTGGGTATAAAGGATACGGTCAAAAATATTATAGGTAATTGTGAAAATTAATAGAAGTGTGATTTTACTGAAGGCTGAAAATGAAGAAATAGGAATGGGTCCCTGAACAGAATCCTGTAAGTATGGGACGTGGAAAAATTTAGTTTGTCTATTAATTAGATTTTTTATGAGTTGCACAATCGACAGACAATGAGAGCAATAAGTGTCACCATTGACGACACGGTTTACAAAACGTTTTTCTCCCGCATCAAAGCATTTATAGATTGCTCAGGACCGGGTCAAAATAAAACAAAAATAAAAATCGGAGGTATCAAGTTGATTGCACGAGAGGAGGAGGGAGGGGGGAGTGTTGGCTTAAATTGAAGCACTAAAGCCCTCCTCGAGTCTGCTGGAACTCTGCTCTAACTGGTACGTTCCGAAGGGTAGCGAGCTGAGGTGGCTTCTGATTGGTTGTACGGCGGGCCAATCAGCTTCGATTACCTCTGCCAAGACCTCTGCCAACGGCTCATTACAGTCTCCCAGTCGAGATACTCTTAGTCTGAAAGCTATTGATCCTCTTAACTCCGACTATGGGACCTTCATCAGCTCTTACTTCAAAGAATTTATCACTTCACAAAACACAATTACTTCATCAAGCTGTTATGAATAAATTTGTGTTATACTATCTTATTAATAAAATTCTTGTAGATTTATTGGAATATTTATTCTATCCGTTCAAAAAAAACAAAAACAAAAAAAACACAGAAATATATAGTATTAAAAGGTTTGAGTTATTGATAGATTAAGATTTGATTTACAATTGCTTTCAGGATTATTCTTATATAAGGATATAGAAGAATCGATAGAGAGGAGAATCACAAAGTGTTCTAAAATTCTCTAACATGGGAACAAGGATATATAAGAATTGATAGAGAGGTGAATCACAAAGTGTTCGGAAATTGTCTAAACTTGGGAGCAAGGAGAGATGAGAATCAATAGAGAGGAGAATCACAAAGTGTTCGGAAATTCTCTAAACTTGGGAGCGAGGAGAGATGAGAATCAATAGAGAGGAGAATCACAAAGTGTTCGGAAATTCTCTAAACTTGGGAGCAAGGAGAGATGAGAATCTATAGAAAGTAGAATCACGAAGCGATCGGAAATTCTCTAAACTCGGGAACAAGATGACCGAGAATCTATAGAGAGGAGAATCACAAAGCGTTCGGAAATTCTCTAAACTTTGGAACGGGGAGGGCGAGAATCAATAGAGAAGAGAATCAAAGTGTTCAGAAATCCCCTAAATATCTGTTCCAATCCATTAGTTTCCAACCATTCCATCGAAGTACTATTATTCCCTTCCGGAAATTTAGCTACCAATTGCCCCTTAAATCAGAATGTGCTTGTTCCATTGACCGTAATTCAGTTGGTATAAAGGCACTGGTTTTCCCAATCTGTTCTACCCCGAGAAAAACATAATGCCAATTAAAATTTGTGCTAGGGATTACAAGTAAGACGATTAATTTATTACTAAGTACTAAAGTAAGAATATATAAACTAAAGTACAAAGTTTATATATTCCTCAAATTTTATGGCAAGGGTCTCCAATAAAAAAATATTTTTTTCGGTGCAAACTTTATTGAAACTGCCCAACATGTTTCATAAAGAGTATAAACAATAATGAAAATAAAACTGCTTTGACGGATCATTCTATCTCCAGGTAACACACCTTCAATTCTGAGGTAGTTCAAATAATTCATAAAGAAAGAAATAATACTAAACGGAAAATAAAAGAGAACATTCACAAAATAAAAAATAGAAAAAGGGCAGTAAACAAAGAAAATTAATCAAATACTTCAATCATATATTCTAAAACATTTTATCTTAAATTAATCGATTTTAAATCATGACGCGAAATAATCGAGTTCAAGATTGACTTGTAAATAATCGATTTTTAGTCAGCTGACTTAACCTACCTCGGGAACCTCTCAGTAGCATCTACCTCCTCTGCGAGGACAGTCGCAACGAACGTAAAAGGTAAACGAGCACTTCAGAAATGTAAGTTGCAATGTATAGTCAGATTTAATAAATATAAATAGATTTAGGCACCTACTAATACAATATACAACAAAAGAATTATTAAGGGATGTGTTAAATTAATGTTATTAATAATATTTGATATTTTATGAAAAGGGATAGCTCTGAAGAGGTGGCAAATACGCCACGAAACATGTAGTGCAGTTTCAGTAAATTTTGCACCGAAAAAAATGTTTTTTATTGGAGACCCTTGCCATAAAATTTGAAGAATATATAAATAATATTGGGTCCAGAATAAGAAGAAGCTTTAGTTTAGCATTCATTGATTCTTATGATACGTATTAATATGATGTTATACGTGAGGCCCAGGTTAGCCAAAGTGTTAAGGCCTTAATCATAATAAACATGTGAAACTTTGGGTCTTCTAATCCCATAATCATCATAATCCATCATAAAGGAGAAAAGGAGAATTTATTTAACTCAATAAAATCACTCACGCTGATATGAAAAGGGCAAGTACCGCCTCAACTTCACTAGTAGTTTTCCTTCTGCATATAACCCGTCCCCATTAGCCTTATTCACAGCCTTATTCACATATCATCATGTTTAAATGCATTTATTCTCCGCAAAACAAGATATCATTTTTTATTTGTGCTCAAGCATCCCACTTTTTTGTCACTCCAAGTCTTCGTGGACTGCTAACTCACAGACATAAAATGAGCGTTTATAATTGCTTATAAGATATAAGAAAGAAAATTATGACTAATGTTAACGTCAAAGCTCTTTCTTATTTTTCATACAAAATAATATTTAAAAGCAAGAAATCCACTTTCGGAAGAAGTCCACATGACATTAGTCGGACCGGGGATTTAGTGAAGGCTGAAATCTAAAAAAATCCTAATATCTCCGTTAATACTAAAGATAGAGGATAAATGTATATAACAATATTTATAGTAAATTATATTTGCAATAAGATTAAGTCTATACGATTTTTCGATCCGACGTATAATAATGGAGATATTTGGAATATTCGAAATTCTTCCCTCTAAGCCCTCCACCACTTGTTCGATGTCAGCCATTAATGAACTCGTCCTTTAGTTTTGTATGAATCGCTTATATGTCGAGTTTGGTTACGAACAAATAAGAATTTTGACCGCTATATGTACATATATAATTTTGAATCAACCTCGTCATCTTATAGGAAGGATCGATGGACATTTAAAAAGTTTTCGAAAAGCACGTCATGAGTACGACATGAATAGCTGATTTCTCTTAAGAGAAATCTGCTAAAAAAAAAACCTAGGAGGTGTTTCCAACAATGAATTTACAGATTTCTTAATTACATTTTATTAGCTGTAAAAGAGCGAGAAGGTTATAACTGTCAGTTAATAAAAATTATAACAAAGTAATATCTGTATGGTAAGACTACAACATTTTTAATCTTCTTTAAAGGAACAGCCGATATTTTCTCTAATACAGCAAACCATTTAAGAAGCACCATAAATTAACCTGAGCTCATAATTGAATTAGCAACATCTTACTAGTTTTTACTTAAGGTGCAACATTAACTAGTCCTTTTAACAGGAAAGAAAGTTAGTCCGGCGACTGCGCAATGAGAAGGCAGATTTCATATCCTGTTGCCGAGATCACTTCTAATCAAGTGGAGAACGTTCGAAAAACATAACCCGGTTCAGTTTGAAGAATGCTATACGGATGGAGTTATGCCTGTGTTAAGACTTTCGAGTGGGTTTATGATGTTTAGAATGCTATTTAGCTTCTTGACTTTCTCCCTTGACGAGCCGAAGAGAAGCGATAGCAAATTAAACTCAGGGAATAATAAGTATTTAATAAATATGCCCAGTCAGAAAATACAATAATAATATTTTGGTTTTAAAAATCTTTTAGGAAACGTATCTGAGAGCTATTTAAGTGTCTAAAAGTTGTTTTTAAGCCATTAGGGCATTGCTGCAAAACTCTTTGTAATGACTAATGGCATAATAACGCCAGGTTGATAATTATTGTAAAATAATAAATTTTTGTCTGAATGAAAACAAAATTAATAATAGTTTAATTGACATTATTTACTGACTATGTATCCGTTCTGCAAATGTATATAAGGGTGTGAGTGTGTGTGTATATATAAAAAGTATTAAACAGTTGATATTTTAGCTATCCGTTTTTCGGGACCACAGAGGACTCTTCTATTCATTTTGGCGGAACACCAAAATTCTATTTATTTCAGACCTTAGTGCACTCTTTCTGTGAACAACTGAGAAGTATAGTATACTTGTGATTACAAAATCATAGTCATGCTTCTCAATGAGTCACTCTTGGAGGGCGCTGAAGATGCAAATCCGAAATAAATCTTTTTGAAGTATTAAGTCATGGGATCCCGACATGCATCCTTCACATTCCAGCACCTGTTGTTTGGAAAATGGTTTTGGTCTCGTTTTTAAGTGTTGCCATATGGACTACGGTAACTATGTTATTTATTAGCGCCCACTTAGTGCTATTCTGGCTAATTTGGACGGGTTATCTACAGCTGAATAAATAATAATAATTAAATTAGCTGAATAAAAATAATAATTAAATAAATATAAGGATGAAATATACGATTTAAAATATTTGCAATAATGGGAAAACTATCAATAACGAAAAGAAAAAAAAACAACTTAATAATATAAAAAAGAATGCAGGATGTTTTATATATTAAAGTAAAGTAAGATTGATTATCCCATCTTTATTTATTTTATTAAAGGACATGAAAAATTACTTTATTTCATTAGGAAGGCCTTATTTAATTTATAATTCAACAAAGATGAAAATTTAAAAAAAAAATACGTAATCTAAAAGTAAATGGCACAAAACGTGTATTATATTAGACCATGACTGTTAATTCTTTTCATAAAGCTGTCATATTCGTAAGTTCAGAGGAGGGGTGTGTGAAAGTATTAATTTCTTTTGACAATTTTTGTAAGTAATTATTGGTTAAACATACGAATTAATACTTATGTGGCCACCAATTACTTTTCGAATATCACTATCAGAGTATCCATAGTGAGTATACGATCCAATATTTTTGAACCCTGATCATTTCTATGAACACCGTGCTCATTTCTATGAACCCATCAAGGTGGGCTAATGAATAATTTATCGAGTTCGTAAATTCCTTTTGCCCACGAGAGAACCGAACCCACCACGCTAGGTTTACCAGGTGAGATTAAGACCAAAGCCTTTAGTTACATGGCTAAAGTGAACCCCAGCCTACGGTAAAAGCTTAATTTACTAAAGAGAAATTCGTTGAAATTACTTCAGGCACCATATGACATTTAAAGATTACAAGTAAGCAATAATGACCAAATGGATAGAAAGAGAAATCCCTTTCGTAACGGGAATTACTGGAAATTGTCTATACAATCAATTCTAATAGTAGAAGTTATGTCACTACCGAAACCAAAGAAAGAGTAATGATTGTGGAGAATAATTATCTTAGAAGACAACAGACCACAGCTGATCAAGGTTATTGCACTCCAAGGCAGCCTAAGACGAATAGGCAGAAAGCTGCTCCTGATAGCTTCTGGAGTATCTGTGAGGATTCCAGTCAGCGGGAGGCATGTGGAGCCATCAAGAGATTTGACTAGATGGCCGATAGGTCGCTGCCGAAACCGGTTCCAGGCTACTTTGGAAGGCTTAAATTAGAGAAACTCCACCGCTTCGCCTCTGACAGATAAACGGGAAGGAGTAAGCGAGGGGATACGAGAAGAAGGGAGAAATAGGGAGTGAGAGAGAGGGAGAGAGACTCGATCAAGATATGGGAGTTAGGTTGTTGAACTCATGCAGCAGTCCACGATCAAACTATATACTCCATCCACATTGTAGGAGGAGCTCTTCTACTCCTTCACTAAGTAATCAAGAAGGAAATGGCAGAACGAAACGAAAGCTAAAACCTGTTATTCCGTTTTGAAAGTATTCAAGTGCCTGTAAGCTTCATAATTACAATTATGAGAGTTAAATAACTTGGAAAGGGCTTATCCTAGAGGGCTCAAGTTTCATTTCAAAACGAATTTAAAGAGATATGGCTAGTAGTTAAAAAGCTATGGTATTATCTTAGTCTCTATTTACCTCTTTGTCTTACAATTAGACGGAAAACGCCCTTAGGTCCCCTAGAATATTGACTCTATTTAGCCAATGATGGTCTCAGTTGTGTACTGGCTTATATGGTGCACCTTACTAGGCCAAATCACCATATATCTCAAGAATCTAGATATTGTTTTAATGAAAGAATGCATGCATTATTATAGATTTTATAGATTGAAATTAACGGAAACTCCAGTATTTATTCGTTAAGAGAATATAATTTAGAACGGTAAAATATATCTCCATCAATCGTTCACAAGTTATTACAAAGCTTAGCTGATTGCAGTGGTCCATCTCTGTTTTGTCTTGCATTTTTGTTTTCGTGTTAAATTTCTGTTTTGTGTTGCATTTTTGTTTTTAGTGTTCAATTTCTGTTTTGTGTTGCATCTCTGTTTTCCGTGTTCAATTTCTGTTATGTTGTTTTATTTTATTTTAAATTAATTTTTTTTTTCGTTTTTTTTTTAAATTTTATACAGTTTTTTTTTCCTCTGAGCAACATCGCCACAGTTGCGAAGCTCCAAATAAATAAATAACATCATCTTCAGAGCCGAGCTGCGTGATAGCTGATGCCACGCCTTCAGCTCTTTAGAGCATCTTATTAGGTTTTATAATAAAAACTTGTGAATGATGGGCAGAGTTATCTTTCAGAGATGCATCTCCTCTGTTGATTGTCCTTCCTCCCCAGCAATAACCATCTATTAACTTTGCCATCCGTACATTTTTTAATGTTCAAATAATTGCTTAATGGTCAGAACGAAACAAAATATAGAAAGATTTATTGTAACCTTAAATCACTCAGCAGTGGTTCTTAATTTTAAATGCTTATTACATCCATTCACAGGGTTAAGAGGGTAAATACACCCATCATAGCAAACTGTAGGATGAAACCTGCATAAGTCAATGTAATATCTCAGTTTCTGTATTTTTGAGAAAGGAAATTGACAATTAAAGTCTTTAAAGGAGTTATGAAATTGATATAGTTTGTAAACCATGCAGAAACCTCCTAAAACGGAGTTAAAAAAAAAAATTTGAATATCTCCATTCCATGCATCAAATTATACATGTTTTAAAAAGTTTCACAAGTGGTCAATTTTATTACCTACCAACAAACTACCTATAAATATCTTTAACAAGAAAGTTAGAATCATAATTTACGTAGTCGTTGATAATTTATATTAGGACTTTCAGAAATAATGGGGGCTCGAAATCGCGACATATGCACACAGTGAATGCATATACCTAAATAGAAATACAAATATCGTCCTCATAAAGGAGTGGTTATTCCCCGGGCGAATTCCGCAAATGTTTTCGGGAAATTGACTAAAAATTAATAGAGCATCAAAAATGTATTTTAATAAATTAAGAATCGCTGTCACATCACTTATCTAGGACTTTTACAGTAATTGGTTGATGGGAAAGGAAAAGACTAGCTGGAATGGAAGTTACTGTGACAAAGTGGTTGGCCAGAACGGCTGACGGAGTGGTATTCCATCCCTGACCTACGTCAGAGTCTGGAGGGAGTTCCAGATCGCTAGAGTCACTGACACTAAATGAAGAGGGAAGGAAGCGAGTGACACGTGGTTAAATCGCCCCCACGAGCACCGCTCGTCCTCAAACACCGTAATTGGAGCAAACGAATTTTAGTTCGGCTTGAACTCCAACCTGAGCATGAGAATTATACCCGTCCTGGAGAAGCAATGGCAGAACCCGACCGTGAATCAAGAATCTGTCTCGCCAAGAAGATCCCACATCCGTTTTGCTGATTTGAAATGTTTATTCTATTCGAACCTGAACGGACAAACACTCCTCCCCTAATAATGTCCGTTATGTAAAGTTGGCCATACTTTTACAACTTACTAACCTTGTAAGTGTGCAAGAAATTAGTCTGCGTGTATCTTCTGTGCTGTAATTCGACATCCATCACAGGAGCAGAAATTTGGTAGGCGGGGTGCCAGAATACCTCCAATGCATTCAACTAATTAATTTAAAAAAGCCAGGGACATGGTCATAGGTTTTAATTAATACCTTTTGAACTGCTGGTCATAGATCTTAAAACTAATAACCCCTCTAAAAATGAATTTTTAAAATATGTTTGTGATTGTAATTACTGCACATCGAGTAGAATACAAGTATTTAAGATGAGAAGAGCTCTAAAACTAACGATTAGGATGAATAGTTAGAGTTGCGAAAATATAATTTCATTTGTTTTCTCTCAGTTCAGTATCTCTGAAATAAGGAAGTATATTTATTTATTTCTATCCTATGAAATACGATCGCATGATACTCTAAATATTGAATTATTTTCCCGTACAAATCTTCTTCTTTGTATTCATTTTCCAAATTTGAGAAGCTTACTTCAAATATAAAATTGAATTACATTCAACGGGCAACGGTCATTACATTTTGTTTTGAGTTCATTAAATTCCAAGTGAAAGTAATTTTCCATTAATTTTTATACTAATTTTCCTAAATTTTGCTAATAACAGCAATAGACTCATCATTCAACTATCACAAACTCAGCATTCTCTCAACACCATCATCCTCATGAAATATAAATATATTTTAAAAATTATTAACATAACAATTATTATTATTGAAATTACTAATTTCAATAAAATTCTGTTTTAGACATGGTACTAAAATAAACAGGGAAATAGTCCTCTAAAAGAAAATGTTTTCAAGGAATATTTATTAATAAACCTTTTAACTTCTTGGTACCCCAATAACATTATTAATAAAGCACTAAGGGTTCTCTAAAGCCAAACCTTTTTAAATTCTCATAAAGTGCTCACTGGAAATTCCAGTTCAGTGACGACATGGCTAATACATTTTTAATTGCTATGAATTATTTGATTCGCTAAGAATTTCCAACAGTAAGCTCAGATGTAAAATTCAATTGACTAGTAAGAACTCAAATTTATTCATATACAGAGTTTTATTGATATTAGTTTCAAATCATATCTTTTGATTTAAAAGCAAAAATGAAAAAAAAAAAAAAATTAATTTTCTTCCACATTAAAATATTATCTGTAGTACCGTTGTTCAGAAACTGTAATCTGTATAATGCAAATAAAATATTGGAAGACCAAATTCTAGTTCTCTGTAAATAAAACATATTTGTTTTTAACAGGAGGAAGTAATGTGTCAAAAATAGACAATGTACTGAGTTCGATTTCTCTCAGCTTGGATGGTTCTTTATACTAAAACTCCAAAAAGACGTTTTACTTTCTTAAATATTTAAACACTAAATAAATGAAATAGTACTGTGCACAGATTCATTAAGCTTACTACATACACTCAACATCATTTACTCGACAAATCCTTTGGCTATCAAAATTTTTGAACAATTTCACCGACTAAACTCTAGTAACTCACACACTAGTCTTTTATGGTTACCCGGACATATAAACATTAAGGAAAGAACAGACATTGACAGATTAGCCAAGTGTACTGTAGACAAACCAGACATTGACATAAACTGTAAAGACCACCAATGCATTAAGGCAGTACAACAGCAGTGACAGCAAACTTGGGATAACACAAACGACAATAAACTAAGACAAATAAAACAAACGATTAAGGAATGGCCCTCAAGTAACAGGAGCACACGAAGAGAGGAAGTTGTGCTGTCCAGACTTCGCATTGGCCATTCCTTGCTGACCCACGGACACTTAATGACAAACAAGGACACATCGACTTGTAGACACTGTAACGAAGCTTTAACTGTACATCGCATATTGACTAACTGTCGACGAAAAGACAATTTAGACATTCCAAATGACTTGCATTTACTATTGAACGATAACAGTATTTACATAGACTAAGTCATTAAACATCTAAAAGACATTAACATATATAACACACTATAATCTACAATTTCCGCACACTACTTTTCACTTATTTCCTACATTACCAGGGTGTATAAACTTTAATTTTATTTATTTATTTTTTTTATTATTTTTTTTTTGGTTATCCCATTTCCTTATTTTTATTTTTTTTAATTTTTCTTCCTCCCCCCTTCTATAGTTACATTTTAATTTATATTATTTTCATCACCCTGATGTTTTCATACCCAATATCGTTTGCTTCATATAAGACCCCCAAAAAACCCGTTTCAAAAACCACCGTTTGCCATAGTTCACTCTTTTAGCAGATTTCCCTTAAGGGAAATCAGCTATTGAGGTTGTACTCATGACGCGATTTTCGAAATTTTTCTTCAAATGTCCATCGATCCTACCCAGAAGATGACGAAAATGAGGTCCGTTCAAAACTATATATATATATATATATATATATATATATATATATATATATATAATTGTCTGTTACTGGTCTAGCGGTCGCAATTATTATTTAATCGTTACCAAACTCGATATTTAGTCGAAAAGAAAGATCAAGTTCGTTAACGGCTGAAATCGAACCAGTGGGAGGGGGGGGGTTTAGTAGGGAGGTTTTTTGAAAATTCGAAATATCTCCGTTACCATACGTCGGATCAAAAAACTGTATAGAACCAATCTTATTGCAAATTTAATTTACTATACATATTGTTTTATACATTTATTCTCTATCTTCAATATTAACCGAGATATTTGCACTTTTATTAAATGTGGGCCGATAACGAACGTTTCGGGCCAAAAGCTAGTTCGGCCCTAACTGTTCGGCTCTCGTATAGAGATTTCTCTATTGTATAGCTTCACGTGGGAAATAGGCTTAGTTTACGCAGCCCCTGCGTGACGGACTTTTATTTCCGTTTCTGGTTGTTTGTTTTTTTTTGTTTTTTTGCATTCCTCTTTTTTAATGGCATTTGAATAATGAGTAATGGCCGGCGTTGCGGAACTCATTTAAATAAATACATAAAAAAAAAATAAACACTTAATAAAAATAAGTCCATCACTCAGGAGCTGCAGAAATATTGGTTTCTCTGAGGACCCTAAAATTTTGAGGAATATAATTTTGTTCGTTACTTTTAGTTCCAATTAAAGTATTTTTATTATTATGACTAAGTAGGATAAGTATTTGTGAGAGGCAATAACATATGTGCCTCGTAAATAGCGGTATCGGGAGTGGGTTCTCTGGATTTTAGCAGACTTCCCTTAAGGTACTGCATCTAATACTTCTTCCAATATTCCTTGCTGGCAAGCTATAGTTCCCAAACATCATAGCATGATAGGCTATAAGTACTGACAAAATATGTTGCTCTCAGATGCATTGTTGTTGCTCAACACTTTAATTAATATCCATAAGTTATTCGTTGCCCCAGTTTTAAATCAACTAGAACGTGCGGAGAATGAAGATCTGGCAAGGGAACGTCAAAACTGATGGAACTGTAAATTCATTGAGACATAGTGGAGTTAATCTCATAGGAAGGCTAAATGGTATTAGTTCGCAGACACAGAAAACGGGACCTAACATTAAATCGTCAAAGGAATATGAGAAATTAAATATTTTGATCAGCTGAGAAAGCTCTTTGGTGTATATATATAATCCAATTTGATATGAATAAGGCGGGTATTAGGCTCTAGCGATCCCAGGAGCCAATTAGCATTTCATGTATGCCTTCTGTGTATTGCGGACAATCTAGTGAACTTGAAAGGCTATTTTATGCGAGTATAAGGAGTATAAAAGCTCTTCTCTGACACAAATACTCCATTATAAATTCATATCGTGTAGCGAGAAAGCCCTTGCTCGTTCTCTCCCTCTTTCACCGGCTACAGAACTTCCTTGTAAACAAATTTGTTTTATTTAAACAACTTTACAATCCGCTTTTATAACTTTATTCCGAAACAAAGCGGAAACAAATGTTGAAATAAAAACACTCTTATTTTTTTGTTTTTTGAGACTTATTGAGATGCAAAATGAAGGGAGTAAATAAACAATGTGTTATTGTAATAAACTCTCTCCGTAGTGGAAATTAACCAAAAAATGTAGTGATTAAATTGGCAAATAAGGCAGAAATTTATAGGAGGCTTAAACATGGCCAGTTAATTTTGGGCTTTTATAAGTATATATGAGTTCAATCACTGGAGAGGTATCTAAATAATAAATTGGATAATTTAATAGCATTAGCCACGTCGACAACTTAATTTCCTTGTAAAGTGAACAAACAATTTATATGATCAAAAGCTTAATAATGCGAACAGATATTTCCCAATTCAGAGATTTAATTTTAGTCAATGTATTGAATATGTTATAATTTCCTGTCTTCAATTCATTATGAAATAAAATACCCCATATATTATTTCCCATTGTTTCATTCCCCTAATATGTTTGAAGGTTCAAAGAGCTACCAATTAAAAATACCTTTCCAATTAGGAAATTACCTGTATTCAGTTAAGGTTAATCCGATAATGAGAAAGAACGTTACTACGTATTGATAAAATTACTTAGTTTTTGATAAAATAACTTATCATCATCATAAGCGACAAAAACAAAAAATCTCTTGACGCATGAGCGTCCTAAATTATGCCTATTTTCCAAAGTGGTGGAAAGGGATGCAGATTACTTCGAATCATATCGTATTCTGAATTTCCCCCTTAGTTAGGACCCGGTAAGGAAGTGTTCAAACAGAAGACGTACATGAAAAATATAGCATTAAAACAATTACAGTATATTACATTATTAACAAGTTTCTTATGCAACATTTTTCAATCCGTCATAAGAACTTGAGAAAGAATAATAATGAAATGGGGAAAATGTACATTATCGCCTCTAATATATGTTGTTTTTACACAAAAATGTGCATTACAAAAATTACACAAAATTAAAAATAAAAAAAAAACATTTCTTACGGGCATGTATCCCAAAAATCGAATCGGAAATGAAATATCGTAATTTTTAATTTAAGCCCACTCTTACTACTCTGAATCTTTAAGATAGATAGATAAGGTTACTGTATTAAACAACAACTTTTTACAGGGCCCCAATTTTGAATAAAAATTTAATGCTTATGTAAAAACTAAATAGATAAACAAATAATAAGATGAAATAAATTCTTATATGATAATCAAAATTTAATAAAAACTAATATTTTGTGGGGAAAAAAATAAGATAAATACATAAAGTGAATTGGTAGAACTACCAAGGTAAACAAAATACAAGCCGTAGATAATTATGAAATATACTGCTCAAAAAATGAATAGGGATATTGGTTATTTTTTCTTATCTTCTATTAATTTTAATTAAATCGACCTTAATTAAATTACTTTTTTATGGGGGGGAAAAGACAATAATTTCTAATATATATTAATGATATTTATAATTTAAAAAAAAACAAAAATGCTAGGCCCCATAAATACCACAAAACAGCCAATATCCCTATTCATTTTTGACCAGTAGGTGGTATAAAATCACGTGATCGAACATTATGGGGAAGAAACAAATAAACAGACATCAAAGCTAAAAAAGAAATCCTTTTAATTTCATGTAAATATTTTTTAAGGGTTGACGAACATTTGAAGACATTTTTGAAAGCAGTTCATGAATTTAGTGAATTTATATTTTCTATTAAAATATTGCTTTAAAAAAATATCAAAACACATCCACCTTAGTAAATAAAATACTTTAAAGCATAGGTATTTTCATTAAGTATTCCTCACGATTACAATCCTTTGCTCTCAGCAAAATATAAAAACCAATAGACAAAATAATATTAAAAAGATAGATAACAAAAATTTTAAAACATTTAATATTCGTGAACAAAACTTCAACAAAGTAATAAAAACTAAAATAAAAAAAAATTAAAATGATTTATTAACGACCATTTTTTCCAACTCAAGCTAATTGGGATTGGTTATCTACAGGTTACCGCCCATTTATACCCAGGGTGGGACTAAGGATTTTATTCAGTGAATTCCGTAACTAAATAAACTCCTATTGCCCAAGGTGAGAATCGAACTCACCACTCTAGGTTTACCATGTAAAATTAAGGACGCTTTAACTCACATGGCTAACCTGAGCCCTACGAGCCTTTATATAGTTAAAAATGAATACAGTATACATTTACATTAACATAAAAATCCCAGCAGACGTTTTCTGAAGTTTAATCGACTGCGAATATAGGTAAGGTTTCAGAGAGTCTACATTGTAATGGATAGAAAACTCATTTCCAAAAATGATATATTAACAATACAGTCCACCGAAACGGACACTGGTTTCGTATGGGCTAGAGAAACACAACGCCCCGTGCAAAGCCTTAAAACTATGTCATGTTGGTATAATCTCAATTCCTCTACGGTTTTGTCCTGTAAGGAAACCTAAAATGTCTCTTGCGAGGATTGAACTAAAGGTTTTGGTAGTTTTCTGAGATGTGTTTTCAGGAAGATAGGCGGTCGCCAGTCACCACTATCGTGTTAAGTTAGTATTATCATATTTCTTTTTTCTTAACCTTTAAGCTGTCTGTTCCCAATTTTAGTTAGAATGAGTGCATTCTCATCATTCAAGATATATTTGCTACTTATATTTCCGCTGTCGAATCTATCTGATCCGATGATCGTTCTGTATACAGGTACATTCGATGTGAGGGAACCATTTTCAAGCTTATACTCGGAACGAACCTACTACATGATAGGCCTAACATAAATTTCGTTCATTAAGTAATTTTCTGTTTATTATAAAATTTCATTGATTAAAATGCTGACAAAATATGTGACATTATATTTGTATTTCTCAAAAATTACTATTTTTTAAGACGTTTTTGTTTTCCTTAACAAATCATATGAGTGTTAATTTTTGTGCAAAATATTTAATACATTCTTTCACTTGTATTAAGTGAATTAATTAAGAAAATAAGTTATCCAGATAACCAAAAAAGTCCGTCACGCAGGGACTGCGTAAACTAAGCAGGTTTCCCAACGTGAGGTTATACAATAGCGAAATCTCCATACGAGAGCCGAACAGTTACGGCAAAGGACCGAACTAGCTTTTGGCGGGAAATTCAGTCGTCCGTTATCGGCCCAAATTTAATAAAAATGCAAATATCTCGGTTAATATTCAAGATAGAGAATAAATGTATAGAACAATATTTATAGTAAATTTAATTTACAAAAAAGATTGGTTCTATACAATTTTTTGATCCGACGTATGGTAACGGAGATATTTCGAATTTTCGAAAATCCCCCCTCTAAATTCCCCCTCCTACCGGTCTGATTTCAGCCATTAACGAACTTGATCTGTCTTTTTGCATAAAAAGTTTAAATATCGAGTTTGGTAACGATAAAACAAAAATTGCGACCGCTAGAGCGTTAACAGACAAATATATTTATATAATTTTGAACGGACCTCATTTTCGTCATCTCCTGGGTAGGATCGATGGACATTTGAACAAAATTTTCGAAAGTCGCGTCATGAGTAATACCTCAATAGCTGATTTCCCTTAAGGGAAATCTGCTAAAAACGGATCACTTCTTTTCCCAATTAATTTACTTACATCAAGAATATTTATACACATATGTATGTATGTATATATAAGGCTGGACCAAGAGGGGCTCCTCTTTTCTAGGGACCATATCTTTGTAGTACTCGCGGTTTATTCAGAGCTATACGTCATGCTTACCTTTGAGGTATTTGTAATTTGTGCAGCAGAGCAGTGGTTTTATGACGTCATTATTGCTGTATGATGTAGGAAAGTAAGAACCATCAAAGGACCCGGCAAGATGGGGATCTCGCTGGAACGCCCCCCCCCCCATTATCTCTCTCTCTCTCTCTCTCTCTCTCTGTCTCTCTCTCTCTCTCTCTCTCTCTCACGCTACCCTACACCGACGTCACCATCCCGCAGCCCCAGCACTCCCTTTGTCTGGACAAATAAAGGCTTCAGACAACAGTGGGCTGAGTTTGCTCTCCCATGTTATACACACACACTTAGAGCCACAGTTCCCGACGAGTGTAATTCCCAGAATCTAATTTCCATCCGTTCCGTTATTCAATCCCAAATAATTTAAGCCATCTAAGCTTTCGAATTTCAATTTAAATATTAAGTTTACTCTTCCCTTACAAATAAAATAGTCATTTTCATGGTTTAGGAGTATTGAAAATATCAGCAAGGAGTATCTGGGTGTAAATTGTAGCTGGATTAAAGAGCAAGGAAGTATAAATAAGAAAATAGAAATAATATTGGAAAAATTAAGGTTGCAATTTATTGAAGAAATGTTGGGAAAGGCAAATCATTCTAGGCTTCACTCTAATTACAAGAATCTCAATGTAATTTTACAGAGTAATAGTTATTTGAACAGCTATAATAGTTTACATTTCATAAGCCTTATAATGAAAGCAAGGGGGGAAATGTTAAATCTGAATTATTCAGTATGTACAACTGAAGGCCTATGGATATGCACCTTATGTAATATGAATGAATTAGAAAATACATATAATTTTATAGCAGTATGCCCAGAGTTTAGTGAATTAAGGAAACAGTTCCTTGGCTCATCAAAATTTAGCCAAAATGAATTTATTTTGTTTTTGAATGGCAAAGATTGGCAGGCCCTTTATAAATATCTATGTGTTGCACAGAGATATAGAAAGTTACTAGTAGCTGAGTATAATGGATAAATTTTTCTATTTATTATTCCTTTATTTTTTCTTTTTATTTGTAAATAAATATTAATAATTAGTTTATTTTTTTGTTGTTGTTTTTAAAGATAGAATTCTTATAAAAGATTATTTGTTTTATTTAGAATATTGTAATATTATGTTAATGTTATGTTTATATATCTATATAGCAGTAATCAATCATGCTGATTAATAATTTAGTAAATAATGGCCGAACTCAACAGACGGACTTATGAGTCCATGTTTATGTATGTTATATATAGTATAAGGAAATATATTATTATGATAACTTAAGTGTATATTTCAAATATGTAAATTATTTCAAATTTCAAAATAAATATTTATTATTATTATTAGTCATTTTTTTATTTTCACAAGCTTGGATGAAGTATTGTAATCGAAAAAAATGTCAGTATTCAGATTTCAAGGGGCTCCTGGACGTTTGTGCGTATCTCGCATAACTCAATAGTGGCTAGTCTTGTATCTGAAATTTTATATTTAGGATTGTATTAATTTGTAGTTGTGATCGAAATCAATCAAGTAGGACAGAGAGGGAGGAATTTAGGAGGAATTTGGCTAGTAAAAATGAAAATTTCTCCGTACCAATAAGAGATACCGGATTTGTTTTTAAATAATGATAATATCTATAGGATATGCTCTGTGACACTTTTCCGACCCATTGGAACAGAGTATTGTATTTGACATTGAAATAAAATAATTTTAAATGAATTGCAGAAAAAAATGTGTTTATTTATTTTAATAAGGAAGTCATATAAGTACTTTTCATCAATGAAATTGATTCTTTCAAAACGAGTTTTTGAAATTAGAATTTGAGCCTATCAGTCTTTAAGCGTTACAAGTATAGAATGTTAAAATGTCTTGAGCTGTTAATAGTCTTGTTCCGCCTGTATTAACACGCTCCGTGCTAAAGTTACGATTTCCAACAACTTTGAGGGTTAGTTACTACTACTACGGACGGTTCTATAATAATTTCCTGTATAATAGGCATAGTACTAAATTCATTGGTGAGTACATCGTACGAGTAACTCTCCCTTAAGAGAAATCAGCTATTCAGGACGTGCTCTTGGCGCGATTTTCGAAATTTTCTTCAAATGCCAATCGATCATACCAAGGAGATGACGAAAATGAGGTCCGTTCAAAATTATACATATATTTTTGTCTGTTAACGCTCTAGTGGTCACAATGTTTGTTTGATTGTTACCAAACTCGGTATTTAAACGTTTTATGTAAAAGAAAAGATCACGTTCGTTAATGGAACGGCATGAAATCGGACCAGTGAGAGGGGGGGGGTTAAAGGGGAATTTTTGAAAATTCAAATATCTCGGTTATTATCCATCAGAGAAAAAAGATTGTATTTAACCAATCTTATTGCAAATTAAATGTACTATAATTATTGTTATATACATTTATTCTCTATCTTGAATATTAACTGAGATATTGGCCTTCAGCAAACCCCCACTTCTACTCATGTTATATAAACAATACTCTGGTATGTAATAATCCACATAATTTGAAGCTTAAATACCATACATTGTTTTCAACAGACCTTTATTATACGAGATAAATGCAAATATGTTTTGGTGACTCTCCCCCTTCTTAAGTTCTTGGACTACTGAAATTTGATTGATTGAGATAAAAATTATTCTGATCCATTATAAATTACAGTACTAGATATAGTAAATAGTTTTCAATAAAATTAAGATGTTATATTCTGATATATTTCAATAATTGTTTCTCTTTCCTTTAAAAAGTTGCCACACCTCTTTTGTATTTATTCACAAGATGTCGACGGTGCTATTGTGTTACTAGTATGTAGATGTATCTATTGTTAAACATCACGAGGGAGGTCTGCTTAGTTTACGTGGCCCTATTTAAATTCCGTCATGACTTAAATCTCAATAGTTAACTTCCCAAGAATAAACCTGCCAAAAATGTTTAATTAGACCTTTTGAAGTACAGCTTTTTTCTAGGGTTTGGATCTTCGGGATGGAGAGCTAAAAACTAGACATGAAGGAAGCTACAGATTTTCCTGTCGCGATGCTAATGTGCCGAGAGACCTTTCTCGAGATGGCCGATGAAATTTTCATGAACAGACCCAAGCCTAGGCACAGAGAGAATGGCTCATGTCAATAGAGACTTATCATCTACTGCCCGCCTCAAAACGAACATATGATATAATGCTTGTCTTTTCTCTGACTAGAATACCTCACCAAATCAGCAATTGATGACTAAATTGGATTGTGTCTGAGAGTTCCTTTAAAAATATTTAAATCGGTTAGAAAAACTGCGTTTGACTGGACTAGTAAATCATATGGATTATTCAAGTGATCACTTTGGCAATGTCTGGTTTTTAGGAAAATGGGAATCAGAGAAAATTTGTAGCAGCCTACATTTTAAACGTTGAACTTCAAGCAAAACCCATATCTTCAAATTAAACACTCACAAAAATTAAACGAAACCAAAAATTGAAATTACACCCCTGAAACTATATATGGAATTTGTAATTTAAAACTTATTTATTGGTACCTAGATGATTTATATTACAAATATTTATTAATTTTTCAGAATGCAAAAAAAAAGCAGTAACTTTATTTTGCTTTACTGGGAGTATCAACTATAAACTGTTGCGCACGATTATAAAAAATAATCATTATTCCTATACAAATGATATACAAGCATATATAAAAATGTCCTTTATAGAATCGTATACGGCTGAACCGAATTTTATGAAACTTGGTATCTATATTACTACTAACCCAACTCAGGTTTTAGGCTATATTAATATTCTCTGAGACGAGCTGGAGTGGGGTTATAAGGAAGGCCTGAAATTAAAAACAGCGATATGTCGTTTCCTATTGGTTTTTCGACAAATATACTCATAACAAAAGTTGTTTATTGTGTTATTTAGAGTAATCTTTGTTATATACACTTTTGGCGTAAACCGAAGTATGAATGAGTTATTAAAACGATAAAACAACAATTTTATATGGCAAAAATACTCAGCCGAACTAAATGAAACTCCGTATGTGATTTGAAATTAACACCGACCTGATTATAAGCTATATTAAAATTTCGAGGTACGGGCAGGAGTGGGGAGTTATAAGGGAGGTCTGAAATATAAAATCGCGATATTTCGTAACATATTCATTTTTCGGCAAACGTGCATATAACAAAAGCTGTTTGTTTTGTTATTTAAAGTAACTTCTGTTGTATGGACTTTTGCCGTATAACAAAGATTGAATGAGGTATACACGAAAAACTATAGAAGGGGTCAACAATGTTATAGGACGCGAAAGGCTAAATCGAAATCAACGAAACTCCATATTTTTGACTATAATAATAAGATAATCTATGATTACGTTATATATAAAACGGAGCACAGAAAACGGGTAATATAAAAATATTGTGTATTTTGTAGAATGAAGTACATAACAAATACTTTCATTATTAACATATTCCCAGCACGCCAGACTCGGGTGTAAATCCTATGTATTGAGACGGAAAATGTAAAAATATTGTACAAAGTAAAGCCTCCCCCCCCCAAATAACTATCATCATTCAGCCTCAAATGATTTCCCGGGCAAAGCCGGGTACCTTAGCTAGTTCAATACAAATAAACACACGAAATAGAAAAATAATACTTCTCACATTGTATTAGCAGATTTCCCTTAAGGGAAATCAGCTATTGAGGTTGTACTCATGACGGAATTTTCGACATTTTTCTTCAAATGTCCATCGATCCTACCTAGTAGATGACGAAAATGAGGTCTGTTCAAAACTGTATATATATATCTATATATATATATATATATATATATATATATATATATATATATATATATATATATATATATTTGTCTGTTACCGCTCTAGCGGTCGCAATTTTTGTTTGATCCTTACCAAACTTCATATTTAAGCGTTTTATGTAAAAAGAAAGATCAAGTTCGTTAACGGCTGAAATCGGACCAGTGGGAGGGGGGGTTTAGAGGGGAGAATTTTCGAAAATTCGAAATATCTCCGTTACTATACGTCGGATCAAAAGATTGTATAGAACCAATCTTATTGCAAATTAAATTTACTATAAATATTGTTATATACATTAATTCTCTATCTTGAATATTAACCGAGATATTTGCATTTGTATTCTGCGTTTGGTCACCAATAGGCTATGTTCGGAGTTTCCGACGAGAGCTCTGGCGGCCGTTTCCATAACTATCGTCCCTCGTGAATAGCTTTAGAGGTTAGGTTAACTGTTTTTTGGGCTAGAAACTACTGGGTTATTACGCCCTAAATAATGTTTTTTCCATTGTATTGTTCTGAGATTTCTCTATTGTAAAACTTCACGTGGGAAATCTGCTTAGTTTACGCAGCCCCTGCATGACGGACTTTTTTAATTTTTGTTGATATGTGGATCTCACCGGACCACTATTATAGTCGCCACTGCCAAAATTAGTTTTGCTTTTGATGCAAGTAGTTATAGCTATTGTTTCTCAATATTGTACAGGTATTTACAGGTAGCCCTTATTCTTGACAGTCACTATTAGTAATTATAAAATCCGTATTAAGTTTAGAAATCGGCTAACGTTGATTTAGGAACTAGCATTAACTGAAATCTACTTCCAACAGCAGTCCAAGTCCGCCAGCTAAAATCACATGTGAAGCCGAAGGTAAGAAGTAAAACTTCAAAGTGTAATCAAAGTCTATAAGAAGTATAAGCCAATGCAATGAATGAAACAATGCAAAAACAGCATTTATGTTCAATAGATTATGAATAAAATTACATCAAACTCATTGTAATTTATAAAAGAAATGATTATTTATAAATTATGTTTCCCTGTTTAATGCTATAACGAGGAGGCAGTAATTTTAGGAAAACAATGTTCCCTGTTTTTTCTTGCCTTTGACATAGGACATTGTGAAGGAACAAATCAGATAAAAAAGTCGAGGGACTCACCATTATTATTGTAATGAGGGGGTAGGAAAAAAAACTGACGTCTCTTAGGAACGGGAAATTACATCTGGAAAAATAAATCAATAGATATCTGTCAATCCGCTATATTTTCGTTATTTATTTAAATAATGTAATATTTTTACAGGTTTAATATTAATTAAAAGCTTGTAATTTATGAGTTGGTAAATCTAGAGTGGCGAGTTCAATTGCCGCTTGGGCAAACAGGAATTTATTTAGTGACGAACTACTTGAATAAATTACTTAGTCCCACCCTGGCTACAAAAAGGGAGGAACCTGTAGATAACCCGTCCCAATTAGCTATAGTTGCATAAAGTGGACGTTAATAAATAAATAACTAAAAATAAATTTATGAGTGTGAATTTTTAAGATAGCCAGATTATTCACAATTGGTATAAAATTTAATATTATTGGATAGAGGGGTTTAATATTTTTGAATAAATTTCCATAAGTCGAAACTGTGTTTCACCCACTATATTTGAGTGTTCAGTGTGTTTAACAGCTAATACAATTAAATTTTGAATCCCCTTGAAAGAGTGGGACTAAGTAATGAGTCCATCTCTAAATAAATTCTTATTGCCCAGACGAGAGTCGACCTAGAACAGCAATTAGTAGGATTTAAAAGTGGAAAAAGGGGTAATAGGAAAATGTGTGGATATGACGGGGAGATTGGTGTTCCTATCGAGGTTGAAGTTATCACTTTTCTTATTTACGTCGAGTTTCGGGTTATCACTTTCCAAAGGGTTCTGAGATATCTAAATGAGAACAATAGCTTGGAACCTTAAGTGAACCAAAATGGTTTAACAATGTTCACAGCCTCCAGCTATGCAGGTAGATATTCAAAAGTGGTGCCTCAGGTTAGCCATGTGAGTTAAAGTGTTGGTCTTAATGTCACATGGTAAACCTAGAGTGACGAGTTCCACTCTCGTCTGGGAAATAAACATTTATTTAGAGATGGGCTCATTACTTAGTCCCGCTCACCATCTAGGAACCACCCTTTCCAAGCAGGAGTGGGTACCCACTAAAAAGGGTGGTATTTCAAACCATTTTGGCTTCGCTTACGGTTCCAAGCTATTGTTCTCATTTGCATACCTCTGAACCCTTTGAAAAGTGGTAACCCGAAACTTGACGTAAATAAGAAAAGTGATAAATTAAAACTCAATAGGGACACTAATCTCCCTGGCAAACCCACACCTTTTCTTATTACCTCTTTCCCTACTATAAATTCCTACAACTTGCTGTTCTAGGTCGAAATATACGGTCTTCAACATGCGACATGTGCTGGATGAACCTACCAGTCTTTGGTCCTACCAAGATATGCCCCCATTTTTCAGATTAGCTTTGGTGGCTTCAGATTAAAGAGTATAGGTGATAATGGATCCCCATTTCATAATCCGGACGAACTTCAAAAATCTGAAATGTGTGATGGAGTATTAAATACGTCAGCCTCAATAACTCGTCCTCTCCGTTTGCCACCTGGCCTAGAACCACGGAATCGGTGCACAGCCAGGTAAATTCATTGTCAGTAACGTTAGTCGTACGAATAATACTCTTTACAACCGGAATGAGCGATGTTCTGATTATCGAGTGCTCGATTATCCGAGCTGTAAGGTAAATAGGAAGGGAATTCTCAGAAGAAATGTTGTATAGGATATAGAATGAGATAATGAGCCAAGAGAGAGAAAGAGAGAGGCAGGAAGAATGGGGGGTCAATGCCTCCTTAGCAAGTCCTTGAAGAAATGCGGAAGGTATTTCTATCCTATCCTATACAACCATCTCTCTCTCTCTCTCTCTCTCTCTCTCTCTCTCTCTCTCTTCTCTCTCTTCTCTCTCTCCTTCTCCCCTTTCCTGACTGGAGTCTACAGTGCCTATCAGACTCCAGTATCTGCATATCAATAGAGAGCTTTCTTCCATCAGAGTTCTTTCTGTGGTTTTATCTCAGCGAGCCCATTAGGGGAAACATTTGTTTTATGAATCAGCCACTACTCACTAGCCAAGAATAACAAGATCTAGGAGAACAGCATGAATTCCTTCTGAGTGAAGTAAAATACTGAAAATACCGCTTTCTCTATACAAATTAAAAAAGGAAAGAAATAACTTCAATTATCACAGACCCCAAAACTGACTCAATAATTAATCATTTTTTCCTGCGCACTTATAAAGATGCAAATAATATTTGAAATTCAAGTGATAATACAAATTAGATGTGTGAATTTAAGTGGTTCCGGTGTGCTAGTGGTATCGTGCTCATGCCCGGGAATTGCATACTAGACTCTAGATGTGCATTGAGATTGAACTTCTATCTCTCCTCCAGGTGCCCACTCTACAGTGTGAGGCAAATGAGTATCTACTTGGATGCACCTACCATTGGCCTGTAACAAAATATGGGAAGCATGAGGCTAGCCCCTGGGCCCTTCACGGGTTAATCATACCAATGTAAATGATTGAAATAATCTTCACAGACTGGTTTCGAGTAGGAATGCTCTTTTACCAAAATTTCGATGATCTTATTAAGAAGAATGAAACGAAAACACACTAATACAGAAATGGTAAATTTAAAAAAAAAAAAAAAAATAACTTTTTTCAATTTTAAAAACTTACATAAATTGGCCTTTAACAATCTCTGAAGAAACCATAATGATGACACAAAACAAAAAACCAAATAACAAGATACATCCACCGTTAATTGTGGTTATTGGTACAAAGAAGCTAACTTAAATCAAATAAAAATTATTTATTAACACCGACTTTTTGCAACTAAGGCTAATTGGGGTGGGCCATCTACAGGTTACCACCCTTGTCTAACCAGGGTGGGATTAAAGATTTTATTTAATGAATTTCGTCACTAATTAAATTCCTATTGCCCAGGCGGGAACCGAACTCGCCACTCTAGAATTACCATGTGAGACTAAAGGCAATGCTTTAACTCACATGGCTAACCTGAACCTCCCACTTAAGTCACCAAGCGTAAATTGATATGCCTAGAGAGGCAGAACATCTTCAACCAGTAAGGTCACCATTTAAACCGGTGGAAGGCTGTCCCTCTCTACAAAATGTGAATTTAAACAATGTATCATAAGCTATGTTGGGGGCACACTAAGTGGCGAGAAACATGTAAAGATGGATATAATTATAAGCATTTATTAGGGAATTAGTTTTATAACTAGGCCTTCTGTCTTCATATCATAGAAAAGGATACAAGGCCAAAAAATAAACAAATAAGTTAGACCATTCACGGATAAATGAATAATTATACTCATGTTATTTGTTTGATGATTAATTGAAAAATAGGAGAGTATTTAGAATGTCTGTGGGTAAAGAACTTCGTTCTGCCTTGTATATGGCTTTACGTTTACCTTGTAATTAATTATAAGTTCATAAACATATCTCTCAGGCTTGTAAATTGTAATTCGTTACATAATTTTGTGTTTCTACAACACAGAATTCTATAAATTATATTTTAGTGTCTATTGTGAACCCATTACTCGGAATATACAATACTTTTAGCGATTAAAACTTAGAGAAGAGACACCAGACGTCAAGAGATAAGAAAATTCGCCAAAATGTGCAAGTGGATTATCGCGAGCAAGGAGAAAGCGAGATAAAACTCTGCCACTCTCGAATCAAGTCTTATCACGATGTTGCCGGCGGAGCAATTTACTGAAAAGGTGGAAGCCGAACTCTGGAGAAACTGAAGAGGGTTGGAAACATTCCGAGTCCGTTGTTTCCTCATTGAATATTCAGAATCATTTACAGAAGAAATAGATTAAGGCTTTGTAGAAAAGTGTTCCAGGGGGGCGAGAAACTGTTTCTTTTAACGGTACATAAGTCGGCTTTCAGAAAATACAATAAAATACCCCATAATTAATTAGAAAATGTAATGCTAAGAAAAGAAATCGTACTGTAAGGGGAGACTGTTGTGCATTGGCTGCGTTAACCTTAGCAGATTTCCCTCACGCAATCCCACACGAAAGGCCTCAGCCCTGATTCTATAACGACAAACTGATAACGACATATTTCTGTCATATCTTCCATTAGCTCCTTTTTTATCCCTCATTAACAGCTTCGCATATACCACATATATATTTCACAGTGTTTAACTACGTGAAGGGATAATAGTTATTTTCATCACAAGTACGGAAACTGAGTGTTTCGATACGAGGTCTATTTTTACGAGCGAGGCGAAGCCGAGCTTGGAAAACAGACCGAGTACCGAAAAGACAGTTTCCGTAAGAGTAATGAAAATTACTTTTCATTACACTGTACAACTACTTCAAGAAATTACTGAAATTAATTAAGCCAACCAGGTTTATTTTTATGGTAGTTATGAAACATATGTCAGAACAACAAGGTTACAAATTACATCTTTATATTGATATTAATTGTGCAATTATTATTGCCGCTAATGTTAAACCCTTTAGGGGGTATGTACGGCTTGTTGATTACGAAATTATTGGAATTACAACTATAACAATTATTTAGTCAATGTTTAGTAACACAGGTTACGAAGAGTTAAATGAAAAAATTAGGAATATTACAAATACATGTGTTTGATTCCCGCCAAATTTTACCCTCCTAGTACGGAAACTCTTAGTTTCCGTACGCAGATCATGCATAGAAAACACATGTTTTCTAGTCAGTGTTCGTAAACAGTTTACAATTTTTTAATCATTTCTCCACCATATTTAGTATCATTAAAGGTTGAAATGTGTAACACTGTAAACAATTAACATCGCCACTGCAGTAAAACCACTTTAATAAACACATGTTGATTAATTGGTTGTGTTTTGCTTACTTCAGAAAAGTTTTGAGTTTTCGTTCTACTAAATACTTTTATTAATTTTAAATAGCTCATAAAGTTAAAAAAAAAAAAATGTTGTGTTTAATCGTCCGTTTATTTAACTATTATACTAAGAACGTTAAAATACTATGTTTAACGTTGTTAAAAAGACTTTATTAAACTAAATACAATTTTACACATGACACTCAAAGGCGGATTCGATAGAATTTGAATTGCGTTGTTACCAGGCGGTCTAATTTGTTAGTTTATTTCATTTCTCAAACCATATAAATAATGTAAAACGTGGAAAATTTGGAGACATGAAAAAATATTCTTAGATTAATGTATCCTTAATTAAATGTCTACAAACGGCATATATAACAAATACTAAGATACTAGTTTATCTCTTTATAATATGTGCTTATCGAAGTTACGATTTCATAAAATCTTTATATCCCGGAACAGTAGCTGGTAAATCAAAGGTGAAATAAATAAAGAACCATTGAGATCTGCATCTATGTTGATTAATTCGAACAAACGATGTTTTGTATATCATAATTTGGCCAAAGCTGTACTAAATACGAAGAATTTAGGATTATTCTTATTGCAGGAAATCATACAGTTGGGATTGTAGCAAATTGGAGTTGAGTCAATTGGAATATATTCAAATGATTCACTTATGTGATGTATTCCTTTCATATTCTCTAATATAATGGTATTTTAATTAACTAAAGAGAATTAAGTAATTATACGGTTTGAAATATCGAAATATGGTATGAAATGAATATTATTGGATATTTTGTCATAAAATAATTATTTACTTTTATTTTAAATGTTTCCAAGAGACGTTACATTCGAATAATGTTACATGGACGCCCCAATGTGTTTCTAGTGGTATAGTTCCCAAAAACCAATTCAAGTGATAGTGTAGGCGATTCCATGAAGTTTTCATACGGGATTACGTGTTGACGGGGTCATCATGTTGAATGTAGCCCTGAAGAATAGATCATTAAAATTTAAGCATTTTAACAGATTTCCCTTGAGAGAAATCAGCTATTGAGGTCATACTCAAGACGCGATTTTCGAAATTATTATTCAAATATCCATCGATCCTACCTAGTAGATGACGAAAATGAGGTCAGTTGCAACTTTGGTCTTATCGTTACCAAACTTGATATATAATCGTTTTATTTAAAAAGAGAGATAAGGTTAGTCAACGACTGAAATCTGACCAGGGGGAGAAGGTTTAGAGGGTGAGAATTTCGAGAAAATTCTTAATATCTCTGTTATTATGCGTCGGATCGAATTATTGTATAGAACCAAACTTATTGCAAATGTAATATTCTATAAATGTTGTGATGCATATTTTTTCACTATCTTGAATATTAACAAAGATATTTGCATTTGTTTTAGTTTTCGGTCCTCAGTAAACCCCCACTCCTACAAATCACATATTAACAATATGTTATTAAGATATGAAGCACTCTATTTGAAGCATAAATACCAAATGTTCTCATTGGAATTTTACGTTTTGAGATAAATGCAAATAAGTAATGCACGTGGGAAATCTGCTTAGTTAACGCAGCCCGCGCGTGACGGACGTTTTAACTTGAGATTGGTATCGATCATGTACACGTGGTGCCTTGTAAGCCTTTCAGAAGGTGTTCAACCAGCACGCTTGACGACTTCAATAAATAAGTTCGTCACTCTCTCACCTCACAAATTTCACTTTTAGCCCTCCTCTATCGATCCCTTCTAATGGAGTTATAGGCCGTAAACGCTTCTTGCACCACATCAAAATTTAAACTTTATTATAGGGGGTGGGGAGGTGTGCAATTTTACCCCCCCTCCGTGGAGTTTATAGATTGGCTATGGGCTTTCCCTCATCCTGAGGTATATCTATGGATATTCTCCATGGGGGGGGGGCACAACTTCCTTTATAATACTCATTATTCGGTACTGAAATATAGGACCATCCTTCAACATTTATTTCAAAACTATACAAAAAATAAAAATAGAAACCGATAAAGTATTTCACGTGAAGGAGTATCTTTCATTGCATTTCAAATGCGAACTGACGCTTCATTTAAGAGGTAAAAAGTCCGGGCTGCGTAAACTAACCAGATTTCCCAAGTGATTTTACAATAGAGAAATCTGCCTAATAATAACAGTAGTTGTAAGGAATGTCTAAACCTATTCACGAGGGACGAATAGTTACGGCCGCACTAGCTCTCAGCGGGAAGTCCCGAACATAGCCGACTTTTACCGACCATACACACAATACAAATGCAAATATCTCGGTTAATATTCAAGATAGAGAAAAAAAATGTATAGAACAACATTTATAGTTAATTTAATTTACAATAAGATTGGTTCTATACAATTTTTGATCCGACGCATGGTAACGGAGATATTTCAAATTTTCGAAAATCCCCCCTCTAATTCCCCCCTCCCGATTTCAGCTGTTAACGAACTTGATTTGTCTTTTTACATAAAACGTTTAAATATCGAGTTTGGTAATGATCAAACAAAAATTGCGACCGCTAGAGCGTTAACAGACAAATAATAATATATATATATATAATTTTGAACGGACCTCATTTTCGTCATCTCCTGGCTTGGATCGATGGACATTTGAAGAAATTTTTCGAAAATCGTGTCATGAGTATGACCGCAATAGCTGATTTCCCTTAAGGGAAATCTGCTAAAATGTCCATCACGCAGGGGTTGCATTAACTAAACATATTTCACACGTGCGTCACGCATTGGCATTCATTTGAATAAGTAAATGTTCAATGAGAACAATATTTTGGCTTCATAATATAAAAGCCTATTGTTAATATGACATGAGTAGAAGTGGGGATTTACTGGAGGCCGAAAACTGAACAATTGCGAATATTTCTGTTAATAATCTACATAGTGAAACAACGTTCTAACAATATTTATAGAACATTACATTTGAAAGAATATTGGTTCTATACGATATTTCGCGTAATAACGGAGATATTGAGATTTTTCAAAATTGCCCCCCTCCCTTGAATTCCCTTAAAGGAAATCTGATAAACCATAGATTACCCACATCAAAAATATGATACAGGTGCTTGCCTTAATCTTCTTGTTAAATCAAAAATATCAACACAGCAACAAATCAAACATGTTTATTAGAATTTCGTCAAGAGTCAGTTGAGGTTAAGTAAGTGCCATAAAACTGAAACGTGTTCATGTTAGAACCGTTCAAGCCCCCTGAACTTGATAAAGAAGACATACTGGATTATTCATTCACTAGGACCAAGTTTGTAAAACCAACTAACATTATTATCCACCTGAAGCTGACAAAATATTTAAATCATATTTTAGGATAAATTAGTTATAAAAGAATTATTTGTAGAAATATAATTGTAAGTTCTCTCCTTGCAACGTTAACCCAAATAAATGAATTTGATATTTCATCTTTTCCAACTCAACAAAGTCAAAGAACTATGAAAGGCCGCTTTTTTTTTTCTCTAAATGTATAATAAATGAAGTAAATATCTGTAAAAATGTCTTGAATTTAGGTCTATTACAAAAACATCATTCAGACATATTTGAATTCAACCGCGAGATTAGGAACTTCTTGGAACTACCTCAATTATTATATATTTCTGAAGATTTAATAATATATTTCTTGAAAAGCAACAAATATACTGTCATTTACGTTTTCACATACATATATACTGACAATCAAGGAGGGTTGAATAAAGGAAGGAATAAACAACCTTTAAAGAGAAATATGTATCACCTTTATACGAAATAATTTTGATTCAAAGGAAAGCGTTAAGTAATATACCTGTGAACTATGTAATATTAGTAGTTAATAAAACGATAATAAAGAAAACTAACACAGAGAAAAGTATAACTAAATATAATATAAAATTAAATAAAATATAATAACTCAGAATAATTAAAAATCTCAGAGAAAAGTCGTCAGAATTATATGGTGCAGTTTGATTTACGCAACACATTAATAAGAGACCTAGTAACTCCAACATTAAAACTTTCACATTAATTGAAACGATTTAAAAGCATTTAAATCCTCATTAGGAATTAAGTCTAAGTATTAATAGCTAGCCCAGACATAACTGGATATCTCACTTTAATATTTCTTGAACATTTTTATTAATAAGAGTTAAAATAAAACTTAGAGAATTTATTTGTTTATTGAAGCATAGTGTTTATATATATATATATATATATATATATATATATATATATATATATATATATAAAACGGCCAATGTTTAAGCTTGGCAAAATAACTCCACCGTTTGCATTCCAACAACCTTTTTTATTTTTCAATTTCGACTGTGGCATAAACAAAATGATTAGGGAAAATTGCCTAACCCAAAAGTAGTATCCATCGAATACATAATCGTAAAACAGTCCTTAACGATTCGTTACATCAACATTAAAAATAAATCACTGTCTTCCGTCAAGTTAAAAAATCAGCACCGTCAACAAATTGTTTATAAAATTCTCTAACTAAACTTACAACGAGCGGCATAAATAATAATTGACAATGTAACTTTTATTTTTAGTTTTGAACAATGTCTGGACTATATTAGCGTTTATGTAACAACGACGATAAATGCCCTCCACTTTAGCGCTTATTTAAGTGGTAGTTTCCTATGTTTTATGATCACAAATTACGCACCTCAGGAGAAAGTATATAATTTTGGAAGACATTTCGTTAATAGTTCATTTTTAATTTATAGTTATGAGGGTAAACATTAACTAATGTGTGCTTGGCAAAATTACCCATGGCATTTCTTTTTGGTGAGGGTGCTGGTTGAAATAAATAATATTTTTTGTAGGAAAATAGGCTAAATGAACGTATCATTAACATTAAATAATTAAATTGTGGTTGTTATTCCACAAATAATATATATATATATATATATATATATATGTCTGTTAACGCTCTAGCGGTCGCAATTTTTGTTTAATCGTCACCAAACTCGGTATATAATCGTTTTATGTAAAAAGAAAGATCAAGTTCGTTAACGATTTTTGAAAATTCGAAATATCTCCGTTAATGTACGTCGGATCGAAAAATTGTATAGAAACAATCTTATTGCAAATTAAATTTACTATAAATACTGTTATATACATTTATTCTCTTTCTTGAATATTAACCGGGATATTTGGATTTTTATTAAGTATGCGGCTATTGTCGGAAGTTTCCGGATTAGTTCGGCCGTTTCCGTAACTGTTTGGCACTCGTGTAATCTAACCTTTCTCCGTTCTTGCCTTCTAACCTTTTACTCTGTGAGATATATGCAAATACGTTCTGTTTATGCCCCCCCCCATATTCAAGATGGTATTGTGTTACCGGTATATAGATTTCTCTATTGTAAAACTTCACATGGGAAATCTGCTTAGTTTACGCAGCCCCTGAGGATTGATGGCTTTTGAGGAAATTTATAAAAAATCCCATCATGAGTACAACCTTAACAACTGATTCCCCCGAGGCGAAATCTACTAAAATGTTGAGTCTGGGTTTTAGCAGGTTCTAAGAAAAATTATTTTGGTTATATATGGAGCTATATTAGGGACTTAATGAAGACATTATGAGAGGCAAAGGAGGAGGATGAGAGAGATAAAGTGAGATGGGGAGCGGGAGAAAGAGAGAGAGAGTAAAGCTTAGAGCTACACCTGTAGAAGGGAGTTTCCGCTTAGAGTGAGATCACACCTGGCTGGCGATATGAACACACCTCGCTGCTCGCTGGCTCAGCCTTGTTCGATACCTTCCTTCTACATTCTGCAGCAGGCCTGGCTATCAGGTGTGATAATGCAACCTCAAAGCTCCCAAGTGCACCCTTCAACCTATTGACTCATGGTACAACTCCCATCAAAGTTCGGTATAGGTCCTCACGAGCTATCGTCCAACTCTAATCATAACTGTTAGGGAGTGAATATTATAATGAAAGATTGTTATATTTATATCTCCTTGGAATTGTAAGATATAGGTCAGTTGTAAAAACATATGTTTTGTAGATTTACAAGATAGGCTTTTGTTTTCGGGTAGTCATGAGATGAATAATAAATAAAACACATACTGTTTAAACCTTTTTTTGTACATAAGAACTATAACAATATAAGCTCTTATTATAAGAATGGACTCCAAAGAGATAGCACAAAAGTACTTAGTAGTAGAGGAAATCCTGATATAGCTGTTACTTGGAATATATTGTTACGTTTATTACAAGAATAATAAACGTTGTTTATTAGAGTTCTTTTGGATTGCAAAATTAAACATACACAAGCTTCAGAGTTTTTATCACTGCACAATTCATTTAAAAATGCACTACACACTTCGTTAATTATTCTTAACTACTCACAGTTTGCACAGATAGCTTCACTGTCCTTCTTATTACACAGTCCAATAACTCACTCATTCATCACTGAAGTTCACGAAAAGACGGCACTACACTGTCCTTTACATAAATACGGCACAACACTGTTTTTCACATAAAAAACTTTACCGCACTGCAACTAAAACACACTGTACCCTGAAGCTGTACTGAACGCACTGTTATTCATTTGAAGTGAGCTGAGAACGAACTAAAACTCTCGGGACGAGCTGTGCCACTTTTATAGCCGGGTGGTTAACATCAAAGGGGAATGCCGAGAATGGCCTAGGCATAGTCTAGAACAGTCCCGGCCCCAGTAGACACCGGGCGCCAATAGGCCTTCCATCGGTCCACTCCTTTCATCTACTTCATATTTCTTAAATATGTGATTAACTCTGTTTAATTTTTCATATACTTCATTTATACAACTATTTATTATTTTTTCCCTCGCTGAAGTAACCCCATACTAGTACATACCATGTATTTGTTGGTAATATTATACAATAATAATGCTTTTAGTTTTCTAAATTAAAAGAAATATATAATATAATAGTATTAAATAAAAAATTCTACTATACGTCGGATCGAAAACGTCTATATGACAAATCATATTTCAAAAACAATGTTCTGCAAATGTTGTTATGTGCGTCTGTAATGGGGTGTTATAAAATGAAATACTTTAGTTGTAACTTAAATACCAAATATTGTTCTCACTGAACTTAATGATTATATAAATAAAAGGGTTATTGGGATTATTAGGGTAATTTGGGAGAGGTTAAATCTCAACCCTCGCGCTTCTCATATCCAGGATTCGGTCAGCGGACGATTTCATCACCTAAGGACAATAGCACGTAATACTTGGGGCATCACAGATAAGAATAGAAACATTTTATATAATGCTTTGTTTGTCCCTATAGTGTGCTACGCAGCTCCATCCTGGGCCCAAAAGATGTCGAAAGCGACCAAACCTTCTATGCCCAGCCCAAAGAAGAGCTCTCCTAATGGTAACCAAGGCGTATCGGACAGTTTCGAGCGATGCATTGCAGGTAATGGCTGGCCAGCTTCCGATAGACCTGGAGGTAGCAAGCGGGTTGCTATATACCAAGCAGTCAGGGGATTGCCTTACAAGATAGGAGAGTCTATCTTCACAATAGGACAGCAGGACCTTAGAGAAACACTCCATCATATTGAAGAAACCATCGGGGACAGTTGGCAGAGTCGCTGGACCAACTCCAGCAAAGGTAGGATGACCTACAAATTTTTCCTCGATATCAGGACTAGAACTAAGCTGACGTGGTACGTCCCAGATTACTTCACCAGCCAACTTATCAGTGGTCACGGGGACTTCAATAACAAGTTCCACTTTTCAAAAGAAAGGAATCCCCCATTGTGCTCGTGTGGCGAGTTGGATACGGCTGACCACGTGATCCTCCAATGTCCGCGTTTCAACGCCAAGCGTATTCGGCTAATGAGTGCTTTCTCTTATGTTAATTGGCCTCCTGAGAGTTACCATATGTTGGTAAACGACGCAGATAGATTTTCAGCTTTCAGGACCTTTGCCCAAGAGGTGTTGAAACCGAAGTAAAAATGTATTTATTTGTAAATTATATGTATACTGCTCAAAAATGAATAGGGATATTGGTTATTTTTTCTTATCCTATTAATTTTAATTAAATCGATCTTAATTAAATTTCTTTTTTATGGGGGAAAAAGACAATAATTTCTAATAAATATTAATGATATTTATAATAAAAAAAAAAAAAAATATGCTAGGCCCCATACATACCACAAAACAGCCAATATCCCTATTCATTTTTGAGCAGTTTATATATGTAATGTTCATGTGAGTTTAGGTTAGTATTTATGCTTTAGGTATGTAGGCTAGTTAGTTAGGCTCATGCTGCCACTTCTCTGAACAGAGGCAAAGGAGTCGCAGCTGCGGGTTACCCTAGGACTTTTCGGACTTAAACTAAATCTCCAAAATATTGCACTTTTATGCTTAGCTGTGCTCAGTGAGCTAGGCTAAGTTACCTGGCCCAATTTAGCTATTCAAAATTTTATATCTCTCAATAAATGAAGACCGCTGGTATGGGGAAACCCCAAAGGTACAGCGGGGGCAGAGGTGGGGAAAAAAGAATAAACAAAAGGAATATAAATACATACAATTAATAATGTGACGTTTAGTACAAAAATAACATTGATTTTTAGGTTTTTTTGGATTTCAAAATTAAATACACAAGCTTAATATTTTTATCATTGCACAATTTACTTGACGACGCACTACACACTTGCTACTTTTTATTATTTATACCTAAACAAAACTAACAGTTATTCGCTTGTAAGAAAACTGAGAGCTAACAGACAGTTGGGAGAGCTGGCCGGCTTTTTATGTAGCCCGGCTCTAAATTCGAAAAGAGTCCAGACATTCCGGAGCCTACACCTAGAAGATTCTAGACTTGACCCTGGCGCCTTCATTGTCTTCCTACTCCTTAAATACGTGATTAACAAGTAGTTATATTTTCACAACAATAATATAACGGAAATTTAAAAAGAGGGTAAATAAGATAAAATAAATAATAATTAAAAAATATACAAATCAAAACAAATGGGGAGCACGCGCACACGCACACAAACACACACACACACACACACACACACACACACACACAACACACACACACATGCATACATACACATATATATATATATATGTATATATATGTATATATATATATATATTTATATATATATATATATATATATATATATTTTTATATATGGACTTTCCGTTTTGCCATTCTTAACTTTTGTAAGGTAATGTTGAACATTAAATAACTTTCGGTCTCGAAATGTTAGTTCATACAGAAAAGCCTATAGAGAGGGCTTAATTTTGAATTAAGAGCTAGTTCAATGGCCATGGTTATTATGTTACTTGTGGCTATTTCTATTATGCTGTTTTTATTTAACAGTATAGTTTTGGGGGCTGATAAATTAGTAAAATCGTCAAGTACAAAACGAGAAGTACGTAGCAATTTAATTTAGGAAAATCAGTTCAATTCTATAGTTTGCTCCCTATTATGTATATCTACTAATTTGTCAAAACATCTTCTTGACAACGATGTTTTGGGAGGGATAAAAGTTTTAGGGAGAAGTTCATTGTTTTCTTTAAAAACAAAGATTCATAAAGGTGGGCTATTTTTTTGTAATATTGGCACATCATAATTATATACATACTAACAGTCTCAAATGTTAATAGAGTTATAGAAATCCTTATGTCTCAACATGAAGTGAACACCCATTTCTAGTCATTGATTCATAATAACTATAAGGTGTATCAGGATCAAGCTTAAAAGCCAAGAGTTAGTTATTGGAAAGAACATGGAGCTCCATGTAAGATGTGAATGGTGAAGGAAATTACAGAACTCGGTGCACTAGATACAACAATTTGTGAGAGTGGACATAAAGAAAAGAAAAAGTAAATATTATATTATTATGAAAAGTATAAATAAATGTTATGAAAAGAATTTTGTCGACAAAGTAATGTCATGAAGTTTAATAATGACCCTAACAAGGTATAAATGACAACATTTTGCAGTATAAATGAGACTTTCCTTAAGTAATCAAACTGATCCTGTCCTATGCAGCATTTACATCAAATAAAGGCTGAATATTCAAAGCCCTGGGAAATTTCAATGTCAGTTAAAACATTTTAGAATAAGCTCATTAATATATTCGTCCACCCACTGTTAACTAAATTCAATATTAAAGAAGTTAATTACATTTTCTGCCTTCAATTAACCTGTACTCCTAATCATGGTTTTTAGATTAATATATCAGTAGCATCCAACTTATATTTCAAGTATTCAATTTGGGTTTATTCTAAAAGGGAAAATAGGGAATAGAATGTGACGTCTGACGTCTTCAGGGTGTCACTCAATAGTGATCAACTACAATTTTCTTTAGGGAATATTTTTAATCATTATCATGATAGTGTTTAACTAATAAAGAAAATGTATTATTTGATTTGGAAACTTGTCACAAATTACACACATACATATATTATTTGATTTAGAAAATTTCCACAAATACTAACATATCTAAAACACATCAAAATTTACAAAAACATATAATACAAAATAGAATAGGTATATAGGCATGCCTAAAAAGATTTAAAAGGGTTAACTTTTATTATATTCTTTGGACAAAGCATGGATATGAGAAAGAATCAGATATTAAAGAAATATTTTCCATAATATAAAAGTACAAAAAAAGGTAAGCAAATGAAGGAGTAAATATATCATCCTAATAATGCCACCATTGCTATGGGGTACAAAACTAAATAAATAAAATTTTAAAAAAATAATATAAATGTACTAGTATATAGGAATAACATATTTTTTTTATTAAAACCATTTTAAATTATTGTCTTTATTACTAGTCTAATTTTTATTTATGTTTGTTTATCTAATGTTTATTTATGTTTGTTTATGTATTATGTTTATTAATTGTCTTTATTACTAGTATTTAATGATTATTTGTATTATTTAATTTTTAATTGTTGTTTCAGTTTTTGTTATTTTTCTATAATTTTGTTTTCATTTTACATTGTGAAACTTCCATCGCCAAGATGCGGGTGCTCCTGTATAAATAAATAAATAAAAAGGAAATTGTTGAATAATCCATAGCTGAGTGTACTTTATTATTTTTATTTCCTTGAGAAATAAATGATTTAATTGTGCATCAACTGATAAGGAATATATTATTTTTTTACGGATTTATGTTCAATAGAATGCGAAGCATTAATATTAAAAGTCCGTCACGCAGGAGCTGCGTAAACTAAGCAGATTTCCCACGTGAAGTATTACAATAAAGACATTTCACGAGAGCCGAGCAGTCAAGGAAACGGTCGAACTAGCTTTTGGCGGGAAAGTCACTCGTTAGCCGCCAAGATTTAATAAAAATGCAAATATCTCGGTTAATATTCACGATAGAGAATAAATGTATATAAAAATATTTACAGTAAATTTAATTTTCAATAAGATTGATTCTGTACACTTTTTCGATCCGACGTATACTAACGGAGATATTTCAAATTTTCGAAAATCCTCTCCTCTAAACCCCCCCTCCCACTGCTCCGATTTCGGCCGTTAACGAACTTGATCTTTCTTTTTACATAAAACGACTAAATATCGAGTTTGGTAACGATCAAACTAAAATTGCGACCGCTAGAGCGGTAACAGACAAATATATATATACAGTTTTGAACGGACCTCATTTTCATCATCAACTAGGTAGGATCGATAGACATTTGAAGAAATATTTCGAAAATTCCGTCATGAGTACAACCTCAATAGCTGATTTCCCTAAAGGGAAATCTGCTAAAAGTTTAGGGGGCGATGCCTATTGGAGGAAATCCTACCATTTCACAGTGGCCTATTTAATCCTTTTGCTATTTTCCGTTCTCCGAATGAGCATTTGCGCACGACATAGACAAAGAATGAAAAATTTTCTTGGACATTGTTTCTCAGAGTAGCTACATAGTTGGCAAGATTTTGTCACTTTCATCCCAGCTCGGCTTATATTAGGAAAAAACAAAAATAATAGCATTCGAAAGATGAGACCACAGGTATAATTAAGTAAATTAGCATTTATAGCGTTCATTTTCATAATTAGGCATGGCTGGTCAACGACTTCAGGGTAATATGTTGCTTATCGCAAATTGAAGTTCATTCCTACGAGGAAATCCCTGCTAGAAAAAGGACGTGCGGCATCTAAGACAACGTATTTGAGACCGTCAAGAAATGGAGGCAGATGGTCGTATGCTTTGGCGATGTATGCTTTTCTTACTTGTACTCTTCGTCGCGTAATTGTGTCGCAAACATCAGCTGTTTTACTTTCCTGCTTGAAGCTGTCAAATGCAATTCAAGAAAATGTCCGTCATGAAGGGGCTGCGTTAACTAAGCAGATTTACCAACTGAATCAAGTATTTGTATTTACCTCATAACGTAAAAGTTCTATGAGAATAATATTTAGTATTTAGGCTTCAAATACAGTGCTCCGTAAAATAACAGCTTATTGTTAATATTGTTGTGAGTAGAAGTGGGGGTTTACTGAAGGCTGAAAACTAAGAAATGCAAACATCTCGATTAGTAATCTAGATAGTGAAAAAAAAAACGTACAAAACAACATTTATTTAACATTACATTTGCAGTGAGATTGATTCTACACAATTTTTCGATCAGGCACCTAACAATGAAGATATTTCGATTCCTCGAAATTCTCACTTTCTAAAACTCCCCTCCCACTGGTCAGAATTTTGCCATTAACGAACGTATTCTTCATTTTTACATAAATCGTTTATATATCGATAAAGATCATACAAAAATTGCGACGGATAGAGCGTTAACGGACATATTTATATATATTTATATATATATATATATATATATATATATATATATATATATATAGATATATATATGTATAAAGTGATGAACGGACCTCAATTTCGTCATCTCCTGGGTAGGACTGATGGACAAATGAAGAAAACTTTGGAAAATCCCATCGTGAGTACAACTTCAATATAGCTGATTTTCCCTAAAGAAGATTTTCCTATTGTAAAACGTCACGTGGGAAATCTGCTTAGTTTACGCAGCCCCGCGTGACGGACTTTTGACTTTACCCACACCAGTTACATATTTCTAAAACAGTGATTTACGTTATCGATAAAATGATAACAGTAATGAACATATGTTTGAAATAATGTATTTAAATGTAAATTTCGTCGATGCATAGCCATTGGCACAGGCATAAATCAACAAAATACACTTCCTTAATGTAAGTTTACAATTGCTGAACCATATATCTTTGTAACAGCCGATTTCTTGTCTACAACTTCTTAGACTGCTCTAAATACTGTACCTCTTTTTTTATGAAATATAATCCTCATGAAGTGCCCTTTTATACATTTCCTTGATTTATACAATAATCCATTCCTCTGAAAAGCCCTATATGCTATTTCTTCTGATTTAAGACCACGACTAAGTTGTACGTATGAGATTCATTATTACAATAAAAACTTACACGTCTTTAAAAACCAACCACGTAATAGGCAGGTAACCTCTTTCATGCATAACATTTATATAGCTTAGCAACAGTTTGAATGAATTACTTCAACCTAAGAACTAGAGTCTTTTTTATTTTCAAAACACTATTCGTGAATGGCTGTCAAGTAATCGGGACACTAGAAGAGAAGAAGTAGTCCTTGCTCGTTTGAGACACGGCCATTCACGGATAACACACGGACACCTCTTGACTAGGACTGAACCACCATTTTGTACACTGTGCAATACACAACTGACTATCAAACACTTACAGACTGCAGACTAATAACTGACAAGAACTTACCCACCAACCTATCTGAACTACTACACGACGACAGCCCATGCATTACAAAAGTCATGAAACACCTCAAACATACACACATTTACAACCAGATGTAACATTAAACATTAAATAATAAAACACTAGACTGCAATAATATCCACTGGAGAAAAAAATAAATAACCGTATTTTTACCTACATCTGTAGATTTTTTAACTTTTTTTATTGGTTTTTATAAGGTGGCTTTACCTTTACTATTTTAGTAATATAACAAGAAAATGTGTGAATCGCTTAAATTGCGACACACTTAAATAAATAATAATTATTTTCATCTGATCACTGGTACTTAGTACCAGTGGTAAAGTAAAAATGACCCTGGAACTCTCACGAGGGACAGAACTTCAGTAGACTACAGCGCCTATACGCTAGAGGGTCTTCCTCCTGAGAAGACCTTGGAGGTAAGGCAAGCTAAAGAGAATAAAATTAGATTGAGGAGAGTAAAAAGCAGGGACGGAAGTTATAAAGACGGACGCACACCTCTGTGATGGATGGAGGAGGAAAAACTCGAGAGGAGCAAGGAGGGAGCGAGTCCTTGAGAGGAGAGTAGCCGTGACTAGGGAAAGTGATAACAGTTCCTTAACCTTCCATATCCCCACTCCTCGTTCCGTCACACTGTCACTCTCATCAGTCTAGGAGGCCTTATCACATACACCAGCAGCTGCTCCAATGTTCTCTTCCAAGGGCAGTATCAATGGCGCCCGCCTCCCCAAACTTACTCCAGCTGACGTAAAACCACAACAATAGAACGTTTTACTTTAATTAAGAAGACTCATTTTATTTATTTGGAAGAATACAGTATTTTTTTTAAAAAAAAAACCAGAAAAGATCTACTAATTAAGAAACAAAAGTCCGGCACACAGGGTCTACGTAAACTAAGCCGATTTCACACAACCTGCAATCACACACTACTGATCTCATTTTCAGTATATATTCTCTATTTCAAAAAAATAATTTGATAAGTATAACTGATCTTAATTGATAACGTCACTACACTAAACATTCGCAAGTAACTCACATAATACCCTTTGTAAACTATATTTTGTATTTTTGCTCGGAATAAGACGTTTCATAATATATTGTCTAATAAAAGAAGTAGATGAAAGAAATGGCTACGCTTCCAGTGTAACAATTTATTAAAACGAACGCGCTTTCGATGCAGTGCATCATCATCAGTGCCCAAACGTCATGGATGTTGACCTGACGGCCCTTAGAACTAGTTAAGCTAGAACTGGAAGTCGCTTGCCAGATACCAACTCAGAATATTGTCTAACATTTAAAGTGCTATGCTAAAATTGGGGGAATCCTTCAGGCTGAAAACTAAAAAAATGCCATTATCTTGATTAATATTAAAGATAGCTAGTATGTGTAACACTGAGAAGTGGCATATATAAAACAACATTTATAGAACATTAAATTTCAAAAAAAAAAAATAGTTTTATACAATCTACGATGCGGCTTATAGTAAAAGAAATGATTTGAATTTTCAAAATCCTCCCTCCCACAGCGAAAAAACTATAATTTTATATAAAACTTTTAAATATTGAGTTAGGAGCAGATCAAAGGAAAATTGGTACCCCTAGAATGATAAGTGGTATATCACTCGGGATTTGGGTTGGCTGGAGGAGGTTCAGGATGAACTACCGCGAAAGTACTCAGCTTTTAATAAAAGAATTGCCTAAGAGTGGAGGTGGCTCGACCTTTCTTATCCTTACCGCTAATATATACATATATATATAGCTTGCAAACGGAGCTGTGGAAAGTTTTCTATTAATTTGATATTTTCTCACATAGGAGTGCCCGTTGGGTATCATCATAAGGACCTATTTTGAAATGTCTTGTTAACCTGAAGTCTCCAGGCCATTTGTGTCTAGAGGTAAGTAACGTTCTGGTCTTTGCTATTCCAAGAGATACCTTTTTATCAATTTTCAGTTCAGATATTTCTACTGATTTGAAGCGTCGTAATGAAAAGATCTCAACAGCTGTTTTCTTCGACCATATTTCTGGGGTCTAAAAACGCAAAGGAGCTTGTGGCCTAAATTAAAAGAAGAAGTTAAAAGAAGTCTAATATGGCAAATTCTTACAAATAAAATAAAATAATGGAACAAAAACATTTCAGAATTTTCTGCCACTTTATACGAGTATATATCATCTATTAATAGAGCGACAGAATATATATATATATATATATATATATATATATATATATATATATATATAATAAATAGCTTTAATTGAGCAAGTCATGTCTTGTCAACTACTCGTTTGGAGTTGTTTTTTTTTGTTCAACTTATAAAGTAGCAAGCATAATATTCATTAATTGTAGGTTTATAACGGAATAAATTCAGTTTTTTATATGCTAGTTAGTAATAAGGTATTTAGATATAAATGCACATAAGTAAATGCTCATTCTTAGCAATTTTATATAACTTAAGAACTTTATCTTTAACAACTTAAGTAAATAATTTGCTGAGATAAGTGAGTCATCAAGACATGAAAAGAAAAATTAATGTTTGTTTGAGCGTTAGAAAATGAATGCCAGCAAAATAGAGTCGGCGGTGAAAATAAAATATTAATAAAGGGACAACAGACTCTGGTACTTTCTCTTAGATTTCTCTTGTCTAAAGTTCTGAAATATAGTTGACAGTAATGTAATCGATTTCACAACCATCACACATTCAGAGACATACAGTGCACGAAGTACAATCTCATCTAAGAAAGCGGAAACACTTGAAGAATTTATTTCGACACCGAGAAATCAGCTTAATACCAAGACTGTTGACAGTCAATTTCAACGTTTATGAGATTTCTATGTTTATCGATATTTTATCACCTTCAATAAGAAAACTCAATTTAATAAACTTGTACATAGTAAAAGTCCGCTTAGAGAGTCTGCACAAAATATCATTTCTTTCTTAGAAGGTTATAAGGTTTATATCAACCTTATAAGAAATGTATATCAATATTTTATCACCTGATATAAAACTACTCCTGATTTAATAATAAGCCTGGACATTCTGGATTTTCCATTATTTAACTTAATAAATAGCAAAATTCCTTCACAAAATATAAAAAGAGAAATTAAAATGTTAAGGGAATTTAAGAGGTATAAGATATATTACTGCACACAAAAGTTCAAATTTGACATTTACTAGGAATCCTGTGAACAATATGAATTTTCTTGTATTTTTTAACAGAGCTTAACATGCCAAATTATTCACACAACTATTAATAGTATAATTGAAATGTAATTTAAGGTCCATTAAATGAAAGTAATTTATTTCATATCGTATATCATATTCATACTGTTTCTTTGAACTTTTGACAGCCAAGCACAAGTAAATCTAACGATTTCAGTGCCTATAAACAATAAATTTATATATATATATTATATTTCACTGTATCCAGGTTCTAAAGGCCTCGCTTCAGAGTTGCTCATTTATCTCAATTAATTTTTTTTTTGTTTAATAAAACCTAATGGACTCTTGCAAGGGCAACAATAAGCAAATTTGACACAGAAAAATAAATCTCTGAATATCTGAAATCAAGAAACTCTGGGGAAATCTTACTGACAATACCAGAAGTTTTATTCGACGATCTCCTGTTCTCTATAGATTATATTTAGAACGTAGGAAACAGCGATAACAATATGGTCCTTCCTTGAGAAGTCGAATATAGATCTCAACAGGATGGGGAACTTGTAAGAAGGCACTTGAGATATCGTCCTTGAGAAGTCGCAGTGCTTAAGATGTGGGCACAGTTATCAACTATTCCAGCCGACGATCTGAACAAAACTGAAGGCCATGATGCGAACCAAAATAATTTAATTTTTTTTTTTATAGCGCCAGTTCAGTTTAAAAGAGTGAACGAAAGTGAGCACCTCTCGATGACAAATGGTCACTATCAATTTATGACATCATTTCATCGTACATGCACACCGCTTTACATTGCAATAATGCTTCTTCATACCAATGTCAGTGAAGATCAGACAACGTGTACTTTAGTTTACTCGTGAAGGGGAGAAAATATAGTCCAAAAAATTATCGTCTTCACCTTTATGTGTCAAAATGTATGGAATTAAATTCTACATTACACACGCATTATGTACACTAATTCCAGAGTCCATCATTTGTACATTATCAATATAAATGAAACTCACCGGTTTTAATGTAATCAAAGCGAATTTGGTGGGGACAATGATTTAGGACAGTTATTCAGGTTGTACTCATGATGCTATTTTCGAAAAATGTTTTCAAATGTCCATCGATCCTACTTAGTGGATGAGGAAAATTAGGTCCGTTTAAAATTATATTTATATAAACGTCTTACCCAACTCGATATATAATCGTTTCATGTTAAAAGCAAGATCAAGCATGGTTAACGGATGAAATTGGACCAGTAAGAGTCGAAAAATCTCCGTTATTTTACGGAAGTGTATATAACTTATCTTATTGAAAATTTTAATGTTGTATAAATGTTCTTCTATAGATTTTTCATGTATCATGAATATTAGCCGAGGTATTTGGATTTTTTAGTTTTCGGTTTTCCCCACTCCTACTCTTGTCAAATAAACAGTATTCTGTTAGACCATACACCGCTTCATTCCAAGGTTAAACACCAAATATGGTTTTCATTGAAGTTTCAATTTGTGAGATGCATACAAATATGATGTGATAACAACATCAATTAAGGGTTTTCGCTTCTTACTACGTTTATTTACGAAAACGTTTATTTTATCTATACCACAGTCGATTAACAGATTCAGTCAACATTAAAGATCGTATTTGCTATTGGCTGAAATCTGGGGCGGAATAGTATGAGTTTAGAGACGGAGAAATTCGAAAATTGAAAATATTTTGGTTATTATAAGTCGGATCGTAAAATGTCATATAACCAATCTTGTTAACCTATTTTTATTCTTTAATTGTTGTTCTATGCATTTTTTCGTAACACAAGTATTAAGCGAATTATTTGCGCTTCTTTTTTTCCAGCTTTCAGTACCCCCACCCCTTCTACTCATTTTTTTTTTACATAGAAATAGAGAATATGTGGTGAGAGGACATCACAAATGCGTCATCCCAGCACGTGGGAAATCTGCTTAGTTTACGCAGCCCTTGCTTGACAGGCTTTTTTATGTCCTGCTTATGCTGAATCACATAAAACTGGCTCATAGGATTTCTATGAACTTTCTCATTTGTGATTGTACTTTTCCATTTACTGCATAAGCAGTGCCAGATTGGTTTTGTCATCTAAAACCAGGTTGAGGGTATTCCTTGTCTAAGGAAAACTAGCAAAACATACTTTCCTATGGCTAACGTGCACTATTTCGTAGTTCATTAGCACTAACTACTACTTCCTTGTTGGTCACTAATATTCGTCCACTCGTCGGGTAAATTAATAGGGTGGTTGAACGCAGAAATTCCCGGTACAGAATAAAAGGGTAGCTAAGGAATAATGTTTATTAATTCCTGATAGATAGCATAAAACCATTTTTATAATAGCTTCAACATGAAAACTCTAGTTAAGGCCAGATGAATATAATAGTGTGTAAAGGCAATTTCCTTCACAGTGAGGGGCTAAGTAAATTTTCATTAGAACATTCACTATGCTTAAGACGGCTTAAAAGGGATCTTAGGATGAGGAAGGCATTATTCTGAGATAATTTCTAAGGTAAATTCTAAACCAGGCTGACTTTATAAACACAGTGTATTCGTTCATATAGCGAGGATAGAGACCTTGAGAGAAAAATATTCGTATATCGGTAAATAATAGTGGCGTAAAATTTAACAAAATAGATAAATATAATTTTGAGGGATCGATGTTGCAGGATCCAGCAAATTGGGGAAAGAAAGGTGTATTCTTCCTTCATTAAATGTTTTAGCAGATTTCCCTAAATGGTGTGATTTTTGAAAAATTTCTTCAAATGTCCATCGATCCTACCTAGGAAATCTGCTTAGTTTACGCAGCCCCTGCGTGACGGACTTATTATTTGTCGACTGGTTTCACTACATCAGTGGTATCGTCAGGCTAAAATACATAATTATGACCAATTTAAGGTCAAAAATATACAGTTTTTTTTCTTTTTACATCTGTAATTGATAGATACATTCACTTAAATAAAAAAGAATATCTTAAGAGAACCTGAAATTAATTATGCTACCAATTTATACAAATATTTTTTTAAAGTATCACAGTATAATCAAACCTGTAAGCAATATTGTACTTAGTGCTTCCAATAGTATTTTTTAGTTAAGTAAGGGATTAAAAATTTTGGTTCTTCGTCTGATTACTAAATACCATTGTTTTGACTAGAACGCTAAAAGGACGTTTTAGCAGATTTCCCTTGAGGGAAAGCAGCTATTGAGATCGTACTAATGACGTGATTGTCGAAACATTCCTTCAAATGTCCATCGATCTTACCCAGGAGATGACGAAAATGAGGTCCATTCTCTACTGTGGCCTTCTTATTGATCCTTATCAATTGGTTCCTCTACCGCCCAGCATATTCCAGAGATATTATGTCACTAGTTCTTATATATATAAAAATGCATATGATTCTTTTGTATATTATTAGTAATATTACTAACACTAGGCCAGGCTCAGGCTAAATATGTATATATTAGAGAATAAAATCTATCTATCTAACTTCACAATTTATTAAATGAATAAATATAAATCAGAAATAATAAGGCAAAAGATAAAATAACAATAAGGACAATAATATCTGAGCGAATATATAAAACATTTTCAGGAAGAGACAAGCAGAATTTGTAAATACATCAAGAGAGAACCTTGATATTGTTGGGTGGAAGATAAATAGGAAGATATGATTAAAAGAATCACTGGATGAGGGTGGGGGTAGAGAGAGAGAACGAGAGAGAGAGAGAGAGAGAGAGAGAGAGAGAGAGAGAGAGAGAGAGAGAACGGCTCTCGAACCTACTCGATTGACCGGGAAAATCGATATTAGGTTATCTCTTTATGAACTGGAAAAGTCATTCCGGTAATACCACTTTTATCCATTTATCTCTTATTTCTTTTTTAGATTTGAAATTAATCACGTTAAAGCTAGAGGAATATTTCCACCCCTTCATAAAACGCCAAGGTTATCAAGAGTACAAGAGCCTTAATCCCGACTTTGCTACATTTTTTAATTGAAAAAAAAAACGGTTTTTTTTTTTCTTAAATATCCACCTACCCTTGAGATAGCCTTACATAACATATAACAAAATTGAGGGCCTTTGAAATTGAGCAAAAATGTATTCTAAAGTTAATTTACTGTATTCATTGTATCTATAAAAATAATATAAGTATTTTGAAACACATTTCCTTTGATTTAAAACTGTACCTCCTCTCACCAGAGACAAAAAAGTATGGCAAGACATATTTTGCCATTATTCCATTCCCATAATTACAAAATTCATTAAACATTTCTCAATATATATATAGAGCCTTCACAAATAACACTAGTTATTTTTGATATTTTAAGAAAATACATTCTAATTCATAAAAATTAGAACTTCTTTTAAACCAATATTAACGAAGTCATTGACAAATATTTGTTTTTATATTGCTGGATATATTTTTTAAAGTAAAAGCCCTTTCCTATTTGAAAAATGGAATAGTCATTTTGCCTAAGTAACAACTTGCGGTAGTTGGCTCATAAGCGTAAAGGTTCATTCGAATACTTCAAGCAATTTTAATATGATTGTGTAACAAATGGACGAACAAAAGGACAAGTGTTTCAATTTGAATCGGAATCATTTTTGTTTCATATTGGCGTCGATCCTTTGGATATATTTCGGCCTATGGAGAGTTCTCCGCCCGTCGTCATAAAAAAATCAGAAATATGTCTCTGCTGTGAGATGTTACCTTGAAACAGTCAAGATGTAAAGATACTTCAGGTCCCTAAGAAACTCGATGACAACGAAAGTGATGGGTTTTATCAGATGACTTCAAAATTATCTATAGCGAGTATGATTATTTACAATAAGAAAGCGTCAGTCAAACTCTGCAACTTGTACCGGGTAAACGATCGACTACTAACCATAAACGTGTGTAGTAACCTTATTGATTACATAGTTATAAAGGCGTACTTTCGAACACTGAAATTCTAAGATAAAGAAGTCGAACTTGTTCAAAAGAAATAACAGAATTAGCTTCATAATAAGTGAACCTAACTGCCAAAATAAATCGAAAAAGAATGAAGACACTTATTACAAATGTAGATATAAAATTTGTCTAGCAGACAATGCTATTAATTTTGTTTTTTGTTTTTTTATTTTATTAAGAATATTACACTCTGCATTTAAATGCATTTTGTAATGTGATGTGTGCAAATGGTATTAATAGTCATAAACATAATTTTGATTTCAATAATATAAGAATATTGTAAAGGCAAAGGAGCATGACAAAGAGTAGAATAGGCACATTTTAAATATTAATAAAAAAAGTTTTTCGATAAAAAAAATCTGAATTATGTGTAGTGTTTTTTTTTTTTTTTTTTTTTTTTTTTTTTTTTTTTTTTTTTTTTTTTTACTATCCAGACTACACTTCTTCATTGATAATCGGTGTTTTAACTTTTGACGATGTCGATTATAATCACTTGACATTACCTGTAATTATTGATTTTAGTTACTGTGCCTGACTTAACTAGCAGATCATATCACAAAATGTAGTAGTTTTATTTTACCTTGTGCTCATTAGCTCTCACGTTAAGGTTTCAATTGGACCGGGGACTAGTGGCCCAATGGAGAATATATACTCATACATACACACACACACACACTCACTAATAAACGTATAAAAACGAACCCTATTTTCGAAAAGTTCAAATTAGGATCTGTAGGCGTTTCTCTAATTTACCTTTAGATTGTATTTCAACAGTTGGTTTTCTTCATATCAAATTCGCTAAAACAACGCATGTAAAAAAATATTGGTAAATGGAAGCTCATTCATAGAAATGAGTGTAAACAATGGAGGTTATTGTCCTCGGAAGGAAATGTTGGAGACCTTGATATTGCGCTCACTCTCTCGTCTATCTCCTGTCTAGCTGCCTATATATATATATATATATGTACATATACACAGCCGTTGTTTTTGTTTATATAAATAGGAAACCCAACAGCAAGCTGACTAATACTAGTAGCCTTCGAATACTAATAAAGTTCATTATGCAGTTGCCGCGTGATGTATGAGTATGGTTCCCAGAGCGCAACAATATACATACCTTATTAATTAACAACCACAAGAACAAGTCGACATGCAGTTCCCAGCATCGCATGTAACACACATAAATTCGCATAGCTAACCATGAATCGCATAATAGTGAACCAAAAGAAGCAAGGAATTCTTCCGGCTTATTTGCTTTTTTACTGCCTTGAACGAAGTGTTATTCGGAAAAAGATACCTTTCAATTTTTACGTTTTGGCCAACCTTCTACCCTCTTTGACTAGATGCTGCGTGGCGTCTGTATGTATCTTTCATAACTCATAAACGGCTAGCATTAGATTGTTGTAATATTCATAACTGCTGTAACGGCTTATTTAACCTTCTCTGAAGGCGGTTTGACCTCCTGTTTGATCGAAATCGACTATGGAGGAAGAGGGGAGGGTTTAAGAGAGGTGAAAACCAAAATAAATTGTAAATCTATATCTATTAAAGATACAAATGATATTTAATGGACCTTTTTGGTTTATTATAAAAAAGGTATATCAATTTTATTCTATTATATTTTTCTATCTGATGCATTCTAAGGGATTCCCTGCACATGCCAATGAAACTAGTGAACGGTGGCTCCGCTGTTGAGTTCTCCTGTAAGGTACTGACTGACATTAGGTTAGGACTCAGTGTGATTGCTTTTCTCAGATGTAATAGATCTTGGTGTAGCGGCCCATGATCAAAGGCGGAGTTCTTGAAGGTAAGATGAATAAATTCCTTGCACGGTGCAACAGTTCTCGGAAAAAAGAAAAAGGATATTGCAGCTCATCGCTGATTTCCTGATGAAAAGATAGACAGCTTTGCTGAAAACAGTATGAGCTTAGGGTACCCATCCTCCTCAAAAGTAGAGGACTTCAAATACCTTGAACTATACAATAACTCTACCAACTGCCAATTCACTAAGTCAACCAGTATAATCTGGGAGATCTTCTCATATAGTTAAATTTTCAACATTTTAAGGGCTTTGAAACTAAGGGTTTAACTCTTCCTTATCAAACTCTTACTAATCTATGGGCGCCAGACATAAGCCAGGCTCTAACAGGTACTCGTAGAAAAAAATATAGAAAGCTTTTATCACAAGTCCTCCAAAATGCCCAAAAAGAGATGGTGAGTTTGAACTCTGGAGAGCGAATACAAAAAAACATATATAATCAGTAATGCAAGAGTCATAACTGAAGCTGAGAGATATCGATGGGCCGAACATAAGGCGATATATCTCGGCTCTATATATAGGCAATGAATGCTACAGTAACGTGTCACCAACGACGAGAGAGGCCGACATATAAACACATAATTTGATGAATAGATTTGAAAAGTCATTAGAAATAAATATGAATAGTTGTGGAATCAACCGGCCTTTGAAACAAATGAAAAGGCAAGAGATAAGTTTTATTTCTCTTGTCTTTTGTACCGTCTCTAAAATAGCCTTCTGTGTAATTCTCTTTTATTATCCGAATGTATTTGTTATAAGTTTGGTCCAGAGTAATTTCATCATCTCATCTGGAATATAAGTACCATAATTTTTTAATGCTGTTATTTTTTTTGTGGCTATTTTAATTTCTTCATTTGACCCGCAATGGCCTTTCAAACTGTTCTAAATGAGGATCGATCGTACAAAAAAAAATGTAATCCTCTCTTCTCCCGTTGTACTTGAGAACGCCCAATTAGCCGCAACTCCTATCTTTCACAAGTAAAATTTTACAAAGGTAAAATTTTAATGATTGAAAATACAGTGTCCGCGTTAGATAGTTAGAAGACATATATATGAGAACTTACAAAACTCACTATGATCACTTTAATAATCTTCAAAAAGAGTACAGAGTATTGAAGAACAAGACATCTTACTTCAAAAAACTGGCCTTTTTTTAGCCATTTTAATTGAATTACAACCTGACTACCCTAAGTATTTAATGCAATGAAATTGAAATTTTTTATTATAATCATTCTATAACATTCAGATTTCTTTTGAACTCTCTAAAGTTCATTCAAAAAGTCGATCATATCTCATGAATGTTCGCAAAATAATAATTATGACTCTGGGATTTAATGCATTTTAGCACCATAAAATTCGGAAAACAGGGATGTCGATTATATTTTTTATATTGATAAGACGTATATCATACTTATATGTATGAATTAATTAATTTTGAGAAAGAAAGTTTCTGCTCTACACTTACAATTATTTTATTAAGTTTTTAGATACACGAGATTCAGTTAGATAAATATGAGATATTTATATTTTGATAGTTAAGATATCCATTTCATAAATCGATTAGTTCCATTTCCGCAATATAAACGATTGGAAGTGGGATACTTACAGAGAAAAATCTTTGGATTCCTTCAAAGTTTTAGCCATGATTAGCGGGTTTCGCTCACAGATTTGATCGCCCGGAGCTGCTTACATGAATATGTATTAATTCACCCTAAAATACAGCCGTAAAATTCTTGCTTCTTTATTCAGTATTAAATATATCAATATTTATTAAACATTAAATTTATAAGGCGGAATTAGCAACAAGATAACATATGTTGTTATCATTCATAATATATTTATTCCTTAGAATAATATATGTGTTTAGTACTATTATTATATTGATGAATAATATATTATAATAATTAGTACGATTATATGTAACTAAGTAGATATTTATGTTTAATTAAGACTTATTTGGACATGCACTACGAAGGTAAACAAATTATGTTCATTATCTATTTATATATAGGTGATATAAGTACAAATTTTAATGGCATTCATTCTTGGTAACTAAGAAGGACTATGATAGAAGAAAGGCATTAGAAAGAGCTTTTTGAAAATCGTGACATATCGTGAACAGCCTCAAATGAGTATAATACTTTTAAGAAGATGGAACGCTTAGAAGAGATTCTGAATTTTTTTTTAATTCAAGAGCTTTGGAAGAACATTATAAAGGATGAAAATACGTAGTTTAAAATTCCAGAATATTCCTAAACAGTTAAAATGTTTTTCAGTGAGCACACGATTGTAATATTTATAAACTGTCATCTAATCTTTCGAATAGTAAATACACACGTTAGTACTTAAAGCAATTAATAAAACTATCAAAAGCAACGTGAAAAGGTATTGAGAATGAAAAGAAAATATCAAGCAATTTTGAAACCAAATAATTTGAAACGGATAAAACAGAATTATCCAAGAACACAAAATAAAACCAAATATCCATAAAATAAGAATCAGCCTATAAATAAAAAACAGAAATAAAATATCTAGAAAATATTTATTATTGAGATTTTTATCTTCAAATTGAGAAATCGAATGTGTATACAAGAAAGCAGACATAGTCTACTCTGTGCAATCACTATTTTAGGAAAAGATCGGGCAATGATACCTTAGTCCTAACGATCACTTGATTTCTGGTGTTTAAAAATCTAACAGTTATTGTAATAATAATTTCATTTTAGTGTTGGTGAAGTTTATTAGCTTCATTTATTTTTATTGAAATGTACGTGTTTACAAATTCTTCATATTTTGGCTATATATTAAAAACGCTATATGAATATATTGTAAATGTTGGCTCCAGAATAGGTGACACTTGGAGCCTGGGGACTTGTAAAACGATGATCGTTTAAAGAACTTTGGGTGTGTGTGTGAGCGTATGTGTGAGCATTAATCGACTCTGCTATCATGTTTTAGTGAATATCAGTGAAACACATATTTTAAGAGAAATATGAACCACTGCTAGAACATTCTTCCGGTACAATTACGAATAATAGCTATACTACTCGAATACTAATTATATAATAATTCTACTCTGCTTTTTCATGACTCAACACTCACAGGAAAATGATTAAATTAATTCGAATGTTTTAATTACGGAATAACCATACATGCATAGATGCATTTAGATTTCAAGGATAAAAGTCGGCATGATAAATACACGTATAAGAAAATCCTTAATCTAATTCATTTTTTGTAAACTTAATCATTCACACGATTATCACTGAATGTAATAAGAAACTTAAACTGGAATAATTCATTCATGATATGAATTCTGTGTAATTTATATATTTCGGAAGCTTATGTATAAATTCATAAATGTTCCCCTCACTGCTATTTGCAATCTTTTGGCTTAATTTGTTGAGGCACTAAAACTAATGAAATCAAAGGTGCTTTCTTGTCAACTCATAAGCCAATTACTAACTTTGTCTGTCAAATGTTAGAATTTATTATTTGAAACGGACATTTGCAAATAAATAAATTTCTATTCTAAATAATCTGGAAGTAATGTTAAGTCAGTCATTTTGTGTTAAGGCATATGCTCCAAAAGAAGTAAGACGCTAACTATATATTTTCAAGTTCCTGGCCTTCAGCTGTTTTTAGATGGTTTAGATTATGATCTTACCAAACTAGCTTTTGTACCGGCTCCTTACACTCGTGATGAATGTAAATAATACACAGAGAGTAGTTAATTAGATTATAACACCAATTAAGTCAGTTTTAACTATAACAAACGTTCTCATTAAAAAAAAAAATCTATGTCGGCTTTACAAACAATAACATGAAATATAATAAATTTTTAAAAACATTGGCTTTTATTCGTGAAAGTAAATACTAAAAATAAAAATGTTCCAATTTGCACTTTAAAGATATACTTTTATGAGTTATGGATCTTAATTCATTTATTTTCAATTCAGAATAATGAATATTCCATTCGTTATTCACAGATGCCAATAGTTATTATTAATTAAACTAACTAAAGTTTAATTTAATAGAATTTAATTGCAACAGATCAGTTAAAGGATTACCCTCTTGAGACTTTGTAAGTATATTTGTACTATTCCTGAATAATAAAAAATATATAATAAATTGCTTCCCTTATGACAATAGCTAATATTTTTAATGGGATGACTTAATGAAGATAAAAGATTTATATTAGAATTATTTTTGGTCCCTTTAAATTAATGCTACTAAGAAAACAAAATTGAAAAATAGTTTCTACTACAGATTTTGTGAACTATGCCTCTACTTTGTTACGTTCTTACTAACTTTATTTGATTAAATTTACTTTTTTTAGTTTTAATGTTATTAATTTCTTCAACAACATGATACATATACACGGTATTTGTGTAACCTATTTATACTATAATGGCTAATATCTGAGAAGAGACACTCGCAGTTCTTAGTCATTTATCCTACACAGATATATAAAAATCAAGGCAAGTGCTCTTAAGATGGAGGGCCCATCGTTCAGAAATGTACTTATCTCTTTTGGTGAATTGAAGTATCTTTTCTTTTTTTTAAACAAAATAAAGAATAATAATACAATATATAAATAAACGGGTCAGGCAGAAATTCCTCAAAAGTTGAAATTGTATTGCAGGTTTAACTGGATGATATTATATAAGTAGGAAATGTAAATTTAAAAAACAAAGACAGCATTTCACTAAGAGTAAGGTTGGATGTAGAAAGTCTGCAACGATGTAAGAGAATCAAATGAAAAATCAATTTAATTAAATTAAAAATACACTTTTCTGGAATCGTACCGAATGGATGTATCTTATTTTAAATTACATTCAGTTCATAATAAACTGAAAATTATAAATGTAAAAATGTAAAGGAATTCGGATGCAAATTCTCAATAACTTCAAACAAGGAACTACATTATTGGATCTTTTATATTGTAATAAATAAATAAAAAATAAATTATTGCATCTAAATACGTATATTTTTTTATTCATTGTGAGATTTTAAAAAAATGGATCTTGAGTAGGGGGGGGGGGGTGCGCGACAGGTAAACGCCAATCTCAGTTCTTTATTGGGTAGTTGTTATTTTGCAATATAAAAATTCAAAAATATATATTTCTAATGAGTATTCAACGATATCTTTTCATTGAAGTACTGCAATAAGGGGGCCACAGCTGAAAATATGTTTAGGACAAAGAATGATTAGGAGGCTGTGACAATAAATAACCATCAATAATTTCAATTTATATTTCCATGCAAGATTTGGAATTTGCGTTTACTCATTAAAAAAGCTACGGATGGACAAACATACTACCGTAACTATTAGGGCCTTATTCGGAAGCAATGAACTCAATAATATACGACCCAATACAAGCTTAGTTCGGATGAGTGGGAAGATAATATTTGTGAATATTCTTTCTTCAGTGTTTTGTTTTAGAAAAATATTGTTTTTATTTATATGTATCAATTAAGTTATTCATGCCATTTTAATCACTGAAAACTTGTTTTATCAAGGGAAATACGGAGTAATTTAATTTGTATTCCTAATTTTAGACAATTAGAATTTATACCATAGCTGATTACGCCATTTTTCCTCGTGGCCACACACAAAATTTAAAACATTTACAAAATCATCACACCACATCTAATGTAGGTGACGCCTACTAACGCAATATTGGCTATTTTAGAAATTGTACAATTGTTATAGTATTTGATGTAGTCCATATTCATCGAAAAATTATAATCCAAGATTAATTATTGAAGTAATATAATGTATTATTCTGGTACCAAGAAATATTTTATAATACCCAATTCTTAGAAAATAAAACATATGCAGACTGAAAAGACAAAAACAAAAAAAAAACTCCATAAGTCATAGCAGAAGTTTCTTTACATGTTTGAAACTACTACTGAAACGTTTATAGCCTGTTGTGGCATAAAAAAAAATATAAATTTTAATCCACTTAGTAATACAGAGAATAGTCGAGCCCTGTTCTCTCAAATAACTGGCCTTTTTGGACCACAGAACTACTGGGCACTAAATTTCGTTGTTCTGCTACGATTCATCATTGGCATATAAATTAGCATATTTGAGAAGCCTATAAACGTATCAAAGATCAACATGTGCCTTACAACTCAAGACTATCCTGAATCCCCTAGGTGTACTTATTTATTATAGAACTCAGATAATTAATGGAGATACTCTGATATCTATTTATTTCTGTACAATTGTCCGACCGTTTTTACACGAAACTTTTTAACACTTAGAATCTATTTTTTTTCAATTTCAATTTCATCAGCTGCACAGGGTCGAAAAACTACAGTATCAACTTTTTATTTTTAGAAGAGTCTTTCATTACGACTGAAATTAACCACAGGTTTGGGGAAATACATTAGTATATACATTTTTATTACTATGCTATTCGAAATTTAATACTAATTGCTTTTGTGGATAATCCATTTGAAATTTTCTTCATATCCTTATTGGATTTTGTATTTCTATTTTTAAACTCCTCAACGAGGTGTCTTTAGCAAAGAACGAAATGTAATAGAACATTACAGGAAACATATTTACTTTTAAAGTAAAACCTATGATATAAAAATATATAAGATATTAAAAAGTTTTGATAAGAGAGTTATTAATTATTAATCGATAACTTACGATAACAAGAAATACACCTGTCAGAGCCAAATTACTTCTCTTACTCGTATAATTTCCTTGTATATTTTTAGATTTAATTAATTCAATATTGAGGAGAAAATTCGTTAAAAACAATGTGATATCCACAATTTTATATTTAATTAAATGAAGCTTAGTACTCAATTTTTTTTACAATGTAGTAATATGAACGTAGTTTCCTGAACGAACAGAGTCCGTGTTATACTGGAAACTTAAGGAGATGAAAAAATAGATTTCTGTAAATCGAATCAAACAGTGTTGAAATCCCCTAACTGATTTGGCTGAACGAACTTAGATTTATAAATTTGAAAGTTCATTTTCTTGGTTTTATGGATATAGAACATTCCGATCAAAGTGTATGGTAGTGCGGTAATTTCTTCGGCTAAGTTGAAAAGGTAATTAAGGAATGAAAATTATTTGAAGGCGCCTTTTAATAGAATTTAATAATAGGTGGAGGGAAGTACTCATAGCTAAGATAAACTCTTATTTAACTCATAATGAAGAAAATGACGGTTCTGATAATTAATGAAACTTACGTACCAATTTAAATAATTAGCCATTGAGTCGGGAATTCAATCGGAACATAAAAATATAAAATAATATAGTGATTAAGGAGTGCGCTTGAGGTACACCAGGTAATAGTTGTAAGCACTGGACTGACCTTGCTTTATCTGTGGGCTGAAGGGCTGTCCTGTTTGCTGCTGAGGCTGTTGTCCTGACTCCGTGGCTTGGCAGACGAGCACCGGCTGCCCCTGGCTCTGCGGGGAAGGGCTGCCTTCCTGAGATCCCTCGACGGAAGGAGGATCCGAGAAGCCCGACTTAGAACCATCCTCCTGGAAGAATAGCCCGAACTCCGGACTGGTATCAAAGGTGATTGTAGGACTCGCTTCCCGACCCCCCGTTCCTGCCGGCCTCTGCTCCACTTCGAACAGCTCCATCTCCCATCTCGGAACAGACTGCCGCCCTCCCCGCCGCGGCCCTCCCCACCACCGCCCCCCCCACTATTCCCCTACCGCCCCTCCGGCCCCCCATGGGACTCACTACTTACTTTCTCGTCTCTTTTCCCCTTCTTCCACCTTTCTTTTCTTTCCCTTTCTACTTTTTCCTTTTTCTTTCCTTCCGTCCTTCCGACTCGTCGATTCAACCTCTTCCGGTCACGATTATTTTTTTTCCCTTAAGGATAACTCTATTTCTCAAAACAAAGAGACGCCTATTCAAAATAATCAAATTCTTCTCTAAAATTCATAAAAGAACAACTGCCATTATTCTATACACAGCAAACCATGGTCATTTATTTTTAAGGCTAATTTTTGGGAAAAACAAAATCCTATGAGCCTTAAAGTTTATGAATTGAACCATAAAGTTCATCAATTGTAAACGTCGTCGCTGACCTGCACATACAGGCCTTAACTATCAACTAAAATTCTCGAACACAAATCGATAAGAATGCTATAGCCTTTCAAAAGATTTGGAAAATACATTAAATAGGTTATTGAAGTACATCGAAAAGCTACTTCACTCTGGAGAATATCTGACCATTCCAACAAAAGAAAAAACTCTGTTTTTGCCTTGTTGTCTTCTGCATGAGACTATCCATCAATAATGGGACCTGGTATGAAGAGACTATTCAAAGCAGAATCGTTAATGATCATTTAGCTTGGATTAATTAGAAGTAGGCATCAGTCAGAAAGATGATGGTAACAACGATTTTGAAGAACTATAGGTACGTTGACACACTGAGTGAGAGATAGATACATAGAGAGATAGATAGGCTTTATTATCATAGGACCAGTGGTCCCCTCTTACAGGCAATAGAAATACACGTTTGTTACTATACTATCTAAAAATTGGCTCTAAAAATTATATATAAATGATAAAATCCCATATACAAAATTTAAACTGTTATAAAAATGGTCTTGTCATATCCCCATCTCGGTCGTTAGAAAATGAATGGAATGGTCCTTCGGTATGATAGACCGATTTCATTGACAAATTCCCTTTGCAAAATCATAGAAAAAATGGTCAATAAAAGGCTTTTGTGGTTCTTAGACCATAAAAAACTGCTATCTCCTTTCCAATGTGCATTTAGACCTGGGCATTCCACTATGCACCATATAGCTCGGATGGAAAGCGAAATACTTAATGCATTCCTTGGAAACAAATTAGTGTTAGCAATATCCCTCGATCTGGAGAAAGCCTATGACTCTGTATGGAGAAGGCTCATTCTCTCTCAGTTGATCGTGTCCAGGGAAACATTATAAGGTTCCTGGATAACTATCTGTCTGAACGATTTTTCAGAGCGACGGTAGGTGCTGCTTTATCTGAAGCATTTCTTCAGGAGAATGGAGTGCCTCAGGGAGGTGTGCTGAGTACAACCTTGTTCAACATAGCTGTAAATTCTGTCATAAAGTATATCCCCCAAGAAGTATCTTACTGCCTGTATGCTGATGACCTTATCTTATACATCACTTACTCTTCATTAACATACGCACAAAACATCATACAGCACACTTTAAATGAACTTCAAAAATGGTGTTCTGTAACTGGGTTTAAGTTATCAATCGAAAAAACAAAGTATACCATTTTCACCCGAAAAAGAAGTTACGAATGCCCACAATTAACACTCCACAACACTTTTATAAATAAGACAGACGAACTTACATTTCTAGGAATTACATTCGACAGAAAACTCACATGGGTTCCCCATTTAAAGGGCCTCATTAGTAAATGCAAGAAAAGCTTGGATTTATTAAGGGTGCTTAGTAATTCTGCATGGGGAGCTGACAGATGTTCTATGCTAACTTTTTATCGTGCTTATACCAGGTCATTGCTGGATTATGGCTGTATAGCATATTCATCAGCCAGTCCAAATACACTTAAAATGTTAGACACAATACACAACACAGGACTGAGGATAGCAACTGGAGCCTTCAGATCGAGCCCTGTTGATAGTATATGTGTTGAAGCAGGAGAACCTCCACTGGAATACAGGAGACGTATCATCTGCTTAAAATTTATTTTAAAATGCAAAGCATTAGATGCTCCATGCGTCAATGTATTTTTAAATAACACACTTTACAACAAATACATAGAAAAACACACTAAACATAAACCTCTAGTCGTACGCACTTCAGAAAACACTACTGATTCGAACATATTACAAACTCAAATATACTATAACAAAAGCATTACACTCCCTCCATGGAGAATAAATAACTTAAGCATTAATTTAACTTTAACAAAATTTAATAAAAGAAATCCATTATCTTCTAAATTTTACAGAATAGCTTATAACTCAATTGTAGCAAATAACACAAACTCACTTCACACTTTTACTGACGGATCTAAGACTGACTTTGGGACAGCAGCTGCAGCAATCATTAACAATGACATATACACCACGAAACTTAACAACAATGCAAGCATTTATACAGCTGAGTTACAAGCTATAAATATTGCCTTTTCAAAATTTCATGATTTTCAAAATTCCCAGATTTTCTTATTTACAGACTCTTTAAGTTCTCTATTCTCCTTGGAGAACATTTACAGTACTCATCCTATTATAACCCACATCTTAGAACACTCCATTCATCTTCAAAACAATATTACACTAGTAGTAGGACGAAGTAATGAAGTTGATGAACAAGCAAAATTAGCGACTCAGAAACATGACGTAGACTCAAATGAACTGACAATAGACGACTTAGTACATTCTGCAAAATCTAACGTATTACTAGACTGGGAACAAAAATGGCAACAAACAGACAATAAATTACGACAAATTAAATCTACAGTATTCACACGGACTAGTAAAAATTCAACTTATACACGGAGGGAAGAAGTGATTTTAACAAGGCTCCGCATTGGCCACTCTCTCCTTACTCATAGCTTTTTAATGAAAAAAAGAGAGCAGCCCAAATGCCATGTATGCAATTTGACTCTTACAATAAAACACATACTGACAGACTGCAAGAGACGAGATCATTTACAGATACCCCACGACCTACATGACTTACTCGCTGAAGGTAGTCCATACATACCCACTATACTACAACACCTAAAAGACATTAACATATACACAAAAATTTGAATATACAATACTGAAAATTAATACTTGCATTTTAAAAGAGATTTTATAATTTTCTAATAAATGTATGCGATTCTAGTCTTTGTGTGAATGTTTTGTGTGCGTGTGCGAGCGTGTGTGTGTGTGTGTGTGTGTGTGAGTGCGTGCGTGTGTGTGTGTGTGTGTGTGTGTGTGTGCGCGCGCGTGTGTGTGCTTAGTGTGCTTGTATGTTTGCTGAGCTCTTTATAAACTCTTTTAATATATGTAAAGTAAATATTTCATCGTTTTTTTTTGTCTAGCAAAACTGAAGGTTTTCCCCCCTTCCCGCCATAATGCAATTCATGACTATCGTTGTCAGTAACTCACATTGAGTTTGAATAAGGGAGTTTTTTTTTTTTTTTTTTTTTTTGTTTTTTTTTTTTCTTTTTTTTTTCCCCTTTTTATTCAACAATTTATATATTTTATTATATTTTGTTTAATATTTTTTTTTTATTTCCTATTATCCAAGTTTATTTTTTCAATTCTCACTTTTCGGTTTTTTAAATTGTTTTGGATTCTATATTTTGTTTGTCAATTTGTTGTGTTCGATTTCTATTATTGATCGATTTCAATTTATTGTTCAATTTCTATTATTTGAGTTCCATTTTTGTTTTCTATTTCTGTTTTGCGTTCCATTTCTGTTTTGCGTTCCATTTCTGTTTTTATTTCCCATTTTGTTTTTGTGTTCCATTTCTGTTTTTGTTCTATTTCTATTTTGTGTTCCATTTCTGTTTTTATTTCCCATTTTGTTTTTGTGTTCCATTTCTGTTTTTGTTCTATTTCTATTTTGTGTTCCATTTCTGTTTTTATTTCCCATTTTGTTTTTGGGTTCCATTTCTGTTTTTATTTCCCATTTTGTTTTTGTGTTCCATTTCTGTTTTTGTTCTATTTCTATTTTGTGTTCCATTTCTGTTTTTATTTCCCATTTTGTTTTTGTGTTCCATTTCTGTTTTTGTTCTATTTCTATTTTGTGTTCCATTTCTGTTTTTATTTCCCATTTTCTTTTTGTGTTCCATTTCTGTTTTTGTTCTATTTCTATTTTGTGTTCCATTTCCGTTTTTATTTCCCATTTTGTTTTTGTGTTCCATTTCTGTTTTTGTTCTATTTCTATTTTGTGTTCCATTTCCGTTTTTATTTCCCATTTTGGTTTTGTGTTCCATTTCTGTTTTTGTTCTATTTCTATTTTGTGTTCCCTTTCCGTTTTTATTTCCCATTTTGGTTTTGTGTTCCATTTCTGTTTTTGTTTTATTTCTATTTTTGTGTTCCATTTCTGTTTTGTGTTACTATTCTGTTTCATGTTACATTTCTGTTATGTTGTTTTATGTTTCGTTTAAATTAATTTTGTTTCGTTTCGTTTTTTTTTTTTTGTTTTTATGTTGTTTTTTTTTCCCCAGAGCAACATCGCCACAGCTGCGAAGCTCCAAATAAATAAATAAATAAATGATGTTTTTATTTCTTTAGGTAAAGCGTTTAACTCCCTTACAGAAACGACAGTGAAAAACTAAAAACGAAACAAAGAAGTAATCACATTCATTTCAAGTTTTACCTCCTATATAGTAACCTATTATTGATTTTGATTAACAAACATTAAGTAGTAATTTTATAGAAGAGCTTAAATCTCAGGTTCCTTGCCACAACCACCATGAGAATAAAGTGGAAACTCGGCAACCTCATATTCATTCAATATATATGTTGGAATTGTTTTTATAAATACTGATATATGAGAGAATAAAATAATTTAAATGTAATTGTTTTTCTCCTCCGTTTGGCTTTACAGACCATGGGTATTTTTAGCCACCCATTTCCAGCCTCCTCTGATTCTACCTGGATCAATAAAAAGGCCTTGCCTTCTACTAGTGTTTTAATTTATGCAAGATGTACTTGCATAGAGCAGTGTAGCCTGGACCGAAACCAGAGGGGGGGCGACTGATTCCACTCAAACAGCGAGGAAGTCGCTTTGCGATTTTGTCGAGGCTACGCTGCTCTAATCAGGCACTGACGATGGAGCCCTGACTCTGAAAGTGCACTTTGCATAAATTAAGACACTAGTAGAGGGCGAGACCTTTCTATTGTTTGTTTGTTTCGCATGGTTTTAGGGCAAAAAACTACTAGGCATCGCCCTGTAATATTTATACTCACGTTTTAGCATCTTCATCCATATCGCCATATCAACAATAGAAACGAGCATACAAGAAAGATGTAATTTAAATTTCTTTGTATAAATTCGTAGTTTTCACAAAACTAATCAATTCATCTAGCCTTTTGGGGTCATCTCCAAGGGCCACTATATCACTGGAAATATTGCATTCGTTTCGAATTTCTGTATACTTATGGCATTCCATTAATATGTTGTAGATAGTCAAGTCCGCGTTACACTTCCCACTAATCGGAGGTTGATCTTATGTCATAAGGTAACCATGCGTAAATCTTGTGTGCCCTATTCGGAGTCTTTCTAATATGACTTTATCTCTTCTGTTGTCTCTTGTCGAATATTTCCATGGACGGATGTAGGTTTTAATAGTTTTTAGTTACTGTTCTGGGGAGGGGGATTTCTTGCCAGTTTTTATCAATTTCTTCTTTGAGTGGCTGATAGAGTTCTCCAGATGTAATTGTTGTTGAGGTGATGGTGTCGAGTTGGTGGGCTTTCCTGGCTGCTAAATCCAGAGAACCTTTGTATTGAACCTGATCAAATGGTTCATCTGCCATCCTGGATTTCCTCCGATTCTGTTTATCCTAGATGATAACTCTACAGACCACTGCGTGGAGCTCGGCAGGGATCTTTGTTTACTCTATCAATCCATCAAATTTTGTGAACTATATCTATACTTTGTGGCCGTTTGTTACGTTCTTACTATCTTTAATTGATTAGCTTTACTTTTTTTCATTTTTAATGTTAGTAATCTCTTCAACAACATGATACATATACACGATATTTGTGTAACCTATTTATATTACAATGGCTAATATGTGAAACAAAACACTCGCAGTTCTTAATCATTTGTCCTGCACAGATATATAAAAATCAGGGCTCTTAAGATGGAGGGCCCATTTTTTAGAAACATACTTATCTCTGTGGTAAATTAAAGAATCTTTGTTTTTTCTTTTTTTTTAAATTAAAGAATAATAATATATAAATAAACGGGTCAGGCAGAAATTCCTCAAAGGTTGATATTATATAAGTAAGAAATGTAAATTTCACTAAGAGTGTGGTAGGATATAGAAAGTTTGCAACGATGCAAGAAGCATTGAGAGAATCAAATTAAAAATCAATCTAAATAAATTAAAAATACGTTTTTCTGGAATCGTACAGAATGGATATATCCTATTTTTAAATTACATTCAGTTCGTAATAAACTGAAAAATATAAATTTAAAAATATAATGGAATTCGGATTCAATTTCTCAACTCTGCACTTTGCATAAATTATAACACTAGTAGAAGGGACAAGGCCTTTTTATTGATCCTGATCAAATGGTCCTTCTACCAAACAGGATTTTCGGGAGAAATCCTCCAATTCTGTTTATCCTAGATGATAACTTTACAGACCAGTGCGTGGAACTCTGCAGTGGTCTTTGTTCACTCTATCAATCCATCTCATCTATAGTCACCCTCGTGGTCGGATCCCCGGCACTATCAAATTCCCAGCTATCGGCGAGTCGGATGGGCTACTTCTTGCCACATGTCCTTTGTAAACTCTTAACTTTCATATCTTGTGAAACCGATTGTCTTAATCTCTTCTCTTATATTCCTCTTCCGGAAACCTAAGACCCCCAATACTGTATATTAAAAGAAAAAACACCTTAAATACATAAATAAGTATTTAACATTATAATAAATTTTTAAAAATTGAAATGTGAAAGTAATTGAAAATGTATTTGACCTTGGTTCTTCTTAAGTTTTGCTTTTCGTAGTTAGACCGTTCTTTCACCATCTATCGCTGCACTAATAGCTTTGTAAACCAAGAATTATCAAATCACCAGTTGTGATCATTTTATTCTTGGCCTTTAAGTTCTTTTTCTAAAGATTTTCCCTGCTGGAAATCACAGGGAGCCAGGAAATCTGCTTGAAAATCATATATCCCCATTATTGTCTCTTAAGGGAGATAATGTCGGAGCTGAAATTCAAATATTTGCCCCAATCACTGACTTATTCCTCCATAAAAGAAATAGTTTACAATTCAATGGTGTTCGGCATGAATATATCCTTGAAGATGACCTTTTTTGCCTTTTCGATTCCCGAGGTACCTTCCTCGTGCCAGAAAAGGGGAATCTCATTTCCAAAATGGTTCCAGATTTTAATAATATAGTTGACATTGGTCTACCTATTTATCATTTAGTATAAAGATTCATTCCATTCTATATTTCTTACTAGATTATGGTTCAGCAAGCATTTGGGAAGGTTTCTTAACGCAACATTCATTCCATCGCTAAAATTCAAAATTCCCACAATCCGATATATACATCGATATACATCCAAGTCTGTTGCGATAAAAGACAACTGTTGAATAGTATTGTACTAAAAATATTTACTGTTGTTTAATTTTTAAGAACCGTTTTTTTTAGTTTTGTACGTTTACTATTTACTTTGAGTTTTGTAAACTCAAATGAAAAAAAAAAAAAAAAATCTGTGAACACATAAACAATTAGACAGAAGTTTGTAAAGAGGTAATATCCATTGGGCCATCGACTCACCAAACTATCTCCACAATTGATTTAATCATCGGAAAGTGTGTCTACTCGATGGCTTCCGTTGAAGAGTTTAAATTCAGTCTAAATGATATACAAATGCGTCGATAAGCTCGTAAATAAGGGATGAAGCATACACTTCACTGCAATAGTATTCTGGGTTTATAGTCTACTACATGTACGAAATCTTAATTTAACTTTAGAAAATAATAGTTAATTAAGTAACAAGAACAGCATTCATATCATAAGCTCGATAATGAAAACATGAAGAGACAGGGTGAATTAGAATTCCTCTGCTCTATTTGTAATATGAGTAGGAAATAAACATCAATTTTATAGCTATGTAACAAGCCAATTTCTTGGCTCTTCAAAATGAAGCTACAATAAATATATTTTATTTTTGATGACAGGCACTTTATAATTATATGTGTTCCACTCATAATTATATAAATTGCTTATTGATGAATATAATAAATATATGAATCTGATTTACAACTTTAGTGGTACTTTAGAAGTATTATAAGAATCATTAATATAGTAATAAATTAACACTTCGATATACTATGAAAGTAATTGCATTTCGTTGAAATTATAACTGAAAAACCACTTTGATAATCGTGACTAACTTAATTACTAATTGCAATAAATTTATTAATGAAAGAAAATACAGAATTCAACAGAAGGCGACAGAAGAGTCCAAGTTTATGTGCTTTTATACATATATTAATTCAGTAAGTATTTATTTCTGTTTTACTATTTAATTAAATTTGTAAAGATGTAATTTATTTTTTAATATTTGCAATGAATAAGCGTAATTTTTGTTATTATAGTCTAACCGATGTTTTCCATCGATGGGTTTAGATGCAGTCTGAATGATATACAATGGAAATGATAAGCTCATAAATGAGGCTAGAAACGAACCATTCCAAGTAGTAGTACTCTGGGACATCATGGTTTTCCAGATACAATTGTTCAAGCTACTGAACTCAGGATCAACTTTAGGTAAATAATAATAAGGTACTTATCGATGATCGGGAGGTTGCAATATTCTTTTAATTATGATTTCATTTAAATCATAATTAAAAGAAAATCATTTAATTATTCAAAAAAACAATCCTAGAATTTATAAATGACATAATGGTTGACGGGATGCTTCTCATTATTTACATACAGAACACTCAAAACCGCTTATTCACTGTTATTGCTATCGCTAGAGAACACTTGACTAGGTTATTTGAGTCATTTTGTTTATCGTTTATTATCGGAAAATGAGTGATCGTTTATTATTACACCACTTGGTGATCGTTTATTAACACCACTTGGTGATCGTTTATTAACACCACTTGGTGATCGTTTATTAACACCACTTGGTGATCGTTTATTATTACACCACTTGGTGATCGTTTATTAACACCACTTGGTGATCGTTTATTAACACCACTTGGTGATCGTTTATTAACACCACTTGGTGATCGTTTATTATTACACCACTTGGTGATCGTTTATTAACACCACTTGGTGATCGCTTATTATCACCACTTGGTGATCGTTTATTATCACCACTTGATGATCGTTTATTAACACCACTTGGTGATCGTTTATTAACACCACTTGGTGATCGTTTATTAACACCACTTGGTGATCGTTTATTAACACCACTTGGTGATCGTTTATTATTACACCACTTGGTGATCGTTTATTAACACCACTTGGTGATCGTTTATTAACACCACTTGGTGATCGTTTATTAACACCACTTGGTGATCGTTTATTATTACACCACTTGGTGATCGTTTATTATTACACCACTTGGTGATCGTTTATTATTACACCACTTGGTGATCGTTTATTAACACCACTTGGTGATCGTTTATTAACACCACTTGGTGATCGTTTATTAACACCACTTGGTGACCGTTTATTAACACCACTTGGTGATCGTTTATTATTACACCACTTGGTGATCGTTTATTATTACACCACTTGGTGATCGTTTATTATTACACCACTTGGTGATCGTTTATTATTACACCACTTGGTGATCGTTTATTATTACACCACTTGGTGATCGTTTATTATTACACCACTTGGTGATCGACTTGGTGATCGTTTTTTCACACCACTTGGTGATCGTTTATTAACACCACTTGGTGATCGTTTATTATTACACCACTTGGTGATCGTTTATTATCACCACTTGATGATCGTTTATTAACACCACTTCGTGATCGTTTATTAACACCACTTGGTGGTCGTTTATTAACACCACTTAGTGACCGTTTATTAACACCACTTGGAGATCGTTTATTATTACACCACTTGGTGATCGTTTATTATTACACCACTTGGTGATCGTTTATTATCACCACTTGGTGATCGTTTATTATTACACCACTTGGTGATCGTTTATTAACACCACTTGGTGATCGTTTATTATTACACCACTTGGACAGCTATCTTGCAGACTTCATATGGCTGACGGCGGCCGGGGACGACCGCTTTATGCAGCTACTGTGCGACAACGCCCTGATTAGAGTTTTGGCCAAACTCTAATTTTTAATTACATTTTGTAATTCAAATAAACTATATAAGTTTATAATATAATAAAGTGCTTTATTTTATTTATGAGCTTGATCTTTTATAGCAGTATTTGAAATGTAATAATAATTTTAGCAGATTTCCCTTAATGGAAATCAGCTATTGAGGTCGTACTCATGACGCGATTTTAGAAAAATGTCATCAAATCTCCATCGATCCTACTCCTACCCACGAGATGACGAAAATGAGGTCCGTTCAAAATAATATATATATATATATATATATATATATATATATATATATATATATGTGTGTGTGTGTGTGTGTGTGTGTGTGTGTGTGTGTGTGTCTGTTAACGCTCTAGCGGTCGCAATTTTTGTTTGATCGTTACCAAACTCGAAATTTAATCGTTTTATGTAAAAGAAAGATCAAGTTCTTTAATGCCTGAAATCGGACCAGTGGGTGGGAGGTTTAGAGGGGGGATTTTTGAAAATTCGAAATATCTCCGTTATTATGCGTTGGATCGGAAAATTGTATAGACTCAATCTTATTGCAAATTAAATGTACTATAAATAGTGTTCTATACATTTATTCTGTATCTACAATATTAACCGTGGATATTTGCATTAGTATTGTGTGTGTGTGGTCGTCAAGAGCCGGCTATGTTCGGGACTTTCCGCCGAGAGCTAGTGCGGCCGTTTCCGTAACTGTTCGTCCCTCGTGAATAGGTTTAGAGATTCCGTACTACTACTGTTATTATTAAGCAGACTTCTCTATTGTAAAACTTAACTTGGGAAATCTACTTAGATTACGCAGCCCCTGCGTGACGGACTTTCTTTTTTTTTGTCATAATGGTTATGCTTTCTTAAATATAGTCGTGGAGTAGTTCAAACAGCTGTTACTGCCTCTTTAGGAAGTAGAGACGTAACTAGGTTGTGTAGAATCTGTGGACTGCATCCCTTTAAATTCCTGCATAATAATATAATTCCTTAATAGGGCAAGGCTGAGGGGGAATGGGAAGTAAGAACCAATCTCCCCCGGGACTCGTGCAGTTTCCCCATTCTCCCCATGGTTTCCCATTCCCTCCCGAGTGTCCCGAGGCTCCGGATCGTCCTGGCGAGAGAGAGAGGCAGGTCGTGATCCCACATTTACCGGCTTTCTCTGCCAGGTCTCACTATCGACAGCATGTTTCATTTAAATTGATCGCACTTTCCATGTTCCACTCTGAGAGTCCCTGTCAGCTGTTCGGCTTGTTAAATCGCCCTTTTTTAACTGTCTCCGCGTGTGGCTGAAAACTATTAATATTAGAGAGGAGTTGATTATATTTGAGAAATTAAGTAACTTTCTGATTCTAGAAAAAATTCGGGCAGGAGCAGCGTTAACGAAGCAGATTCCCCACGTGTGCCAAGTATTTGCTTTTATCTACAAAAATAAAAGTTCATTGAGAAAAAGATTTAGTATTTATGCTTCAGATAACGTGCTTCATAATATAACAGTTTATTGTTAATATGACATGAGTAGGAGTGGAGGCTTACTGAAGGCAGAAAACTATAAAATGCAAATATCTCGGTTAATTCTCAAGATAGTGAAAATACTTAGATACCTACATTTATAGAACATAACATACGCAATAAGATTGGTTTTATACAATTTTTCGATCCGACTCATAATAACGGAGATATTAAGAATTTTCGAAATTCCTCCACTCTGAATCCCCCCTCCCACTTGTCACTTGATTTCTTTATTTTTAGATAAAACGATTATATATGGAGATTGTTAACGATAAGGCAAAAATTGCGACCGCTAGAGCGGTGACAGACAAATATACAGATAAATCGATCAATGCATATGAAATTTTGAAGGGACCTTGTTTCGTCATCTCCAAGGTAGAATCAATGGACATTTGAAGTTTATTTTTTTTGTAAATCCCATCATGAGTACAACCTCAATAGCTGATTTCTCCTAAGGGAAATGTACTAAAATAAAAAATAGGAACCAAGGTTCATTTTTATTTTTGTTTTGTAAATTGCTAATTTCTCCTTATAGGACAAGCTATTAAATAATGTCGAATGGTAAAAGCTAAGAGCTGGAGACAAGATTTACTATTGATAAGGCTAGATTTCAAATACCGATTATTTAAGTACCTCAATTATTATTAGTGTTCATATTTGTATATGCCTACTACCAGATTACTTGATTAAAAACTTCAAATCGCAATTCCATGCAATCTACTTTCAACATAACAAATAAACTATGCATCCTTACCTCCATAACTTGATCTCTTGGAGATCAATTGTATTTACAACCATGCACTATCATAACCCATAAAATAACTTATTTTAACTGTAAACTAAATTAAAGTATACTTAAACTAGTACAATAATATTATAAATCTGTTCGCCAACCTAATATTTACTGTATTAATTCTAAGCGAAATAAACATTACATTGCTGCCTAAAAAAAAATTAAACAAAAACCCCTCTTAATTATTAAAAAATCTCTCTAACAACACCCTGTTTCATAATCAATTACTATTCAAGGATATAGACAAAATAAATAAAATATTGGACCAGGGCAAGTGGGTTTAAGTAGTAAAATGTATTAGCATAATGCTAAATGTGCAACTTTATTGAATAATAAATTTTCTATATTTTTTATTGTATTTTGCAATAAAACATAAAGCGTAGAGTTTACTTGTATTTTTTACTTCCTTGTATCAAGTAAAGGAAGTATTGTATTTGCGAAAATATTGTGCTTAAACATTTCAACGGATGAATCCGATTTGACCTCCACTGAACCTATTCAGAATATTTTTGGAGTACGTCTTAAATGAATAAATTTAAAAGGAAATGCAACCAAAGTTATTGTTTATTTATAAGAATAGGAGTATAAGGAAGACATGTGGTGTTCACATTTTTTCACTATCAGGACATATTAATCCCTCACTCCAATTTTCAATTTAGTCTTTAATAACGCCGCACTACCAATTTTCAGCTTTAATATTTAATTGTTCGCACCGTGCCTTTAATTAGGATTAGTCACAGAATTGAAGGTGAGAAGAGTCAACCAGCTGACGTTATTTCATATGCCGTTTCAAGAGTAACATCACTAAAAGGCCTGCATGGTACACTCCAAGGGTTCCAACTTAATGAAAAGTTAATCGATAAACATCTAAAAGAACTCAAGTATCTCCATTATATATATATATATATATATATATATATATATATATATAAGTATTATAATGAAAGGGAAATTATATTTATTATTATTTAAATTTAATCTATTTACCGGCTACTTCTCAGGGTCATATATTGCACGGCAAGCATTCCCGTTTCCACCATCTCTGCTATAAGAGCTAATTTATCTATTTAATCAGAGATATAGCACAATTAGGCTAGATAATTAAAGAAACACTTACTCTGTTTGCATCTTGGGAGTCGACTGACGATTCCTGTCCTGCTAAATTGACCTTTGGATTCACAGGGCTCCGCTGTCAGTCCCTTGACAGGTGCTGCTACCTCTTTTAAAGCCCAGTACTAATCACTCTGATCTCATAGATATAGAGAGACAGCGGAGTACCTCTAAGGCTCGACCGTTACATATGCCCCCCCGAGAGAAAAAAAAATTATATTTTATATATTTTTTTTTATTTAATTTTTTTGTTTATTTTCATTTTATTTTATTTTTATTTATTTATTTATTTATTTTTTGCTAAATATTTTTTTTAAATTTATAACACGATATATATATATATATATATTTTTATAACAATGGAATATATTATATAATTTTATTTATTTTTTTATATTACTTATTTAATTTTTTTTTAAATGAATAACCAAAATAAATATTTTAAATGTTTAAATTTAAAAAAAATGTTTAAGCCGTGTCCTTTCACGTTGGGGCCATTTTATATAATGAAAGGTTAATTATATATATTATTATTTAAATTTAATCTATTTACCGGCTACTTCTCAGGGTCATATATTGCACGGCAAGCATTCCCGTTTCCACCATCTCTGCAATAAGAGCTAATTTATCTATTTAAAAAGAGATATAGCACAATTAGGCTAGATAATAAAAGAAACAATAACTCTGTTTGCATCTTGGGAGTCGACTGACGATTCATGTCATGCTAAATAGACCATTGGATTCACAGGGCTCTGCTGTCCGTCCCTTGACAGGTGCTGCTACCTCTTTTAAAGCCCAGTACTAATCACTCTGATCTCATAGATATAGAGAGACAGCGGAGTACCTCTAAGGCTCGACCGTTACAATATATATATATATATATATATATATATATATATATATATATATATATATAATTATAATTTATTTTCTTCCTGAAATAACCCTGCAGGAAGGGATTATATTTGCCACACATCCATTTGTACATAACATGTGCTTGATACATAATTACATTTTTTTTAAGAATGAGTAAAATAAAATATTTATAAAATAAAATTATTACCAAGAGAAAAATAAAAACAATTTTAGGCTTCAACGATGAATTATATATATAAATTAACTGTATTTGAGTTTTAAATAATTCAGGCAGTTATACATTTCTTCAGCATATTTTTTTTAATTGTGAATTATATTTATAAAATAGAAGTTGTTTCTCAACAGACCAATTATCATTTCGGCGTTTTACTTCTGTTTTAAATTATTTTCTTTGGTCGGTTAGTAGTCTGCAGTCATAGACCAAGTGTCTGTAAGTCTGTTCAGTAGTAAAGTCGCAGGAATAATTTGGTTGATCTGTTATGCCAAACGTTTAAAATAAGAGTTAGTTGTTCCTTGTCGTTTTAATAATTGTGTCAAGTAATAGTCTGTTGATGTTAATTTTTGTCCTAAATACTCTTTAATGTCTGGAATAAATAATTTTAGATGTTGTCCTTTCGTAGTCATATACCATTTCTGTTGCCATTTATTAATTGAGTCAGTTAGTAATTGTGTTTTTAAGTATCATTTGGTTATTTTGTTATAGCATTCTGGAATTGTGGCACTTTTGAGGCTGATTTTTGCCGATTAATCTAGGATGCCCTTTAATCCAGCAAACGTGTATATGTACATTATTTTGTTTAAGTCTCGTAAGTAACATTCTGATATTTTCTGCCAAAGGGTCATGAATTGCATAATTTTTAAATGATTGTAAGGAGTTATGGCTATCAGTGTAAATGTTGATGGGTTTTGTTGGTTGTTGTTGTTATATATATATATATATATATATACATACATATCCTCAGTATAAATAATAGTAATGATGAATTATGTGGCGTGACCAATATATTAAAATATGGGTACGTCATGGAAATATCATTTACAACCTTGCATGTTGGGTCTGGCACCATACATCCTTAGCGTTGCTACTGCATTCCAGTGACGGAAATCAATTTTGATTTCCCTATGACCTGGACTTATACAATAGTGAGTACTCTCTTGCGTATTAGGAATGAAAATATCTGGAGTATAGGACCTAGACTTAAATATTTTCTGAAAATAGAGCAATAATTGGATATTTAGATTTGTCCCTGGAATTTCCAGTAAAACTGATCTGTGTTAAGCGAACAGTTGGCCCTGTAGCCCATGTTCAGCATTAGAGCATAACCATGTTCCCATCTAGACCGGGTTCCTTTCGTTTCTCTGACATTACTAATATAGCCAATGAATATACAAACTAGGGCAACAACAGCTCTAGTAGCTGAATTACTATAAGTAAAAATGACATAAATTTCTTTTTCTCTACTTTCATTGCCTAATTTGGTATTTTTCATTTCAAATAAATTTCATTGTTGTATTTCATTTGAATACACACATATAATTATAAATACAATAATTGTGAAAGTTAAAAACAAAATTTAAAAAAAATATATATATTATAAACAGCTTGATACTTACTTATCTTGTTTAAATATTCATTTTTAACAGTTTTAAAAAATTTGGGTACTCACTCACACTCACTCTCACAAACACACCCACACCCACGCGCGCGCGCGCGCACACACACACACACACACACTATATATATATATATGTGTGTGTGTGTGTGTGTGTGTGTGTGTGTGTGTGTGTGTGTGTGATTATGTTTATGCATACAACGGCTACCCAGAAGGAGGAATTACGACAATCATTAGCAAAAGTACCAATTTCATCCATTCATTTCCTATCATTAACCAACTATGCTTATCACCATTTTTTTTTAAATATTCTGATCATAATTACTTGGATTTAGTTCTACGTTCATTTATAGAATGCTTATTTTGTTTTTACTTTTGTTATTTTTACTTGTTATTATTTCTTATTTATTTTAGATTTGTTATTTAACTTTGTACAATTTTTAATATTTTAAGTGGTAAATCACTTTGATGTGATGTCCATAAATAAAAAAATCTAAAAAACCTTATCTCAGCAATAATCCGATGTCCTACAAGTCATTTTCAAACGTATTAAGGACAATCCGATTTTTCGGCAAATAAAACGTTCAGAACAGATATTTTTGCCTATTGGCGGATTCTATTAGGAATAAATTAGCTCCTAAGATTTTATTAGGGCTTATTAAGTGGGAAGGAGAATATATGAGTCTGGTTTACGGCTTATACGCTGAGTACCTTTCTATGTCTGCATAATGAGGAAACCAACTCTGAGCAGAAGAAGAAATCCCCTCTCCTTGGATATGTCAATTTTAATTGCCTTGTTGCAGATTGCATCCGCAATAGAAACCCGGAGAAAACGAAAGAGAAATTTTAATTAACCATGAACGGAGTACTTTGGGACATTAATCTGTAATTAATTACCCCCTAAGGGCAGCGTGTATAAGCCCGTGAATTTTTGCTATCGATACACGGTATGCCGATTCATTTTTATGACTGAGAAGCCATAAAATTATGATAACCTTTCACAATGCTCAGCCTTACGAGAGAGAGTTCGGTTTCTATAATGACTTTCATAAGGTAGAATGCCTAGAACACACTATTATTATTGAAATGGAATACCTGCGTCTGCCTTAGTCATTTTTCTTTGCCATCGATAAATACGAGTCGTGGAGTTAAACAACCAATCCCCAACTGTCAGTTCTTTGTTCATTCCTTAATTTATGATTTTTAATCAAACTTTAGTCTATAGGTAGTTTGAAGGAATGAAATATATTTGGAAACATGCCGCAGAAATATGAGCTTTGGTGAAAGTAAAACGTCAAATAAAATTCTGTTCCAATAACGGGTGCACGATTCACACACGTCATGCAACGAAATCTTCATATTACAATAAAAAGCACACTGATTTCGGAGGTTCAACGGTCATTGGTTTTCAAGGCCTTAATTAATATGCTGCGGATTCGACAAGGTGCTTCTTCCGAAGACCAATCCTCTGATGTAGTTACGTTTTTATAGAAGTCATTCTTGTCGTCAAGCCGGAAACCAAGAGATCTACTTCAAAGAAACGTTTAAATAAAAAAGAAATGCGCTTCATAATTTTTACAGGGTAAAATTCCTTAAATATATATGAGTGTCAGAGGCAAAGGCAATTGGTTTGTTGTTTGTTTCATAATTTCTCTATTGTAAAAACTTCACTAGATTATCATCGCTTAGTACGCAGCCCTGCTATACGGACTTTTTTGGTTTAGTACCTGCATATTGAAAGTAAACTGCGTTTATGTGAATTGTCAACATTCTAATTTTTGTAAATTTGTATTGTAATAATATTCTCATCCATATCGTCATTTTAACAATAGAAAAGAGGATATTAAAAAAGTGAAATTTAAATTCTTTGTATAAATTCGTAAATTTCACAGCATTAAGCAATTTATCTATCTCTTTTGGGTCATCTCATATTTTCACAACATATAGGGAGGGGTTATCTACAGGTTACCACCCTTTTCTATCCAGCAGGAACTAAGGATTTTATTTAATGAGTTCATTACTAAATAAATGCCTATTGCCAAAGTTAGAATTCTAGATTTCCCACGTGTGACTAATAACAACGCGTTGCAACGTCTTAACTCACATGGCCAACCTGATCCCCAATTTAATTGTTTTATTTTTAAATATAAATGTATTTTTTTTAGGGGTTTTCTGTACCTTTCTAAAATGCAGTGTATAATATTTTATATTTTTTTTACATGGGCATACTCGTTTTATAAATGATAAATTGGTTAATATTTTTAACCAACTAAAATAGAACAATAATGATATTTTAGCAGATTTCCCTTGAAGGAAATAAGCTATTGAGGTCGTACTCATGACGTGATTTTCCAAAAATGTCTTCAAATGCCCATCGATCCTACCCAGTAGATGACGAAAATGACGTCAGTTCAAAATTATATATATATATATATATATATATATATATATATATATATATATATAGATATATATATGTCTGTTAACGCTCTAGCGGTCGCAATTTTTGTTTGATCGTTACCAAACTCGATATTTAAACGTTTTATGCAATAAGGCAGATCAAGTTCGTTAATGGCTGAAATCGGACCCGTGGGAGGGGGGGGGGTTAGTGGGGGCGATTTTCAAAATTCGAAAAATCTCCGTTACCATACGTCGGATTAGAAAAATTCTATAGAACCAATTTTATTGTAAATTAAATTTACTATAAATATCGTTCTATACATTTATTCTCTATCTTGGATATTAACCGAGATATTTGCATTTTTATTAAATGTGGGCCGATAACGGATGAGCGAGTTTCCCGCCAAAAGCTAGTTCGGCCGTTCTGTAACTTTTTGGCTCTTGTATGGAGATTTCTCTATTGTATAACTTCACGTGGGAAATCTGCTTAGTTTACGCAGCCCCTGCGTGACGGATTTTTTCTCTTGAAAAATATATAAATATTATTAGTGAATGGTTCGCAAACATGCTAATAGCCCTAAGCCTAGCAAAATAAGATGGTTTAGCTTAGAGAGTGGACGACACTATTTAGCAAATATCCTTAGGAAAAGTAGATGGAGCATACTCGGTGAATATAAATAAACAATTAATTTCACTTATAAAGCGTCATTACTCATCTCCAATATACCAAAGTTGTATAATATATAATTATTAGATATAACCTAGATGAATAAATTAATTTAAAGCTGCCTCAGGGACTTGCTGTACATTACCTATTTCAGAAAATAGTCCGCAACTTTATAACAATATATTACCCTTGAGTAAACTTAAGGAAATTCGAGAAAGTTTACAAACTTTGGCATTAGTTCTTAAACAAGTTTGAGATTACGTCAGCGCGACACTTGCGCAGTTGATATTTTGAACCATAGAAGATCTATACACGTGTTCCTTTGTATTATTAATGTGTCTAATATGCGATTTAGCATTCTAAAATAGTTTATTTAAATTGTTTTTAGTTTCCATCCATGTATTTGAACTTCCAGCTTTACCTTTGAGGGGATTTCGTTGCGTCCTACAACCACCAAAATTGGGGCCCTTTAAACGAAGGTGCAATGAATTTTGAGAACATCTATGAAAACGAAATGACTGTTATCGCCATGTATCCAACAATATACAAGCAACAATATCCCTAGGCGAGCTGGATATTTAGCCGAAGAGAAAGTGCTCCAGATATAAAACATAAAAATTAACAGCTGCAGATTTGCACAAATCCTAAACTGTATGATGATATTGACCAAGATGATGAGCAGTTAAGAAGTTAAAGAGGCAGATCTTCTGAATATGGAGATAGAATTTGAATAATGAAGAGGAAAAATGTTCATGGGGTTGACGAATTTCCTAGCAAGACAGTGGTCGGATACATCGCTAATCCCGAAGGAGGGAAAAACAGATAGAGCAAAAGCCTTAATTTTGTATTTTGAACAAAGATTCCAATAATGCAATTGGAAATTATCGAAGAATCCCACTCATCCCAGTAGCGTTGGTGAAAGGAGAAATGACAGAGGCATTCGACGGTATCGACAGGGTTACTAGCTTGTTTCCCGTTCAACCAATCTTTAGATGTAGGTAGGATGAAAAAAAGTTGGCTACGCTTCCACTATAATAATTTAATAACACGCCAAAGCGCTTTCGATGCTGTGCATCATCGTCAGTGCCCTGTTGACATACACAATAATAGTTACAATTTTCTATAAAATAATTGTTTTATAGAAAATTGTAACTATTATTGTGTGTGTCAACAGGGCACTGGCGATGATGCACAGCATCGAAAGCGCTTTGCCGTGTTATTAAATTATTATAGTGGAAGCGTAGCCTACATTTTTTCATCCTACCTACATTAGAAGTCACTTCCACCTGCCAGGATACCAACTCACAATCTTTAGATAAAGAAATACGGGATGCAACATAAGTAAAAGAGTGCAAGAAGACAAGGAACACGAATTCGCTGGTAGAGTAAGTTGTCCGCAGTCTTCCCGTGTTTCACTGATATCTCCTGCTAAAGAGTTAGCCTCGCAAGTAAACCAAGAAAACATGGAAAACATCCCCAGTAAAATAAAACTATACGTTTAAAGCAAATTGAGTTTTGATTATAAGACCTTTCCTAAAGTAAAACGCTTCCAATATTTCTGAGGTGCCGTAACCGTATCTAGTGTGACCAGCTTAAACTTAAAATAAATGCACAGAAAACAAAAGTTTTGGTTTTAGAGAAGAAACAAAGCCATGAAAAAATAAATATTATATTTGGATGTATTATACTTAAAAAGTGAAGGAATTTTGTTAACTAGGAAGCATGATAGTAGAGCGAATGCGCATATCATAAGACACAACGATTTCATCACACACACACACACACACACACACACACACACACACACACACACACACACACAAATATATATATATATATATATATATATATATATATATATATATAACATACATACAATTCCACTGTACGTGTGTATGTCACTGAACTCTTCCTAAACGGCTGGACCGATTTGAATGAATTTTTTTGTGTGCGTTTGGGTGACGCCCTGGATGGTTTAGATTCACAAATCAGCTCGGCATATGGAGCAGGAGTGGGGGGTTGTAAGGGAGGCCTAAAATTAAAAATAGCGATATCTCGTATGCTATTGGATTTTTGGCAAATATGCACAGGATAAAAGTTGTTTATTTGGTTATTTAGAGTAACTTTTGTAATATTCACTTTTGTCTTATAACAAAGTATAAAGTGTTTTAAACATAGTATTAATAAATTTAATATACTAATCGCTTAAAATATCATGCAGGACAACGTCTGTCGGGTCCGCCAGTATATATATATATATATATATATATATATATATATTTGAAGTTAAGTTCATTTGACATAGAGGAAGATGGAGGCCTAGGAAATCCTTTTTTGAAGATATCAAACATCTTATAGATTTCGGTGGTGTAGTGGAGATAAGTAGAGAGCGGCTTACGAAGGAACACAATGGTTACTTACAGGTGGTGAGTTACTATAACCATAAAATGGCTAACAAGCATGCTTCTACAGCTGGCTTCTATCAGAATGGAAATGTCACCATCCGATCTACATATTCTTCATAGACCTTGCGACAATACTATTATTTTACGGCATTCTGTCTTCTTTTTTCCAATTTTTATATTGTGTCATTATGAATTAATTTATAAATATTCATATAGTATGATTTGAATTTGAAATTTGATTGAACTGTGATAAAACCAAAATCATCAGTTTCAATAAGAAAGGGTTAAAAAATCTTTAGTTGTGAAGTAGATTATTAGTAATTTTAAAATAAATACTTAAGAAATTAGTAATAATTGACCATGTAGAATATCATAAAGTTAATGTTTTCTAAATTTAATAAAAATGTTCTGTAATCTAATAGTATTTATTTATATTAAATATATATATTACTATTTATATTATATTATTATTTATATATTACTATTTATATTATATTATTATTTATATACATTACTATTCATATGTGTGTGTGTATATATATATATATATATATATATACATATATATATATATATATATATATATATATATACATATATATATATATATATATATATATATATATATATATACACACACATTATTATAAATATTACTTATTTCTATTAAATATATATTAGGGACATAGGTTAGCCATGTGAGTTAACCTTTATCTCACACAGTAAACCTAAGATGGTGAGTTCGATTCTCGCCTGGGCAATAGGAATTTATTTTGTGGTGGAATTCATTAAATAAAATCCTTAGTCCCACCCTGGCTAGAAAAGGGTGGTAACCTGTATATAAGCCCCCAGTTAGCCTTAGTTGCAAAAAGTGGATGTTAATATATTTTTGTCGCCTTTTCTTAACACTCACTATCACACGACCATTCAAATTTTATAATATATTCTTTTTAATATTTTTTTGGGGTAAAATTAGAAACAATATAGCACTTAATATAAATACTCTGTTAATCAAAGAATTTCACGACCTTAATCCAAATAATTAAATAAATGAAATGTACACCCCTATTTATTACAACTTAAAAAAACACCACAACATAAATTAGAATTTGCCTGCTGACACACAACAGTCAATTCATTATGTCGGTAGGCTTTGAGAAGAGAGATAACAAGGGATGTAGCCCCTGGTTACCATGGAAATTCATGTAACACAGAAAGAACATTGGAGACAACGAGATGGTTTTGATGCAAAACAGATCCGTTATCATACTCGTACATAAGAACTCGTTACCGGACGAATTCTGACGTGCATTTACGTGCCGTGGTTTTTGGAATATCACTTTGCTTGCATCACAGCGAACCTGCTGGAATCCCTAGTTATTTCCCGGCCATAAATTACCATCCTCGCAAACAGTGCTATTAGTCTTTCGCAGTACCTTAGCCTTCGAAATCGCCGAATATCCAGCTTGATCTTCAACGCTATAGTCTTATTTCACCCTTAGGAATACCATAACCTTAATTGTCTAGTTTGCATTTTAGCAGATTTCCCTTAAGGGAAATCAGCTATTAAGGTCGTACTCATGACGCGATTTCCAAAAAATGTCTTCAAATGTCCATCGATCCTACCCAGGAGATGACGAAAATTAGGTCCGTTCAAAACTATATATATCTGTTAACGCTCTAGTGGTCGCAATTTTTGTTTGATGGTTACCAAACTCGATATTTAAACGTTTTATATAAACTTAAAGATCAAATTCGTTAATGGCTGAAATTCGACGAGTGGGCTATGGGGTGTTTAGGGGGGAATTTTGAAAATCCTTAATATATCCATTATTTTGTTGTTATGTTCATTTTTTCACTATATTTATTACTAACCGATATATTTGCATTTTTTTAGTTTTCGGACATCAGTAAACCCACACTCTTACTCATGTTATATTAACAAAAAACTGTTATATTAAGAAACACTTTATTTTATGTCTAAATACAAAATATTGTTCTCATTGAATTTTCACGTTTTGAGATAAATTCAAATACGTGGCGCACGGGGAAAATCTGCTCAGTTAACGCAGCCGCCCCTGACGTACTTTTTTTAATCAGTTCTATTCAGTCACATATGAGTTATCAAAAGCTATGCAAAGCTCTCGACGACCTCTATTCTTCCTAACCTTTCATGATGCAATAGAGATTGAGAATATCGCATGAACTAAATATTGTTGCGAAAACTACGTATATGAAAACTTAAACAAAGTTAATCACGTATTTAAGAAGTAGGAAGTAGATCAAAGGAGCCGACCGATGGTCTAGCCCGTCCTCATCAATACCCATCCGCGATCTAGAAGGTCTAAACCATTCCACTTTGATGTTGGCTGCTCATCTATAAAAGCGCCTCAGCTCGTCCCGAGAGTTAGTTTGTTCTCAGCGTTCTTCAGTGATCAACAGTGCGTTCAGTGCAGCTTCATTCAACAGTTCGTCTTAGTTGCAGTACGGTAAAGTGTTTTATGTGAAAAACTGTGTTGTGACGTTTTTATGTAAAGCCTTGCAAAAGTGAAGGGACAGTGCAGTACCGTTAACTTTGTTAAGATCAGTGCAGTGCCATGTTTATGTGAACTTCAGTGAGCGTGAGTGAGTTATTGGACTAGGCAATAAGAAGAACAGTAAAGCATACTGTGAGTAGAAGTTAAGGATAATTAGCCAAGTGTGTTGTGAATTGTTAAATAAATTGTGTAGTGATAAAAACTCTAAAGCTTCTGTATTTAGTTTTGCAATCCAAAAGAACTCTAATAAACAACGAGGAAGAGAAATAAATGATTGGCCATTTATGCCATTTTTGGATTGAAGAGATGATTGACTAGTCTGGACAGGACTCGACTTTCAGAATCTGTAAAAATGATTGGTATTATTTAATTCATTTCCTTTACACAGTTATTTTCAAAAAGCCACACCCTGTTTGGAGTTGCTGGCGCAAACGTGGATAGGAATTCATTCATAGACATTCATTTTATTTCAACGTGAGATATATATATATATATTTTTTTTTTTAAAGAAGACGACAATCCTTTGGCTGGGGTTAATTATAATAGTCTTTGGATCACTCCTAAAACGGACCACGACAGATAGTCGAAAGTAATTGTCTGTGTACCAGCTGTGGCTATGAAAATACCTCTGGGGAGGGAGAAATTACCTCTGGCAGGGTTTATGGAAGCTAAGATTCCATATTTGGGGAAGCAAGCTACAAGTCCTCAATCCATGGCTCAAAATGGACCAGGCCTTTCTTGGACTATGCCCCCGTGTGCAAGATGGTGAACAGGAAAATTACACTCATATTTAGTAAATGTTTCATGTCATATAAGAAAATCCCATTTTTAGCGGCATTTGAGCTAGCGACTCCTAACATAGCACTGTTTCCTATTTAAGTGTAAATCCATTTGTTGACCTTTCTATATAATGGTTTTTATTAATTCATCTTGGGTTACTAAACAAAAAGGGTTTAGTCCGAAATTCCTGGAAATAAATAAAACACTGCCCCAAAATAAGCCCTTTGTGCCATTAATTTAAACCATCCATTGTATGACGGATTCCAAGAAAAAATCATTAAATTCAGAGTCATTACCGCTGTTGGCTTGGATCTTTATTACACTTATATTTTTCGACACAGCTAATTGTGGACATAAAATTGTTGGTAATATTACCAAATTTTCAAATCATTTTCTCTAATTATACATTCAAAGAACAACCTTGTTTTTTTCAAATTACCTTTTACATTTTTATAATTTATTTCACCTTTGTGTTTGTGCTTGGAAAAGTAAAACGTTATTTTTCATATTCATAATTATAGATTCCTGTTTTCCACGCAGAGTATCCCTCTAACGTGGGAATTTATTTAAATTTTGTGTGCTCCATCCTTTGGATACTACACACATTTCAATGATTACATTATAGTATTTCATAACTCATAATTAATTATAAATATTATAAAAAAAATAATAAAAAGAAAAAGAAAAAAAAAACATATGTAAACATTACTTATGTGCATATATTATTATTATTATTTATTAACGTCCACTTTTTGCAACTCAAGCTAATTGGGACGGGTTATCTACAGGTTACCACCCTTTTTTGGCCAGGGTGGGATTTTAGGATGTTATTTAATGAATTTCGTCACTAAATAATTTCCTTTGCCCAGACAAGAATCAAACTCGCCACTCTAGGTTTACCACGTGAGATAAAGGTCAACGCTTTAACACGCATGGCTAACCTGAGCCCCATTTATGTGCATATAAAGTAGGTGTATATCTACAAAATGGTGTCCAGTTCTTGAATAAATGCATTGAATCCCTTGTTGAATTTGAGTAAAAGTTTTGGTTTGTCCGTCGGTCAAGTTCCGTTTTGTAAAGTAATGTACTTGATGAGTTTTCCATTTGTAAGGTGCTGGATGGTGAAGGAATTATCTCAGGTAAGAAAAAACGCCTTGTTCCTTCAACTATTCTCTGATGAGTTTTGTTCTTGGTCCGTCAAGTAATGTGCAGTCATATAAGAGGTGGTCATATGTCTGTTCAGTCTCATTGTCACATTTGCATGTATTTGTGTTTGTTAGTTTAAATTTGTAAAGGTAACTTTTTGTAGGTCCAAGTCCTGATTAAAATTTATTTGTTTAGAATTGCTAAGTGTTAATTGTTTAGAATTGTTAAGTGTTAATTGTTTAGAATTGTTAAGTGTTAATTATTTAGAATAATGGATTATAACACATTATGAGCACTTTAAAAAGTAAATCAATTTTGAAAGTTTGTGATTTCAATAGAATTGCCCATAGATAATGAGCCAATCATCTATTTTAAACCAAAATATTATTGAACAAAAAGTCCAAATCTCCACGATAAAAATCTATTCAAAACGAGGTAAAAGTTTTATATATATGGGTATTGATGCACAGCTATGGCCTGGGAATCAATTCCATTAACTCCTTCATGATTGATATATTTTAACTGCATATGACCGTGGAAAGTATCAGATATTCTCATTAATTAGTGAATTACAGAGTCAGTATTCATATTGAATAATGAGAGGTGCAGTTGTTCATTGCAAAGCTCCGCAATACTCTATCCGATTTCATTTCTCGTCCCAGTACTTACAAATATGTTTTACCTTTTATATATAGCTGGGGGGGGAGGAGTTAGAGAGATTGGACGTACTTTTGTAGAGTCTGAATGAATAAATGGAAAATAAATTGGCCTCTAATTGATATCAAATCGGTATTCAAAATACCATTGAAAATATAAATCATATCCATGGATATTATTAGTCATTATTAGGTGTCCTTTAATGATGAAATGTCTCTATAGACAGACTAACTTAGGATCCACTATAATAGGCTATAGCTATTGTATGTAACTGTAACAGTTACAGTTATGTAAACTTCTCGTAGCATCTAGCTGTCATCTGCCCCCCCCCTCCCTGCTTTAAAATTACAAGAAGATATAGAGGGAGTGAGAGCGGGCAAGGCAAGCAGCTAAACTGTGTGCACAACCTGTTCAACTAGGTTATATTTATTTATTATTTATTCATGGACACCACATCGAAGGTGATTTGCCCTTCAAAAGTAACAGCAGGTAACAATAACAAAAAATACCTTAACAACAAGTAATAATAACAAATACCTTAACAGCAAGTAATAATAACAAATACCTTAACAGCAAGTAACAATAATAAATACCTTAACAACAAGTAATAATAACAAATACCTTAACAGCAAGTAACAATAATAAATACCTTAACAACAAGTAATAATAACAAATACCTTAACAGCAAGTAACAATAATAAATACCTTAACAACAAGTAATAATAACAAATACCTTAACAGCAAGTAACAATAATAAATACCTTAACAACAAGTAATAATAACAAATACCTTAACAACAAGTAATAATAACAAATACCTTAACAACAAGTAACAATAATAAATACCTTAACAACAAGTAATAATAACAAATATCTTAACAATAAGTAATAATAACAAATACCTTAATAACAAGTAATAATAACAAATACCTTAACAACAAGTAATAATAACAAATACCTTAACAACAAGTAACAATAACAAATACCTTAACAACAAGTAATAATAACAAATATCTTAACAATAAGTAATAATAACAAATACCTTAATAACAAGTAATAATAACAAATACCTTAACAACAAGTAACAATAATAAATACCTTAACAACAAGTAATAATAACAAATATCTTAACAACGTGTAACAATAACAAATACTTTAACAACAAGTAATAATAACAAATACCAGCAATAATACCAAAAAAATAAAAAAATAAAGTGTAAAGTTGGTGGATAATTAATTAATAGTATAATTTTAATTTTTGTTGTACACTACAGACTATATTTGCATGTTAAATGTTGTCATATATTTCAATTTTGTGTTGAACTAGGTTATACGAATCGGTGAAAACAAGTTATTGTCTCTTGAGAATGTTCCCCAGATACATTATATATATTTTTTTAAATTTTATTAAATTATTTTGTTCATTCTTCCGTTATTATTCTGCCCATTACCTACACAACTAGTATATATTTGTCCAACGTGCACACTTCAAATTAATAGAAGCACTTATCAGTACAAAGTATAGCCGAGTGGTCGTGTAACATGTCAAAAAAGTATTCTAATAAATATTAGGAATAATAAGCTACGCCTCACCATACTTTTCATATCCCTGGATCATTGATCTCTCCATCCTTTTTATTTCTCAAAAATTAATCAATACCAATATTTTTATAATTCTCTTTTCAGAGTAAAATACATAACGGTAACATAAATGGAATCATTTAATAAAATGAAAGATAAACAAATGTGTGGAGGACTAATAACCCTCCCGGCAACCAGATTCATTAAAAAGTAATTTATGTCGGAAAACATAACTGTTTCATAACAATAAATCAGTGTTGAATAAAACTTAATGAGACCTTATTTCCTATTGGTTTTGAACAGAACACGCCGTTTAATTTTTGACTTAAGTTAAATCTAAAAAGAATGCGCATAGAAAAATTAGTCTTATAAGAAAATAAACAAATATTGTTATGAGTGTATTTTTCTATACCCGTACAGTCTTAAAAAATAAAAGTAAGTCGGTTCGTAATAAATCTCTCTTTATAATTTAAAACATCCTAGAAATATAAATCTCAACTATGAAAGCTAGTCAACATTAATAAGTATCATGCAACAATAAAAATTTCTTTTACAACAATAGCCTACCCGAGTCAAACAATATTGGTAGCTAAGTTTAAAATAATACTTATAAGAAATCTACAAATATAAATAAAACTTCTAAGCAGTTGATAAAAATGCTATTTAATCGTAATTTTTACAGTATACTCATTATAAACGTCATTCAAAATGTCATCACATAGTCAGAAGCTCAAAAATAGTCAACATATCACACGAATTAAGGTTACATGTACTTAGAGCAAAAGGTGTATGTAGGGGCTCTTGAATCCTGCTTTATACCTGCATGCTATATTTACCTTTATTAACTATTTTAAATTGGTGGTATCACAATAAATATAAATGAACTACAATCAGTTTTATTTCTAACTTCAGTAAAATCAGTCAAAATATTCGTTAGACTTTCTGTCGTTGATAAAAGGCAAAAACAATAAGTCGATGCTGAAATATGTCCCCTAATTACTAGGTAAATATGGAAATTTATTATTGGTTTTGTAAATCTCTCGGACCACGAAAAAGAATAAAAAATAAATGATCTTTTCTATCTTCCTACCAAAATTGTCAACAGTACTATTTTACTGATTTAATACAAACCACCAGTTGATAAATATCCACATATAAAAAACATCCGTCACGCAGGGGCTGCGTAAACTAAGCAAATTTCCCACGCGAAGTTTTACAATAGATAAATATACATACAGGTAACACATTACCGTAAATGTTAAATGAAAAAATACAAACGGCAATGAAAAATCTTTCAGTCAATTTACAATACAAGTTAATAATCTCTACAATGGAAACCTGGTGAATTGTAAAAAAAAACCGGCCAACCAACCTTGTAGCTCTGAATAGATAGATACATAGAGCGGAAAGACAAACAATTAATGAAATATATCTGAATATAACATATTAATTTTATTGAAAACAATTTACTGTATAGTAATTTGTGATGATTCAGAATCAGTTCTAAATCACTCAAATTTTAGTAATCAAAGAACAAAAGAAGGGGGGGGGGGTCAACAGAACGTATTTGCATATATCTCATGAAGTAAAAGTTTAATGAAAACAATATTTGGTATTTAATCTTCTAATAAAGTGGTTCATAATATAGTAGCTTACACTAGTAGTAGTGGGTGTTTGCTGAAGGCTCAAAACTGAAAAATGCAAATATCTTGGTTAGTATTCAAGATAAAATAAAGTGTATATAACAATATGTATAGTAAATTTAATTTGAAATAAGATTGATTCTATACAATTTTTCGATCCGACCTATAGTTCTCTAATCTCGTATTCGAAATTCTCTCCCATTAACCCCCCCCCCTCTCCCACTGATCCGATTTTAGCCATTAACGAAATTGCTCTTTGTTTTTACATTAAACGTTTAAATATCGACTTTGGATAGAGAATAAATGTATAGAACAATATTTGTAGTAAATTTAATTTACAATAAGATTGGTTCTATACAATTTTTTGATCCGACGTATGGTAACGGAGATATTTCGAATTTTCGAAAATCCCCCCTTTAAACCCCCCTCCCTCCCACGGGTCCGATCTCAGCCATTAACGAACTTGATCTGTCTTTTTGCATAAAACGTTTAAATATCGAGTTTGGTATCGATCAAGCAAAAATTGCGACCGCTAGAACGTTACAAACAAATATATATATATATATATATATATATATATATATATATATATATATATATATATATAATTTTGAACGGACCTCATTTTATATAGTTTAATAGTCATCTCCTTTAATAAATTAAATTTAATAGTCATCTCCTGGGTAGGATCGATGGACATTTGAAGACATTTTTCGAAAGCCGCGTCATGAGCACAACCTCAATTTTTTCCCCAGAGGGAAATCTGCTAAAAAAAAAGAAAAAAAGAATTTCGAACTATTAAAAAAGTGGTTTTTGTAAAACAATACACAAATATTAGTATCGATTATTTAATACTATATACCCATTTCCTTCACTATGAACGAAATAAAAGCATAACCTATTTGTCGCTCTTAAATGGTTTAATGTGAGTGATCCATCAGTGAACGACAGGAGGACACTCTAATGGCACACATTCAGATATCATGTCACCAATCCGAATATAGATATTCCTATTGACAGCCAACACCATCATGTACCATCCGTCCATCATTAGCATATGCCAGTTTCCATTCTGATCAATTACATTAAGTGCGTCATATATCAAGTGTGTGTGCATATTCATAAGTAGATGCTTATGTATATTTGTTTAGTTATAATTAAAATATATTCATTTGTAATAATGCATTGGCTAAGCAAACTTCGGACGTCCAGAACTTGCAATATAACTTAGAAAGTGAAAACTCGGTCACGCAGGGGCTGCCTAAACTAAGCAGATTTCTCTCATGAAGATTAATAATAGACAAACCTACATACTGCTAACACAACACCACCGTGAATACTAAGTGAATAAATACAAACGGTAATAGTAAATCTTTCCCCTGTCGGCGGGAAGCGTCTCAAATGTAAACAAACAGGTCTGACAACGGCTCAGTGGAAAAAAAAAACAATAACTGAAACACATAAGAAAATAACATATTCGTTTTATTGAAAACTATGTACTGTACCTAGTACTGTAATTTATAATGAATCAGAATAATTTTTATCTCAATCAATCAAATTTTAGTAGTCTAAGAATTTAAGACGGGGGGAGGGTCACAAGAACATATTTGCATGAACCTCGTATAATACACGTCTCTGAATAACACTCTTTGGTATTTAAGCTTCAAATAATGTGGTTTATTATATAACGAGTAGAAGTGGGGGTTACAATATTTATAGTAAATTTAATTTACAATATGATTGGTACTATACAAGTTTTCGATCCGACGTACTTATAGTAATGGAGATATTTCGAAAATCCCACTCTTAACCCCCCCCCTCCCACTGGTCCGATTTCAGCCATTAACGAAATTATTCTTTCTTTTTGCATAAACGATTAAATATCGAGTTTGGTAACGATCTAACAAAAATAACGACCGCTAGACCGTTAACAGATATATATAAAACATTTTGAACTGACCTCATTTTCGTTATCTCCTGGGAAGGATCAATGCACATTTGAAGAAAATTTTTAAAAACCGCGTCATGAGTACGACCTCAATAGCTGATATCCCTTAAGGGAAATAGGAAAACATTGGATTACCCTAAGCACTAAATAATCACTTAATTTTCATAACATGCATTTTCATGCGCAGTTATTATACTGTTTTGCAAGGAAGCATGAAATAGCAACGGGCTGGAAATAGAATAATTTATGCTCATTTAATAGAAAAAAATTTCATAAAATTCTTCTCAGTCGGTTGTTATATTGCCCGAGACTTGCTATTTTGAGAGAGACTTGCAAGAATTCTGATAATCCAAGTTAGCTTTTATCTATTATTTATATATTAAAATAAATGCATCGAGTGTATGTATAAGTATGTGATAAATTGATTTTAATTACTTGCAAAATAACAAACAAAAAAAAAACAGAAAAAAGTACATATATTAAAAGTAAAAGTAATTTAATTTTAATATTGGCTAATTATGACGCCAGTTGAAAATATGTATTTGTAAGGGACAAAATATATGTTTATGTAATATATAATGAAAAAAGTGTATATACTATTATTATATAGGATAAGTAAGTATATTGCCAGTATTAAAACATTAATTATTAATTATTGGCCAAATATAAAGGCAGTTAAAAATATTAAGCCAGAAGTAAGAAGTGTAAATAGATACAACGTAACTGGTGTTACTAGCACCCATCTTTAAGTAAATATAAATAAATAAAAATGTATTTATAGATTTAGTAAAGAAATAATTGCATAGAAAATTAGTAAATTTAATACCCTCAGGATAAAACAAGAGCGGTATTTACAATTCATTAGTTGATATCATTTAAGACATAGAGTAATACAGGGACTTGTAAACAGCATTATACTGCTATAAAGGGCATAATGACCTAGTTGTTGGTTGCCCAAATCATATTAATCCTAAATCCTATATTGCCAGAGCATCTTGGGAGAGAGACTGGAATTCGGGAACAATCAGGCAAATGATGGCTAGATATAAAAACGTCTTCTCTTAGAAACATGAAGTTTAGAGCAATTCAAACGTTGAGTAACGCCCCATTTTCATTACATAACGAATTTTCTGAAAAATTATCTCTCTTGATACGCCTGATAATGTATGGCAGTAGGGACTGAAAAAAAATCATCAAATTCATTTCTAAAACTGCTATGAAATAGCAAAAAAAAATAGTTTTTGTCATGCAACCAAAATATATGATCAAATTAAAGCATTAGTACAAAGCGTATCATCAAATTTTATTTTTGCAGTCTCCTAAGAACTAAGAGACACTTGCCGAAAGATGTGAGTATTAATGTTGTACTGAAAAGTAACTTTTATTGTCAAACAATATATTCTAACAGAATTTATAATTTTCATTTTTTCTAATAAAACAGAATACAAGTTTGACTTTCAAGTAAATTCCCACTCCTGTCTACGGTATTCAAGTATAAAGGAGCCCACCATGACAATATTCTATGTTCCATGCATATACAAAATATTACTCATCTCTATCGAAGTGCTCTCATGGATATTAATCAATTTTATTTTTCTATGTTAGTTTGTTGAAAATTTCAATTTGATTATGATCAAAACATATATTCTAAGCATAATGTTTTATAATATTTTTCCGATAGTACTAGTATAAACGAAGGTCTTCAAGAAGTTTTTTTTGTGTGTTTGACCTCGACCCTCCCCCATTCAATTCAAAAATTTGATTTAATGATTGAGTTAAAAACGGATAGACAGGCAGGATAAAATTTTAATTCTTATGATATAGCTCTTACAATAATCTGAACAGTGAAAAAAAATTATCCTTGGCGAATTCAAAAAAAATTTTATAGAAACCATTTGACTTTTATTTATATAGATAATGCTTCAAGCCCTGTTTCTGTGCCATTTCTGTAATCTGGCCTCAATCCACCCTTTTAGAGTAATTCTTCATTTATTGAAGAATGGAATCCACTAATAATACCTAAATTAAATGAATCAAAATTGTATATTTTAAAATCACATGAAGGAATTATGCATAACTTGTTGCCAGCCCATGCAAGTGGGACTTAATTTTTGGATTATGCAATCACCATGTAATAAAGCATGTGTTATTTATTTATGTAGTCCAGCATTTCCCTGAACGTGAAATATTTATGTGCTCCAGAATGTCTCTGTAATTTATCATCCTTCCTCCCTATAATAAATTTGCAACTTCCTGTACATTTAAAAGCTTCTTGCTGTATATTTCCACATATATTACACAACAATTATTTAATTTAAAACACCCTAGTCTTTAATAATTTAAAAATATTAAATTTTTCATCGAATTTATTAAAAATTAGATCTCTATCAGGTACCTTCACAATTATTTTATTCATCTTCTGACTGTAATGAATTTCAGGCCTTTCTGAATTACTATAATTATATTTATATCCATTTGCCACGTCTTCTAATGTTTTTGTATAAAAACTGTTTTTTTTTTTTTGGTTTTTTTAACAGCTCAACCGGTATTCAGCTGATATCGATTGTAAGTATTTACATTCAGAATATCGATTCTAAACAGTTGGAACCTTGATATCAGTCAATTTGGACCCACCTCTAGTATTTTATTCAGTACTTATAATATAATACAAAAATGTAATTTTTACATTACTCATATATTCTGGATGAGCCTGTATTAGTTTACATACTTCGTCAATTCAGGGAAGAAACCTATTACTAATTTTATCAAATATTTCGCTTTAGTATATTTTTTTAATGGGCTCAGGTCCCATGGGGGGGGGGGGTTGTCTAGTGGCAAAGCACTGGATTACTGTGGTAGAGGTACCAAGTTCAAATAAAGGGATCCAGCACTAAATAAATTTTAAGCTTTGAGGTTAGGCCTGGTATCCGTTCTGCCCTCACTCGGTATCGTGTGGCAATTGAGTAACAACTCTAATGTCAATGTAAATATTTGGCATATAATGCCGTCTAATCCAACAAATGCCTCAAGCTGGCCAGTTCAGCTCCCCCCAAAGGTATGTATTAGTCTTTGGCACCTTCTGGTGCAGCCCAAAGATTTTCGCTTTCACGTGTAGATTAAGGCTTCCTCGTCTGAGGATCGAGGATTCGAACCCGCAAATTCAGTAAGAATTTATTTAGTAAATTCCATAGTCCCACCCTCCTAGAAAAGGGTGCTGGCGTGTAAATAAATTTTACGGTGTTTCCTATAACATTAAAGCCCAATATAATATTCTTGTGAAAAATTAAACAGAGCCAATCACATATTTAAGAAGTACGAAGTACATGAAAGGACCATTGGCGCTGGAAGTGTCTTGACTACGCCGTCTAACCCATTTTTAACCTTCTCTTTGATGAACGCCGCCCAGCTATAAGAGGAGCCCAGCTCGCCCCGAGAGTCAGTTTATTTAAGTGAATAACAGTACGCTCAATGCATCTTTGGTGAACAGTGATTTTTGTTTCGGTACAGTGTGTAAAGAACAGTGAAGTGCGGTTTTTATGTAAAGAACAGTTCAGTTCCGTGTTCTTTGTGAAAATAAGTGCAGTGCTGTGTTTTTGTGAACTTCAGTCATCGTGAGTTATTTTACTGTGCAATAAGAAGTGAAGTTATCAGTGCATACTGTGAGTAATAGTTAAAATAATTTACCAAGTATGAAATGTCAAATAAATTGTCCAGTGATAAAGCTTATGTGTTTACTTTTGCAATCCAAAAGAAATCTTATAAACAACGTTTATTACTGTTTACGGATATTAACAATATTTACGGAAATAGCATTGAACTCCTTCCCTTTTCTCTTATTTCTCGCTCGTGTAAGCCTGCTCTTTCATTAATTTACTCACATCATTGGTTGTCTCCATCATGTCCACTACATCCAAATTTGCTTCTACTCTGTTACTTTTTTCCCTTGACTCTCATTTAGCAATTGAACCACGAGACTAACTCATGTTTAAGTCAAACTATCCTCCATACCTGTACTGATTTTTATATCCTTGGATTTCACTTTGTCACTGTTTCTAACGACTAGACTCCTCTCAAATCCGTTTTGCCTTGGTCAAATTACCACTGTTATGCATTCCTAAAATATTAACGTCAATTCATATTGAAAAAAGTCCGTCACGCAAGGGCTGCGTAAACTAAGCAGATTTCTCTTGTGATGTTTAACAATAGATAAATCTATATACCAGTAACACAACACCACCGCGATTATTAAGTGAATAAATACAAACGATAATAAGAAACCTCTCCAGGCGGAATGCACCTGAAACCTAGACAAACAGGTGTGCCAACTTCCCACAGGAAAGAAAAACAATTACTGAAATATATCAGAATATAAAATATTAATTTTATTGAAAACTATTTACTATGTCTAGTATTTTAATTTGTAATGGATCAGTGTAATTTTTATCTCAATCGATCAAATTTTAGTTGTCCAAGAACTTAAAAAGGGTGGGGAGGTCACAAACATATTTACTTTTATCCCGTATAATAAAGGTCTCTTCAAAACAATTTATGGCATTTAAGCTTCGAATAATGTGGTTTGTTACATAACAGAATATTGTTTATGTAACATGTGTAGAAATGGGGATTTGCTGAAGGCTCAAAAATGAAAAATGAAAATATCTCGTTTAATATTCAAGATAGAGAATAAATGTATATAACAATATTGTTCACTTCATTGGCTATAAGATTGGTTCTACTCAATGTTTTGATCCAACGTAACGGAGATATTTGGAAAATCCGCCCTCTTAACCCCCACCCACTGGTCCAATTTCAGCCATTAATGAACTTGATTGTCTTTTTACATAAAACGTTTAAATATCGACTTTGGTAACGATCAAACAAAAATTGCGACCACTAGAGCGTTAATAGACACACACACACACACACACACACACACACACACACACACACACACATATATATATATATATATATATATATATATATATATATATATATATATTTAAACCCTTGAACGGACCTCCTGGGTAGGATCGATGGATATTTGAAAAAATTTTTTGAAAAACACGTCATGAAGACGATCTCAATAGTTGATTTTCCTTAAGGGAAATCTGCTGAAACTAGTTTGAAATTATGCGAATGACTAGCATAGGTGAATTCATAGACCTGAAGTAAAATATACAAAATGGATATTATATATAAATGATGGGGAGAGTACATGACTTCCAGCCAGCTACCATGTACTATCCAAATGGCATAAGATCGATTGGCTTTCCACGTATTATTCACCATTAAAATGCAAGCCTTGTTTCCCATTTGCTCTTCGTGTTATTTGCTTTTGCAACTAAATAAATATTTATACATGTCACACATCCCTTATCAAGTATTAACTTTTTAATAAATAACGCTCTCGTAATCGTATTAGTGGAAACATTAATCGATCGGTAGCGATAATGTGACCTTATATAAACTAACTCATCGTGAAATACTAACGGCCATTGCTGTTTTAAGTGGGCAGTGAAATAGCTGTGTTACCGTTGCCCATCCATAAAAATAGTATTCCCCCGAAATAAAAAATTTGCATGGACTTAAGAATTAAATAATACATTCTTTTTTTCTGCACATAGAAAAATCTCATCTCTACTTAGTTTTTATTTTCCAGTTACGAACTTCAAATGGATGTTTAGAAGGTATAATTCTGTACTAAATTTTCGGAAATATTTAAAATTAATACCGCTGACTTCCACTCAAAAAAACGTTCTTATCAGATTACAGATGAACTGTAGTTCAGGTATATTTAAAAGACAATGGCAAGTGAACAATACCTCGCAATATTTTGTATTGCTGCGAAAATAACATGCTTGAAAATTGGGAATAGTGATTGCTAGTTTTAGTTCAGTGTCGTGCTTAGTGAACATTAGTGATTCGTGTGATCGGGAGTTATGTGCAATAAGAAGTGAAGTTATCAGTGCATATTGAGATTAGCAGTAAAGAATAATTTACCAAAATTGCAGTGCGCCGTCAAATAAATTGTGCGGTGATAGAAACGCTAAAGTTCATGTATTTAATTTTGCAGTTCAAAAGAACCCCAATATTCAAGGTTTCTTATTTTTGTAATTAACGTAACCATATGTTATTGGGCCTACTGAAAGTGGGGGTTATATAGAAGAAAGAAGATAATCCGTCAATATTTCTGAGGTGTACCTTTAAAGAGAAGAGGAAAATGCCGAGCTGACATTGGACGTTGTGGGAAAGGGGAAAATCGAAATGTTTTGGTTATTTTGAGTCCGATAAAAAAAATTGTATACCAATTTTGTTGCAAATTTAATTATCTATAATTGTTGTTCTTTACATATTTTCGTATCTCAAATATTATGCGAGTTATTTGTATTTTTTTTTTCCGTTTTTATCTGCAGTAAACCTTACTTTCGGTCACACACTCCAATAATCAACCAATATATCATGAAAAATATCTTATTCCAAACTTAAATGCCAAACATTGGTTACCCATAACCCTTACTATATGAAATACACGGAAATAGCCAACGTGCGACGTGATCAATTAACATTTTTATTTATTTATTAATTGTTGTTAGGCTCTAAACTCGCGAGAGTAATTTGTACCCGGGGTCAAGCGTTTATTCAATTAAGATTATACGTTCCTGGCTCAAAAATGTTTATTTGGTCTATACTTTACTCGATACTTAACTGTTTCAGTCAACAATAATATTATTTAGAGGGGGAAGTCGGTCCTGGAGGAGGGTTTAGAGAAGTAGGAAAATAAATTCGAAATCTCATAGTTATTATGAGTTGGACCGAAAATATTATAGAGTCAAACTTATTAAACATTTAACGCCCTACAATTATTGCTTCATTATCAGTATTTGTTGTTGTGTTATTCTCAATTTATGTTTGCTTACGCGCCTTACAGCGATAGAAATATAAAATATATGATGTGACTAAATCATCATTGTGTCCTTCCAGCACTTGGGAAATCTGCTTTCTTATTTTACGCAGCCCAATGTGACGGACTTCCATTTCAAGAGAAGACCCACTTTTAATGTCTTATTTTCATTGCACTCTCATAAATAATTGAATGCTTTATGATCGTTTTAATTATTTCATATCGTATGAAGAGGGATCATCAATGGATAAACGAGGAACAGAAGTTGATATGTGATGGCACCTGATAGCTTAAAGTCGCACACGCTAATCATGAGACATCAACCCAAGGAGCATAGTTCAGTCAATATTATTACAATCTAATGTTGCTTAAGACGAATTCGTTGTTATTTTTCCTTCTAGTAGTGACTTACAGTAGCAGTAGAAAGTAAGGCACACAGTAGTGACAATCCACGTCTGTTGACTGTCAAACCCACGTCAGTCGGGACTGTTGTCTTCGGGCAACTGAACCTATTGTGAATCACTTTCTCAGAGCCAGTCTCTCAAGACACTTCCTAGGTCATGTGTTTTGAGTCAGAGAAGAAAGTCCTTATGAATTATTGAAGAACAGAAAAGAGGATAGTTTTGCTCAGATTACCATAAGAGGTTGTCCCATTACCATAAACTTGGTCGACTTCTATGTGATCATCAGCCTTATCTTTCCCCTAGTTATGCATGTTAGGCGCAGTTTTAAGCGTGCTTACTTTAATGTCAAACTACGGCGGTACGTAATTTGTTATTGTGCGAAAAAGGGAAGATTATTTCCTACAATGACGGCTCTAAAGCAAACCTGTTATTAGGGTTCATACAAAGCCCGTATCCCTATGAATAATTTTGAAGTTTGGATTGCGATTTTCATGATAAATATGCATCAAATTAAATTTCTAAAATGCACGGTCTGCATCGTGCAGACCTGATCCACCACATTGTCCATACATCAAAATAACGCTAACACAATAATATAGATATAGAATAAGAAAGTGCTTTTGCGGGAGGTTAACAGGAATATAGGTAGGAAAACAAAACTAAACCGACATACAACCATAACTAACAAATGATATCGATTAAAATAAGATGTATTGAATAATTAAAAGTACATATATCAATTACAAATCAAAAAAATGGGGGCTCAGGTTAGCCATCTGTGTTAAAGCTATAATATAATTTCTCCCAAGGCGAATAAGTTGGGCCTATGTGTATTGAATGGCCGGTCTGTCGTACACCACATCATTCGGTCTGACATCATCATATGCTGCGAATTCTGCTTGGAGTCCTTTTCCCGCTCGAATATTTAATTTCAGCGGAACTAATCAGAGAACTTAATGAAAGTTCTCCAAGGATATTTACTTACTGAAAAAAATGTACATTTTTATGTACGAGTAGTCTAATCACATGACGCTGACTGTGGACTAGATGAGAGTTGGTTCTCACTAGCAACATTATGCTAAACTCTTAGAAAGCCGAGAGTCAATAACTTCAAATGGTAATTTCCCTGTTCGTTGCTGGAGTTGCGGTTTTCATTAGAGAGGTAGACCTCAGGGAAAAACTGCATTACGTGGCCTTTGCCCACAACTTTCCTACAGTTTCACATTAACAACTATAATTTGGGTTAACCTGTTATTTTGCTATAAAATCCTTTGGATTATTATTTTAACCTCTTAGTAGAGGAACTTCCCAATTGTAGGTGTTTCGAAAAGAAGTGTTAGTCTATTACGAAACCGCATGAACATAATTCTCCCACCATCTCTCCCCGTAAGTATAATTTATTTATTTAGTTCAGTTCCAAAATAGAGGCGATTAAGTTAAAAAAGCGGTTATGCTACTAGACCTGTAAAATGCTAAGATTTCCATAGCAATTTCAAGAACATTTATACACACACACACACACACACACACACACACACACACATATGCATATATACTTCATAGGAAATACACGTATATTATTAATAATCATTAAAAACCACTAGTTAAGTAAACAATGAAAAATAAGGAAATCGCTATTCTTCCAACCGATCTCAGGGATATTAAAAATATACGTGACTACAATACACTAATAAAGAAACAATACAGTTAACTTTGTACTAAATCCAATTTTTTTTTCTGTGTGAGGTACATGCAAAGACGTTGTGTAATGGCACCATTATTTAAGATTTTAAGTTCCTAACTCGAAAATTTTAATTTGTTCTATCCCATACTGGATATTTAACTGTTTCATTCAACACTAAAGATAATTTTAGTTAATGGCTGTAATCGTGCCCGGAATAGAGGAAGGGGTTAGAGAGGAGGGAATTTGAAAATCACAAAATATCTCCGTAATTAGAAGCCAGATCGAAAAATATTATAGAACCAATTTGTTAAACTATTGATGCTCTAAAATTTTTATATTTTCACTCAACTCAAATATTAAACGAGTTATTAGTACATTCTTGTTTCCAGCATTTAGTAAACATTCATGGAATATTCACGTAGAAACAGAAAATATTTGGTGGAATGTCTTCAAATCTTCTTAGTTTGTGTAGTCCCTTCATCAGTGACTTTTTAGCAGATTTCCCTTAAGGGAAATCAGCTATTGAGGTCGTACTCATGACGCGATTTTCGAAAACTTTCTTCAAATGTCCATCGATCCTACCCAGGAGATGACGAAAATGAGGTCCGTACAAAATTCTCTCTCTCTCTCTCTCTCTCTCTCTCTCTCTCTCTCTCTCTCTCTATATATATATATATATATATATATATATATATATATATATTTGTCTGTTAACGCTCTAGCGGTCGCAATTTTTGTTTGATCGTTACCAAACTCGATATTTAAACGTTTTATGCAAAAAGACAGATCAAGTTCGTTAATGGCTGAAATCGGACTAGTGGGAGGGGGGTTTAGAGGGGGGATTTTCGAAAATTCGAAATATCTCCGTTACCATACGTCGGATCAAAAAATTGTAAGGAACCGGTCTTATTCTAAATTAAATTTACTATAAATATTGTTCTATACATTTATTTTCTATCTTGAATATTAACCGAGATATTTGCTTTTTTATTAAATTTGGGCCGATAACGAATGACAGTTTACCGCTAAAGCTGTTCGGCTCTCGTATGGAGATTCCTCTATTGTATAACTTCACGTGGGAAATCTGCTTAGTTTACGTAGCCCCTGCGTGACGGACTTTTATTTAATTGGTGTGACCCAACGGAAGGAATTCCCCACAAATCATAAATTTTAGACGAAGATTAGGTGAAGCCAACTATTTCTTTAACATAAGGAAAATTGGTTTTAAATTAAAATAAAATAATAAATTACCATCTTAAATGTCTGTTAGTATGAGTTAGATTGTCAACGTCGTTTTAAATGTACTGCTAGTCGTTGGTTCTGTCATAATTGTGGGTTATTTCTATCGTACCCGTCCCAGTAGTTCTTCCCATTTGAAATTCTGGCTACTAGAAGACTATTCTCATGTTGTGTTCTTTATTTGTCGTTATTTTGTGTTGGTCAGTAACTGCTTTCAGTCCCTCTTCTTACAGACGCATTTTATAACACATTTAATGCCATCGTATATTGGTAATTGGTCCGTGTCAGCTCTGTCAAGCGGTGTAAGTATTTCATTCCATAACCATATGCCCTAGTATCCAGTAAAATGTAATTGTTTTCTTGGAATCAGATTGTACTTCCTCTCAATCTTATTATCTATGAAAAACCAGCACATTTATTCATAGTTGATGATTACATTTTCTCCTAGAATTTTAGTAAGTCCGTCACGCAGGGGCTGCGTAAACTAATCAGATTTCCCACGTGAAGGTTTCCAATAGAGAAATTTCATGAGAGCCGAGCAATCAAGGAAACGGCCGAACGAGCTTTTGGCGAGAAAGTCACTCTCGTCCGTTAGCCGTCAATTTAATAAAAATGCAAATATCTCAGTTAATATTCAAGATAGAGAATAAATGTATATAACAATATTTACAGTAAATATAATTTGTTTTTAAGATTGATTCTGTACAATTTTTTGATCCGACGTATAGTAACGGAGATATTTCGAAAATCCTCCCCTCTAAACCCCCCCTCCAACTGGTCCGATTTCAGCAGTTAACGAACTTGATCTTTCCTTTTACATAAAACGACTAAATATCGAGTTTGGTAACGATTAAACAAAAATTGCGACCGCTAGAGCGGTAACAGACAAGTATATATATATATATATATATATACAGTTTTGAACGGACCTCATTTTCGGCATCTACTAAGTAGGATCGATGGACATTTGAAGAAAAATTTCGAAAATTCCGTCATGAGTACAACCTCAATAGCTGATTTCCCTTAAGGAAAATCTGCTAATAAAAACTCCGTCACGCAGGGGCTGGTAAACTAAGCAGATTTCCCACGTGAAGTTTTACAATAGAGAAATCTGCCCAAAATCAAGTGTAGTAAGTAGTAAGGGTAGTAGGTAGTAAGTAGTATCACTAAACTTATACACGAAAGTAAAGGAATGTAATATTTACTAGCGTAGAGAATAATGTGCTAGTCAAGCGTTTTTGAACCAAAAACCGACTGTCATATTTCACAAATGACAACCCTATTATTTCAAATATCTATTTACATCTTTTAGTATGTATATATATTATTATATAACAATTGTTACAAGTTTTGACAAAATGAACATATAATACAAATATGCAGGGAATGGGACGAAAAATAATATCCATTCGATATGGTTAGTACGTAGAGGATATAATGGAGGATATAAGTTTAAAAAAAAATGACAACACTACTTGCGTATTTTCCAACTTTTTTCATCTTTTCCAGACATAAATGCTAGTTGGAACTCTTTGGAAGGTTAGATCAAATGTCACTCTAATTTGATTTGCATCTCATTTTAACTGACTTATATTTTTCGGAAATAAATATATTCATTTTTATTTAATAAAGCAAATTCGTTGATGAACTAATGCGTTGCATTTTTGTATTTGTATCAAGTCTTAACCCATAAAACTCGTTGGAAACTCTGGAAGCATGAAAAGCGAGATAAATTACAGAAGTGACTTGAGCTATGAAAGACTTTTGAAAAAGAGATTTTTTATAATTTAACTGTTTCCACTCATAACTCACATATTAAATTCCCTCTTTACCATTTCACTTTTATATGAGTTTCCACACGTCGCCATTTTAGTGTTAGTAGCACAGTTCAAGGACTTTAGTTCACTAAGTGATAAACAAAGATTAGAGTTAGAAGCCATGAGAGCTAAAGCCCTTACATGGGGGAAATGGCTGAAGTTTGGGCCGTACTCATTTCCTCTTGCTGTTAGTCGCTGTGCTTGGAGAAAGACATATGGCTATAATGGAATGGAATACTATTCTCAAGACAACTAACCACTAAGCTCTAATGATATGACCATTTCAACTCAATTGACATTACCTATTTATTGACTGGGTCATCTAAAGAGGTTCCTCCTTTCCAGAAGCAGATGACCTAATAAAAACAGGTCTTCTGAGCAACCACACTCACACACACAACACATATATATGATGGCATGAAGATTAAAAGGAAAACTACAACACGACTAGCTGAGTGTGTTACCCCACAGACTGGGTAACAAGACTGCCCTGGTCAGTGAAGAAGGGTGTGGGTTAATTAGTTAAATTTAACTAGCCTCATATCAATAGGCGGAAATAAATATATTAAGGGCGCCACGTTGTTTGTTTTCAAAGGTAACAACGAAACCAGTATTCTAAAAACAAATTAATTTAGTTACAATAAATCAACTATAATTATAATCTCTAACTTTAACTATAAAAACAATAAATAATAAAGGATCAAACAATACTTCCTATGGGGACTTTAAAATACAAATTAATAGGCCTTTTCTTTTAATTGATTGTGTATACACAATAAACATAACTTTGGTGCCTCTCGTCCGACGAGATACCTGCTATTCTTCAAGCTGTATTACACTCTGATCCGCCAAAGCGTTTATCGGGAGCCAAATCCTCACTAGAGCTCGAGGTGGACGCTGCTGCCTGCTGCTCGCTTGTCCCCGGCGATCGCTTCCTGTCTCGCGCAGCCTGCCCTGCGCACCAATCTCCCGCCTGTCTTCTTTCTCAATCACCCGTCTTTCGCGACGGTATAAATGGCCGCAACAAGTGTTTTTTTTTTTTGTTTTTTTTTTTAATAGGCAATAAATGTAAAATGATAATTCAAGTCAGCAAGTACATCATAAGTTAAGAAGCAGAGTTCGATTTTGTATATATAACAAAAAAAAATAAGCTTCCTCTTTTTTGGAGCACTTATAAGCTCAGCCTCCAGCTGATTTGCTTTTCCAGATAATTTTATGAATTTTAGTTGATATTCTATATTTCATGTCAAATTCATATTTCTCTCATTTCTTAGTTTTAACTCTATAATTAGTAAATGGAGGATTCGATATCTGACACTAGTTGTTCTTTAATTTTTTACTATATAAAATCGGTTATGCCTTGTTTCACGCCCTTCACTCCACTTTGTCCTAAGGAATATTTTTATACGATATTCCTAAGTTTATTTAACAGCAATATGCAAATTAAGTTTCATTGAGTTCGGTCTAGGCGTTCAGACGTAAGATCCCAACAAATGAACAGGTAACTAGGCCAAGAGTAGTAGAAGACATCGTAAAACTAAGGAACCGAAAAAGTAATAGAAGGAGAATTGAATTAGTGGCAGCTATGTGTATGCGTGCGCGAATGTGGCATAAATACAATGTCCGTTATACACCATTCGATTCACAAATAGCTATGAATTAATTACAAGTACTATTATTTAGAATTAAAATTAACATTTTGCTTTTACCCATCTAGAGCATATCTAAAGTGCAATAGTTATATTCATCCAGCAATTATTGAGTATGGTATAATTGGTGTGGGCGTGGTTAATGACTGCTTTGCTATTTAGACGGACGAATCCAATACTGACTTAGGTTTAGGAGCATCAGCAATAGTTGAGTCAGCTAGCTTTCAAATAAAGCTGCCAGGTGGGACTAGCATATATTCAGCTGAGCTTGAAGTCCTGGAACATGCGATTGACAACATACCTGAAACTATGGACTCGGTACATCATAATTTGCACTGACTCTCTAGCTCTTTGCGGTCATTAAAAAGCATATATATTTCACATCCACTCATGTCGTATATATTACACAAAATCCAGACATAAATCAGTAGAATAACTTTGTACTGGTGACCCGGAGATACAAACATTAGACAAAGCACACTAGCAGACGAATTAGCCATATCAGCTACTCAAAAAAGTCCGTCACGCAGGGGCTGCGTAAACTAAGCAGATTTCCCTCGTGAAGTTTAGTAATAAATAAATCTACATACTGGTAGCACAACACCACCGTGAATAAATACAAACGGAAATAAGAAATGGTTCATCCAATTTCAATAACCTGCCGACACGAAGCGTTAGGTTAGAAATGTAAACAAACGGGTCTGCCCGCTTCACACCGGAAAGAAAAACTATTACTGAAATATATCAGAATATAACATATTAATTTTATTGAGAACTATTTACTATATCGAGTAATGTAATTAATAATGAGTCAGAATAATTTTTATCCCTATCAATCAAATTTTAGTAGTCGAAAACCTTAAGACGGGGGGGGGGGGGTCGACAGGACATATTTGCTTGTATCTCGTATAATAAAGAAATGAATACAATTTTTGGTATTTAAACTTCGAATAATGTTATTTATTATGTAGTAGAGTATTGTTTATGTAACATTGGTAGAAGTGGCGGTTTGCTGGTGGCTGAAAACTGAAAAATGCCAATATCTCGGTTAATATTCAAGATAGTGAATTAATGTACATATCAATATTTATAGTAACTTTAATTTACAATAACATTTGTTCTATACAAGTTTTCGATCCGACCCATAGTAACGGAGATATTTCGAATTTTCGAAAATCCTCCCCTCTAAACACCCCTCCCCCAGGACCGATTTCAGCCGTTAACGAACTTGATCTTTCTTTTTACATAAAACGACTAAATATCGAGTTTGGTAACGATTAAACAATAATTGCGACCGCTAGAGCGGTAACAGACAAATATATATATATATATAGATAGATAGATAGATAGATATATATTTACAGTTTTGAACGGACCTCATTTTCGTCATCTCCTGGGTAGGATCGATGGACATTTGAAGAAAAATTTCAAAAATCGCGTCATGAGTACAACCTCAATAGCTGATTTCCCTTAAGGGAAATCTGCTAAAAACAACTTATGACAACACATATTGTACACATCAAGATATTCAAGCCCAAGCAAAAAATATGATACTCAACTCATGGCAGAAATCTCGATTTGCCACTAGTGGCAACAAACTTTCTAGAACTGAAACATATACTTCGTGAATGGCCTTCCTGAAAAAAATCTATTTAGAAGAGAAGAAGTAGTTTTAACGAAGTTAAGAATTGGCCATCACGACTGACTCACACTTACTTACTGGAGAAGACGAACCCCACTGCCAACACAGCATCTGTAGGCTTACTATAAAATATATACTAACTGCCTACATGACTGTAGCAAGTATAAGGACCGCGTATTACTCTACTTTAAATATAACAACATTTTCAAAAAATTATAATGTAGGACGATACTGAAAATATTTGCAGAAATGGGCATATTCGCGTAAATATGATAAACTGATGATACAAATGTAACTGATACGTCGGTCAATCGCCCCAGTCACAAATGCAATTACTATAAGAATAAATAAATAAACAATCTCGTCTTTGCCATGAGTTCCAGGACCCAGATATTTTACACCGTGGAGACTGAGTTCACATGGTCAGAGCTCTAGAAGCATTTTAACCAACTCCATTTAAATCAGACTAAAGTGTTTATTGATCATGTGGATAGAATTCAGCTTGTGCCTAATGGCAATGAAATAATAATTGTCCATGAGCAAACAGCTTACATTTGTAATGAGTTGTAAAATAATGTAACATTTATTAATATTTCATCCAAGCTAGAAGATAAAAACACTTAGTCTGCCTGATAATTAGAATACCCCTATAATAGGCACTCTTTCTTTCAGAGGTTTAAAAATATTGCAGGTTATGGTTTCTGTTTTCTCTCTTTTTTCAGTGGCATTAAATTGCTCATTAAACAAGCTGAAAGTGCTAAATAGAATTTTTAAAGATAAAAATGGAGGCTGTCTACCGGCTGGACTGCTATAAAACACTAATTACTGCCCCCAGTTAGCTAATATAAAAATTCAATGGTTGTTCCATGAAGGGGATGTTCAGTACCTAAAATGAAATTTCGTGTCATTTAAATGTTTCTTCCTTTTTACTGTTCCTCCCCCTCCCGTTATTATGGAGCTTTGTTTCTTTTTAATTTCGTTTGAATTACATCCGGAAGACCACACTCAAATGAAAAGACTTTTTTGAATTACGTTTTGTGGTGCAATTATACGAAGAGGATTCTTCCTTTTTGGAAATACATTATAATTGGAATATTACGGGTTTCCGGGTTTAAATGTCATTGATTGCTAAAATAAACAAAAGAGGCTCCATAAATCTGATTTCCCATAGAAATGTCCGCTAAGTACAACGGTTTACATTGAGATATTTTTATTTCTTGTACCTTGTTTTAATTGGATGCTTAAATACTTTTAGCAGATTCCCCTTAAGAAATTAAAAATTCAAAATATCTCCATTATTATAAGTCGGATTCAAAAATTGTTTATAGCCAATCTTATTGTAAATTTAATTACCAATAAATACCTACATATTTTCGTATCATGAATATTAACGGGAATATTTGGATTGTTTAGCTTTCAACCTTCAGTAAACGCACACTCCTTCTCATGTCATATTAACAATATGCCGTACCATCATGAACCACTTAATTCTATGCTTAACTTTGTTTTTAAGAGACCATTACTATGCGTGATACGTTGGACGATGACGTCATCAATTAAGATCTTACGTTCTTTTTTCGAAAATGATAATTTGATTTAGACCAAACTCGATATTTAACCGATCCGATCAACGCTAAAGATAGGACCTGGAACAGGGTGGTTTAGAGCGGGAATTAGAAAATTCAAAATACATTCATTTTTAATGAGAAAATGTTATACAATCTTGCTATTAATAGTCTACGATTAGTATACTATTCACTTTTCCATAACTTAAGTATTGAGCGATTTATTCGTGTACTTTCTTGTTTTTAGCCTTGAGCTCAGAAAGAGAGAATATATGGGAAGATGAGATCAAACCTTTTTCTACACGTGGGAAATTTGCTTAGCTTACGCAGCCCCAGAGTGACGAAATTTTTTTTTTTGTATGTGCAGATTATTTAGTGAATTCCTTATGGAGTTTTACACCTTCTGTGCCACCAAAGTCTTACCTTCAAGTGTCAGCAAATGTCTACTTTTCCACTTAGTCTATGCTTTCCCCACCATTTTCTACCAGTAGGAAAGGTGTTTTTATTTTGTCTCCTAAGTACCCTCCCGTTGGTCTGCGAAATGGTTTACAACCGTGTTCTTCCATTTATTTTAACTTCACATTACTCTGAAGTATAGTATTTCGTTTGAGAATACCCATGCTTCTCGTCTCCTTTTCTTTCGACTGTATTTAATTTAAAAATGAATCCCCACTATTAGATATCAAATAAGTTATTTTTGCTCAGTTCGTTTATTATAAATTTTAAGGGAAATTATGTGAGAGTTTTGGGTCCACGAATTATTCCACAAATTTTCCTGAAGCATGTGAATTAATTAAATTCCTTGTGGAATATGCCACTCGATCGGAAAACAAAATTAATCAAAATACTCCCTTCTTTTCCACTACTGCAAGGCCCGTAATCAACCTCGACACCACTATAAGTTTACTTTTAAATATATTTGAGCAAACGACTACTCAAGAAGCCTACAATTGCAATAAATACTTGACAATCACCAAGATTATAGTCTGACAATGATGGCATCCACCGGCAGGAATGACAATATTGTCATTAATATATACATTTGTATATATATATATATTATATTTGTTATATTATTTGTATAGTAGTAGTATATTATTACATGTTTCGTGGCTTATTTGCCACCTCTTCAGGGGTTATCCCTTTTAAAAGAATAATATATACAAAATTAATAATAATATTAGTTTAATACATCCCTTAATAATTCTTTTGCTATATATTGCATTAGTAGGTGACTTTATCTATAAATATTTATTAAATATAATTAAACATTGCTACTTACATTTCTGAAGTGCTCGTTTACCTTTTATATTACAATGTATACATATACAATGTAAAACAAATATATCATAGATGTAGGCACCTATTTTTGTTCTAAAAGGGATAGCCTCTGATGAGGTGGCAAGTAATTCACGAAACATGTAGGACAGTGTCAATAAAATTCGCACCGGAAAGAAATGTTTTTTATTGTAGACCCTTGCCATCGAGTTTGAAGAATATATAAATAATATTGGGTCCAGAATAAGAAGAATAAATATTTATATACATATACTGGTGGAACTAATCCACTACTTGATGTTCCAGAAAATAGAGTCTTTAAGATTAAAGAGCTCTTAATTATAAGCTTAGTAAGTATATTTATTCCTATAAATGTGCCACTACATATATAGCCCAGTCTTCTTAATAGATTAATAGAATGATTAACTTAAACGAACTATCTTTGTCATAGCCCTAAGAAAATGTATCATTACTAAACCCAACTCTGTATTATTTTCAATATCTATCTATTCAAGATTATGAATATCTGTTATGATGCCTTTAGTTAAACTAGAGTAATTGATCAATTATCGAATTTATCAATATTGGTTATTACTATCAATTAATTAAAACTATGCAACCTTCACTATTTGAAGAACCACATGAAATGTCGTACGTGAAATTCGGTGGTGAGTAACTTTAGAGGAGTAGTTTATAATTAAAAGTTTTGATTGGCTGATAGAGATGCTTCACACTAATTAAAACTTGCTCAAATATCACAATATACGAAGATATAAAATAACAATGTCTATGAGAAATCCGTTGATTCTTTGCAGCTTCCGAGAACAGAGGATTCTTATCTTCCATGGAAGAGGAATATAAATATCTAATTTTAATTAAAACAGAAGTGTTTTTTTTGCATATAAAAATAATAATAATAATTATTATTATTAATCATCATACTGAAAATCAATTTAATATAGACAACTAAATAAGATAATGTGTTGCCAATATAAGGATTTTGAGCATTGTTTAATGAATGAAAATGGCTCTAATTATATGTATAATACGGATAGACTAAAGAGTGGGGCAACTCTTCACATTAGTTGTATATCAAGATCAATAAAGTGGCCTTGCCCTCTACAAGTGCTTTAGTGTATGGAGAGTGCACTTTCAGAGGCCAAGTGCATGCTGGTTTGAGACTTGTAGCCTGCAACAAAGCAGCCGGGAGACTCGTATCTTTCTCTTTGTAATCAGCAGGCACTGATGATGGAGCTAGGTATCCGAAAGTGCACTCTGAGTATATTAAAGCATTTATAGAGGACAACAACTTTTTAATGGTTGTAAAATAAGTTCGTAGCATTTTTTACTGGCGATTTCAATAAATACTTCAGATTCATGTAAATATTTCAAACCAATTATATACGACCCATTTCGATCATTACAGGTTGCCATCTTGTAGCAAATTTTTTAATTCCTTTTAAGTCCTCTCAGAACTTCTAGGATATATATGCGCAATGATCTCTTCTATGAGCGTGTTGCAGTCCTCGAGCGAATTAAAGCATTTCCCTTTAAGAGTTTTGTAGAGCTCCACATAAATAAAATTATCTTGGGGTCGCGTGAATAGGGTGGGTGGGGGATCCCAGCCAAACCGTCTGAGCAGCGGATTTTCCTTTTTCCTAATAAAATATCATTAAATAACGAAATTGAATTTTTTTCTCTTCTATTTTGAGCAAACATACCACTTAAAGATAAAGAATTTCAGTTGAAACTGATGCATAAAAGCACCTTAACTAATCCTTCTTTAGCATGTGTAATCATTATTGACGAAGTAAACATGATTTTATAAACACAGAAAGGATTAAATTGAAATATTGACAAACGCTACGAACTTATTTTACAAGGTATTGTTAACCTTGATCAATTGTTTCCTCTACCGTATGTATAATAGGACATCAAAAAATTATTTGGTTTATTTAAAAAGAAACTATAAAAATTAATAAATGTATTGTAATTAATTTATTCTAAAAGAATGCTTTGAAAGTAATGAAATACAAATTTGAATTTCTAACATCCTAACTGTCTGTTAACAAATTATTATATTAATTCCATTAATCTCTGAAGCAGCCAATATCTGTAATTTAATTGAATACATTCAAAATACTTCTTTATACATTTTAAGTCCAGCAAATGAATGGAAAATTGTTTTCACCCTAAAAGCACAACATCCGGGTATGCGGTGCGGTGCGAAAGGCTTATGCCAATGGCAAATTTGTGTTTTCTATTCAACTGACTTCAGAAAAGACATGCATGCCAAACCCATTTTGTTTCATATTATTTTAGAAATTTAGCCATTTGGCATGGATTTAATAATTTTTTTTGGAGCAAGATCTGCAGATGCCAGGATTATTAGTTGCCATTTAAAAAATTAATATTATTAATTTTACCACCTTAGAAAAACTCTAGCCTTGATTGCATATAATGTTTTCATTATCACACTGCATAAAGGGCATCATTGCACTCTTATTCCAATCACCTTATCGTTGCAGTGTGAAAGTGCATTGCGTTTGAATCGTGAACTGGCACCGGCTCACACTCTCTACCGAGACTCCAAGATTATATCGTTCATGAAGAAATTACACCGTGTAATTCATGATAAAGCTTAAAGGGCATAACGCCCTACACATTGCGCAATAATGTTATGTAAATGCATTTATGACATATTCGCAATAAAACGGATTTCTTTCTTGTTTTAAAATGTGGATTTCGCAAGGGTGGTGTGACAAAAACCTTTTCATAAATAACTTAAATATTTATTCATTTAGGATTATTCTGCATCTTCCAAGAGGGCCATTAGGATACGAAAATAATTATATTAAATTCAAAAAGTTAAAAGTCTAAAGCAACATAAATAGGTTTTGAACAGTATTCTCTTCATTCTTCAATATTTCGTACAGTGGATCGAAGGTTGTACATACCATTGTCGTTCTACTGTTAATTATGAGTATAAATTTCTGCAGGTTGGATACAAAGTATTTTTTTAGGAAGAAAAGTACGTGTGAGTGCCGTGTAGCCAATTCTTACCCGAGTAAGTACGACTTCTTTGCGGTGATTACCTCTGGATGATGTTTCCCATTTCTGGACTTCTGGTTTAATTTTTACGAAGTTAATGTTTGATAATAGCCATGTTACGTTCCAGTCTTGGTTTAGTATAGTTTGAAAATATTTTTGAACGTTCTTTGAAAACGCTTTGACAATGGTAGGACTGTTAGGAGAATTGGTAGCATTATTGGCTTCTACATCTGCTTTGACATAAATTTTAATATTTCAGACGTAAATATACCGCTACTCGTCTAATAAGTACTAATGTATACCTAAAAAGCTAATATCTCCTGACGTATCATCTTTAAATATAACACAATGCTTACTTTGAGTCTCTATTGAAGGAGAAGAATTGAATTAGGGCTAAGATGTGTCTGTCTACATTTCAGGCACAATTTGATTTTTTTGTCCGTTCAATTTCTGGAAATTTTTAAACCATTACTATGCAATACATCAGAAAATGCTACATTGCAATGATTGTTCTTATAGTTTTGAACAGAAATATCTGTAGTTTTCATGCAAAGATTAATCCTATTTATGTGATTGAGTAATAACCTAATAAGTACCGAAATAACTTTCCAGCTGTCTTTTCACAATGGATCTTGTTGGACAGGCACGAAAAATTGGATGAGAGCTATTCCTGAGAAAGAATATTATATTATATTATTTTGGATTATTTTTTCTATTTAAAGAAGACAAATCAAGCATGGTTTTCCGTAGCGGGAACTTGAAGGTTTTTCTCAGATCAGATGGCTGTTATAAAAAGGAGGTCCCGGGGAAAGAAATGTATCCATTATTCATTCTAAAGCTAGGTCCTACCAAGTCCATGGAATATAAATATTGTAGATAGGACCCTTAACGTCATCAACGTTGACAAAAAGACTGATATTCTATTTGTTATAAAATGCCTCAAAAACCATCTCCAGGCGGGTTTTTGACAAGGCGTTTTACAACAAGAAACCATCTGTTTCTTATAAATTAAATAAAACAGGTGTTTAAACGTCAGAACATGCATTAATATTTTCAGTAATAACCTTTATAAATTAGTCATTTACGTCCGTCCGTATGTCACAATTTTATATATTTACAACAAGCAAACATGAATTCAAGAATATTGGATTGCATATGTTAAGGTAAATTAAATGCCTAAAGAAACTTCCAAAAAATTCTTCATACCTTTATTTGCTCTATTAGACTAATTTCTTTAATTAAAGGTAAATTTTATGTAATAAAACCATTTTATACCTCACGTTTAGTTTATTAAATTTAGGGCGTTTCGGCTTCAAAAGTTATTATTATATTACTTTCTAATAGTAAATTTAATGATATAAAGCACTAGTTAAAATCATAATTTTTATACCATTAAATGTTTTACACAGAAGTTACAAATGTTGTTTTAGTTGATTATCATCAAGAGTTTTTTTACTTTTCGAGGTGTATATTATTGTTCAAACAAAAATCCTTTGTAAAATATGGCACATTTTAAACAAATATTCAGTCTATAACCATAAAATATTATCAAATTTAAAAGTAGATACCTGCTTACTGCAACTGGAAGTATTAACGTGACAGTATGTTTAAGAAATTATATTACACACACACACACACACACACACACACACACACACATATATATATATATATATATATATATATATATATATATATATATAGTTTTATAGTTCAACAATGTATAATTATAAAGTGAAAGTCAATATTTTTCGTTTGGGAAAATAGTAAAAACATTTTCAGTGAACGATAGTTTCTATTCCAAAGGTTCATAAAATACCCGTAGATCTTTTTCTTCCACTTGAAGGTATAACCAATTAAGGTTTCATAATCAGAGCTACCTTTCTAATTTGTTATCACAAAAAATGTCTTTGTAGACATTGGCTTATCTCTTCATATACATGGACAATATGTTGTTAGCATATGTCGTTTCCTCGATGAGTCTATCGAGCATACTAAGGTTCTTCCCGTTTAGTGGAATAGGTATCGGAGGTTTCTTTTGCATTGAGTTGGACGCCTAAGCGAATTATTTAGAGGCTCCCATTTTTGAAAATTCTTCGCAAGATTCTTTTAATTTTGAAATTTCATAACCACAGTGAAGTGCTTAAAAAAAATCCAGTCAACAACAGCTCCTACACAAATCCCTTCTACCTCCTCCTCACAGAATCAATGAAGAGGTGAACAAGATCGTATGATATGATACACTTTAGTTCAAACTAAAATTGAGTTAATATAAAAACACACCACCGTGTTTATGTCATCAGCGACAAGCGAAAAATGTATTTGCGCTTGCGCCAGCGATCAAAACACAAGAAACAGCATATCAGGTTTTAACATCAAAATTATTTCAAATATTTTAAAAAATCTCGCACTTAGTAGTTTATTTTCATTGAATAAACCTGCTAGAGGCATGTAATACTCTTTTATAAACAGCAATCAGTATAGCGGATACTATATTGTAATGTATATAATAGGACTTCCTCAGTTAAAAAGTTGCGAAATGTCTGAGAAGTTGCACTTACTACAAATCGGACTTCTCATGGTTCATGGAGACGAGTAAAGAGGTTGTGAAGTTTACGTCAAGAGCAAGCCAAGAAAGCTCTTACGTAACCACGAAAGAACACTGCTAAGTTGTGTGAAGTGCTGGAACTTTTGATACAATTCAAACTTCAAATAACTTTTGGCAGTTCCATATTTATTTTCCTCTCCTAAAAATGCCGGCTCTTTTAGAGTATGGTTCATTTGGAGCGAATATTTCGAGCTTTCAAAATATTTTCAAGTCTCTATATTCATTAGAGCAATAAAAGATTGTAATAATCTATTAAATTTAGGCATCTACCATTTACGCTTTCAGAACTAAAATAGTTGACGTTCTGCCGACAAATGAGATTCTCAAAACAAGTCAAAAACTTGTAAAATAATTATACTCAATAAAATTTAAAAATAATTCTTCGCATGTGATTTATAAAACAGACTGTGCAAGTCTGAAGTAATAATTGGTGGAACTTTAGTGATCAGGAATTCCAATAATTTTTCATAATGACCAACCAAAAGAAACATTTTAAAAAGTCCGTCACATATCCAACAGAGTCACATATACTTACATTATTATATGCTCATAATATCGAATATATGTAGGAAGAAATACAGTGTTCTGATTGTGAAAGTTCTTTCATTGAGAAATCATCTAAAAATGAAAATAAAAGAGCTTTAATAGACCATGCAATGAATAATAACAGCATGTTTCATGTTCACAAACTTTAAATTATAGGCAAAGAAAGAATCGCATTTGTGAGAAAAATAACACAGAATATCATACATAATAGCTATTCAAAAGCCATTTTGGCAAACAGATAATGAAAAAAAAAAGTTTTAAAATATTTCAATACAATTTTCCATTTTTTGATTAATCAATGTATTTGTCGTATCGGTTTTAACTCAAGCAGCATGTTGCGATCTGGCAGTGGCAATAGGCAGTGGAAGCTGTAAAATATGATTACTCCCACAGCCAAATCTCTTACAAAGAATTTAGGAAGGGTTCACCAACAATCGACTCTTGACTCAAAATATAAATATATATATATATATATATATATATATATATATATATATATATATATATATATATATATATATATATATATATATAACTTTATTTATAATTAAAAGTGCACCAATAATAAATAGAAATGAGAAAGAGGGACACTAATATATACTTAAACTAAATTACAATAAAAGAACTTAGCAGGTTAACAGAAGTTCTCTATCAGACTGCCGTGAGAGGTAGTGCAGGTGATAAGTAGCCTAACTAGATGTAAGCTGAAGGATTAATGATGTGTTCTCGACAAGGGTCTCCCTTCCAGAGCATCAACTATGACAGTTCTTAATCCCTTGCCGACACAGGTCTTTTATACCCTGAGCTGATGTCGCACTTTTGCCCCCGCTGATCAAAATATGCTCAAAAAGCCAATTTAACTTGAAATTATTATCGAAACTCATCCGTAATATTAATTATTGTATAGACTTTAACAGCTTTGAATGTTATTATAAAAATCCATAGGCGTTATCTACTAAAATTCAAGAGCACAAGGGGACTTACCTCCTAATTGGATAAAACTCTTATTTATAGGTAAAAACTAGACATTAAAATATTCATAAATAATAACCTTTATGAGCTTTGTGCTGGCATTATTCAAAATATAAAATATATGGACATTTGTGATGAGTTTGTGTAATGCAAGCTCAGATTCATTACAAGCTCATCTGTTGTGTTTGTCACCACCTGGTACTTTTCAACAAGTATTTGGCCAGCCGTCAACTTTGAAGTTTCCAACTGAAACATTCATGTAAAATACAGATTTCATTGTTTAGTTCATTTTGGATTATGATATATGATTTATTTACTTTAATATTTTAATGAAAATGTTTTGTATATCGTTACATTTGTAAAATGAAACCCTTAAGAGGCGCCAAATAAAAAGAGAATAATAAAGAAGATCAAGAGAAATTATTTGTGTTTATCTTAATAAGAAGAAGAATCTTAAGAACGTTAGCACTGCTAAGTATTAAAAATTAAGCTAATGGTTTTTTTTAAAAATGTTCTCAATAAAAAGTATAACTCTCGAGGAATTATCTTATTTATTCTCGTTGGATCATTTCTTTTTATTATTTTTACATGGATATAATACCTCTTGACCTCTAATTTTCCATTTGATAAATCTTTCAAACCTAATGTGTTTCTTACTACATTAAAAAACGAAAACCTAAATAGACGAATTCCATTATTCCTCCAATCCTTCATTAGAAGCAGGTTAGCCATGTGAGTTAAGGCGATGGTCTTAAAAAACTTCATACAAGTCCTTCATTTTTATTTATATTATTTATCAACCTCCATTGCGGGTTCAATGGACTAAAAACCCTTGTATTTTTTTATAAATCAGCTTAGTTTAGGCCTTTTCCAATAAATTAATATAAGTTTCCATTTGAAAATAAAACCTACAATAAGTTATAATATCTAAATTGACTATATTTTTTTTTGAGAAAAACTATGATTAGTATTTTAAATAAAGCAAAGACTACCCAACACTGGAAAGTAACATTTGAACAATATTTTAGAATAAAAACTGTATTAATTAGGAATATTTGCTTTTCATATTTACAAGGAGTAGGATGATGAATAAGAAATGGGAGTTCATTTTAATGCCCGGATTTAATGATCCTGAGGAGATATGGCCATAAAAATCTCTCTCTCTCTCTCTCTCTCTCTCTCTCTCTCTCTCTCTCTCTCTCTCTCTCTCTCTCATTCATTTTTTTATCCCTCTGTTTCGCCTCTTTCCCTAAGGGTGCCCTTTATATAAGTTGTTCTTTCCAATTCATTTTTTACAATTTCGAAAACAATCATTCAATTTAGGTCACACAGTTCTTCCTTACTACTCAAGAAGTTAACCGCTCGAGCTAGGGTTGAAGTTCAATATATTCCTGAAGTGTAGAGGAATACATGTAAAGTTTAATTTTTAATTTAATTGCAAAATTTACTGCACTCTAGTGCTACTTTTGTTATATGTTAGCCGTTTTGTTCAAGCTGATGTTGTTGAGTTGGTTTAAGAAATCGCAAACCTTAAGCTGAGGGTAAACATGAAGAACCTGATAAGCCTTAACATAGTCTCTTTTTTATTTATTTGTTTTTTTTATATTTTCAGCAAAAGAACTATGCGTAGTATGAATCAAAGGGATGATGATTTTGGAGCCCTTGAGAATATTTTCAGCATTGTCAAACCACTCCAGACTGATGCAAAATGTAATACATATATACACACACACATACACACACACACACACACACACACACACACACACACACGCACACACACATTTCAAAAGTGGGGAAGGTCTGTCCCTTATAAGTGTACTAAAATAAGAAATATCACCCAAGGCTGTTATAAAACTCACACTACTTTGTTAATATATAAAGAATCATAAAATTTAGGGAATTAAATTAATAAATACAATGATATATATATATTCCTACTGAGCTGATATGTATAATCATATCAACTATGGAATGTATGCAATTCACTCTTGAATAATGAAAATAAAAATATTATTATAAATTTGACAAATTTTTATTATATTAAATGGTTGGTAAACTATAAGTATGATTGAAGGTAGGAACTTAAAATCTAAAAATAGTTATTTAGAGATACTGTACATATTTATTTAATATTTTTTGTTATAAAAAGAAATATAAGCAGTAATACACCCACATGCTAAGTAAGAAGTGTATTTTCTATGTTGTTTTTTGACTTTTATTTCTGTTATTTTTATATAGGATATTTTTGCATGGTTCCACATAAGCAAAACCTTATATTGATGGTTTGAGGAATGATTTGAAAATTTATCTGTCATTAAAACACCCAAAGCTATCACTTTTTATAATATGAACCTAACTAACAAAAGCAAAACATAAAACAATAAAGACACAAAATAGCCAACTCAGTACTCGATGGATATGACATAAGAGAATACAGTAAACCAGAGAGAGATAGAGAGAGAGAGAAGAGTGAGAGAGAGGGAGGGAGGGGGAGAGAGAGAAAGAGTGAGAGAGAGAGAGAGAGAGAGAGTGAGGGAGAGAGATAGAGAAAAAGCGAGTGAGAGGAGAGAGTAGAGAGAGGGGGGAGAGAGAGAGAGAGAGGAGTGAGAGAGAGAGAGAGAGAGAGAGAGAGAGAGAGAGGAGTGAGAGAGAGAGAGAGAGAGAGAGAGAGGAGAGAGAGAGAGAGAGAAGAGAGAGAGAGAGAGAGAGAAGAGAAGAGAGTGGAGAGAGAGGAGAGAGAGAGGAGAGAGAGAGAGAGATAGAGAGAGAGAGAGAGGAGTGAGAGTGAGAGAGAGTAAGAGAGAGAGCGGAGTGAGAGTAAGAGAGAGGAGAGAGAGATAGAGAGAGAGAGAGAGAGAGAGAGAGAGAGAGAGAGAGAGAGAGAGAAAGAGAGTGAGAGAGGAGAGAGTGAGAGAGAGTGAGAGTGAGAGAAGAGAGAGAGAGAGAGAGAGAGAGAGAGAGAGAGAAAGAGAGTGAGAGAGGAGAGAGTGAGAGAGAGTGTGCTGAGAGAGAGAGAGAGAGAGAGAGAGAGAGAGAGAGAGAGAGAGTGAGAGAGAGAGGAGAGGGAGAGAGGGGGGGAGAGAGAGAGGAGAGAGAGAGAGAGAGAGTGAGAGAGAGAGGGAGAGTGAGTGAGTAGTGAGAGAGAGGGGGGGAGAGAGAAAAGACAGGAGTGAGTGTGAGACTGAAAGAGAGAGAGAGAGAGAGAGGAGTGAGAGTGAGAGAGAAAGAGTGAGAGAGAGTGAGAGTGAGAGAGGAGTGAGAGAGAGAGAGAGAGGAGAAAGAGAGAGAGAGTGAGAGAGAGAGGAGAGAGAGGGGGGGGAGAGAGAGAGTGAGAGAGGAGTGAGAGAGAGAGGAGTGAGAGTGAGAGAGAGTAATAGAGAGAGCGGAGTGAGAGTAATAGAGATGAGAGAGATAGAGAGAGAAGAGAAAGGAGAGAGAGGAGAGAGAGAGAGAGGAGAGAGAGAGAGAGAGAGAGAGAGAGAGAGAGTGAGAGAGAGCGCGCACTTGATTGAATCAGGATGTAAATAGGCCAGCAATAATTATAGCCAGTTAGATAACCAAACTAAGCAGAAAGCATAACACGCCGGTAATGGAGCTTCTCCCACTTGGGGTTGGAGACCCAATACCAGCTCCTTCCTCCAACGTGATACAATCACTAGTGGAACACACTCACATTAGGAGACATATAAATCCCTCTTAACATAAATTCTAAACACATTCCGACTTAAGCCTTCCACAAAACTGGTGAAAATAATATCATTAATTCAAATTCAATGATTTTAATAGAAGTCTTGAGAACATTTCTCAAACCTAGATGATGTGAAATATAATCCTAAAATCCTGCATAGTAGTAATGAGTCAAAAGGTTCAGTCGTATGCATGAATGAATGAACAGAAGTTCAACGACGGACTCACAGTTCTCCAATTTGTATTTTTGTAATATGATTAATTGTAGCAATAATGAGAAAACTCTGTGGACCATAAGCTGATTCTCCTTGCTGACGATGAATTATCCATACTTTAAAGTAGAATCCAAAATATTCAACTCAACAGCTTACTAAGGGCTACAGCATTCCAGAAGACTTTTTTGCTAGGTTTAGTGGCCAGCTTAATTCCCTGCCATAATGTGGTGGCGTAACAGACCAATGATAGGGACTACATTAACCAAGTTGATACTGAATTACTCCAAAAAACTGAGTGAACACAAAGGGACGCCAGTAATGGACGCCAGTTTTCAAAAGCCGATAATCTCCCAGCTAAATAAAATATATCCCAAATACCGAGTCTCAAATTAGGAACCTCTAGCACTGTGGCAAAGTACTTTTACAGGCTACACAAAGGCACCACCATCCTTAAAATAGAAATAAACTAAGAGAGAATTAGAAACCTTCTTAACAAATATCATGTAGTGGGCAGATAAACAGGCAAAATTCCTAATTCAATAGAAAATCCTATACACATTAAGGACAAATTTGCGTACACAAAATCAAACAATTATATGATCCCAAAAGATAAAAAGAAAACGTACCGTAAAAGAGGAATCATACAAAATGGTCAACAGACAATCTTTATGGATGGCAGTAAAATTTGAACTCTTCTGAAAGAGAACAACCTTAAGGAGGTGATAAAGGTGCGGTAAGGTTATTAAATGTAATGTCAGTAATACACTTATGAATGCCGACAAATAAAAGAAAGCATTGTCAATGACTTACATAATAATCTGTTCCGGCTGTTGGGACATTCTACGTGAATTTTCGATGGCACCCGAACATCTTCATCAGGTGGTAGCCTCTACTAGGAGGTATATGCCCAAGACCCATATGTGTATATATATATTTAGAGAGAGAGAGAGAGAAGGGGAGGGAGGGAGGGATAGGGAGATTTAAACGGACGTCATTATCGTCTTATCAATGGACATATGAACAAATGTAATACATAATGTTTTGTGTTTTTAATGGTGCTAGTTAAGAAACAACTTTGGTTCCCTAACCAGTGTCATTAGAACAATTGATTTGTCTCGACTGCTGGAGCAGATAGCCGAGATTTTGAAGATGTAAAAAACCGTTCAAATGTAAAAAAAAAGGGTGCCATAGTCCTTTCTTAGGCACGTGGCAAAGAATTGTTCTGCGATCACTGATATTGAAACTTCTCTTTTAGTGAATTAATTTAAAATCACAACGAGTCAAGATAACTTGTGAGTCAAGAGGCTGGACTGCTTTGATGATTGAGCATCAATAGAAAAATTAATCGAGTTAAGTTGATTTGTGGAAGCTAATTTTTTGCACTTTCCTAGCATATGTGCCACATGAATAAAATATAAACCCTATTTTTAAAAAAATTCCGTCACGCAAGGGCTGTCTAAACTAAGCAGATTTCCCTCGTCATGTATAACAATAGATAAATCTACATGCTGGTAACACAATAGCACCATCAACATCAAGTGAGTAAATACAAACGATAATACAAAACCTCCAGACGGGAAGCACTTGAAACAATTTTTTGATCCGGTGTATGGTAACGGAGATATTTAGAATTCTCAAAAATCCCCTCCCTCCTACTGGTCCGATTTCAGGCATTAACGAACAAGACCTGTCTTTTTACATAAAACGTTTAAATATCGAGTTTGGTAACGATTAAACAATAATTGCGACCGATAAATTGTTAACAGTCAAATATATATATATATATATATATATATATATATATATATAATTTTCAACGGACCTCTTTTCGTTATCTCCTAGGTAGAATCGATGGGCATTTCAAGAACTTTTTCAAAAATCTCGCCACGAGTACGACCTGAATAGCTGATTTTTCTTAAGGGAAATCTGCTAATAATATATATCTTAAAATTTCAAGACTATCTATCAAATATGTATCAAATAAATTGGGGAAAATTCTCTGTCCCTGAATCAACCACTATGTTATTGTTGAATATACTTCATATTGTATTGGACAAGAAACCATATTTAGTTTTGTATATTAATAAGGTCAAATTTTACATCCACACGTCGTGGAACCAAAATTATATTTATAAATATTGGTTTTATATGTACTACTCTTATTTGTTTTATATTTTAAAACTAAAAATAACTTTTTCTTTTCACCAAACACCAAAGTTTCTGAATTCAATCGGTGAGGTGGAAGAGACTATCAGTTCTGAACTTAGTTACAAGAGTGTAATCGTCGGCTTTCTCTCTCTCTCTCTCTCTCTCTCTCTCTCTCTCTCTCTCTCTCTCTCTCTCTCTCTCTCCTCTCTCTCTCGCTCTCTCCTCGCTCTGAGAGCGATGGTTGAATATTAGGTCAAAGCAGTTCGTCAGACATCTATACAGCCATGGAATCCCTTTACTGTCATCTCCATATCGGCACAACCAAAACTCTCCAGACTCTATCTCGTGGATTTACAATTCAGTGGACTTCAGTCATGGTCCAGTGCTGTGGCGCATCATCATTGTATTGATGGGTAGGTATTACTGCTAGGTCACAAAATATTTCATATAAGCATTTAACATGTCGAACAATATTGACACCAATTCAGAATGGAATCAAAAATTGTTTCTGTGTGTGTGTGTGTGTGTATATAAATATAGAACAAACACCCACACACACACACACACACATTTTATGTTTATGGGTTAGAATAATATAAGTGTGCTGAAATTAACACATTTCTTTTCTTAGTTTTGCAAAGATCTTAATCTACAGTTAGGAGAAAAAAGTATTTGCAAGGCCCTTCTTTCTATCATTGAAAATTGAAAGAAAATTCATTTGAGTTAACCCAATAATAGGTACAATTAACGCTTGGTATACAACAGTAAATATTCAATTAAAAGCCTTGTTCATAATAAAACAATATTTTAAAATAACATGAACATCAGGAAAAAACTATTACCACATATTTTTTGTTTGTGTGAATTTCTATAGATATTTAAATTATATTTGTATCTTTGAATTTCCCGAAATGCATAATTATTGCTCACAAATTTGATATTTAAAAAAGCACATGCATTCATTGTTGCTGCCATTACACTTTCTTCATACACTATGCATGAAGAACTCATCTGCATGAATTTCCACAAGTTGACATTAAGAGTACCCGACACAATGAAATGTTTTGACGTAGTATGCAAGCCTCAATGAACTATTTTGCATTATTTCAGCTGAGAGTACTTTTAAAGCTTGACATTTAAAGATTTTTAATGATGTAATGACACTTTCAAGGGGCTAAGAAGTATTTATAAGTTGAATATTACATTGTCAAACTACATCAAACTAACATCCTAGTATTACTTAACCCAGCAGAGGTGTGCTTCATTTTCTCTACATAAGTAGTGTCCCGTGAGCGATTCCCTCACATCGTATTTCTTTTGCGCAATTATCAATTATTGCTCTCTCCAAGGTCGTTTTAGTTTTGAGAAACATTATCTAACTAAGTTATGACCATTTTTTTACTTTTTTAAGTAAAAACTGGAAAAAAAAGGGTTTTTTAAATAAATAAAGTCAGTATTTTTAAAATTAAATTTATTTTGCAAAACTAAAATTTTTATAAAAACGATTGGATTTACATATTTTTAAAATTACCTGCACAAGTATAAAATTATTCAGAAAACGATTCATAAAAATTTACACACAAATTACAACAATGTTCATTGCAGATAGCATTGTTACATTTTGCACAGTTCTTTTTGGTTTTCCGATTTTTTCTTCAAGGACATAGATAACACAACCTTTCTGTGTTTGGTACCACTCTTACACTCAAACTTTCTTGTCCCAAAATACGTTCAATCATAAATCGCAGATCCGGTGGTAAAGTAAGTATTCTTGATCTCTTTATATGGTGGGGTTTGATTAGCTCTAAAGCTAATTTCTTCAAATATTCTCGCCGTTCAAATATTATATTTGTGTTTGCTTCATATATTATATGAGAGTTGATCCCTCCAATATCCAACAAGGAAAAAAATATCCTTAGTGGCCATCTATTCGATTTCCTAGCCACTGAGTAAAGGGATTTCAACTCGTCCACAACATCCACTCCACCTTTTGTGAGATTATAGATAGATATTATCTCTGGCTTTCCACTTTCCTCATCAATTATGCTATCATCATGAAATGTTGATAACAAGAGGACATTTTTATTTTTTTTGGCTTATGAGATAGAAGGACTATATCTTTTCGGAAGCCAACTAGACTGCTCCCATCAGTTCTCGTTTTCAGATCTAAGAATTGAGGTGGGATTTCTCTGTTATTTTTCCTAAGAGTCCCCACTAATGTGGTTCTTCTTGCAAGAAGCTCTTTTGCAAGCGGGATTGGGGATGAGTGTATCCGAAGGGATTTGGCGCACAGAGGGAAAAAATGGTACACAAAGGGTGTATATGCGAGGGGATCCCCGTTCTTCACACTCCAACTACCAATACACGACTGAACTCTCTTATCTATTGTTTATTATTTAAACCATTACTAAACAAAATATAAACAAACCTATCTGACCCAATGATCATCACCGGAAGAACCAAATCTCTAGCTAGACTGAAGGAGGGATAAAAACCATTATTCTACGAAGCGCAATAGTAAATTTTCAAAAGTTGTGAGGGAAATGCTCACGGCTACACCTCTCCCGGGTTAATATAGTACTTTTGATCCATTTGAGGATTATTTAAATGTGGAGTTCTTTTTTATTTCTCATTGGTAATACGATTAAGGTTGGTGGTCTACTTTTTTCACAAAGACAAAAATACTGGTGAGTAAAGATTATCAAAATTAAATCCAATAGCATCAACCAATTATTTGTTGTTATTTCAATTATTTGTTGTGCATCCACTTTATGCAACCAACCCATTCGGTCCAGGGTGAAACTAAGAATTTTAATTTGAGTTCGTCACTAAATAAATTCCTTTTGCCTGGGTGGGAGTCAAACCCACGACTCTTGCTTTACCTACTACAACAGTAATCATTCAATTACTCTCAGCTGTGAAAACAGCCATCCCATTGATCGAAGTAAAAGCTGGCATTTAATGAAAAATCAATGTCACGCATGCGAATCTAGACATTTAATCGGATGAGGGACTATGTAACTACATCCTCTACGAATGTAACATTTAAAAAAACATATCTCTTTCCCCAATATTTCGATCAAAGCTTTATAGTACAGCGTAACATACGTTGCCAGCAAGTGAAACCCGCTTAGAACATTTTAAGCCCATTAAAAGTGATAGTTTCATTATTTCTCATCTAATAATAATTATTGAAGTACTGAGCAAAAACTATAAAGGTATACCTGCAGAAGATAAAAAAACTGAAAGCAAAATGTGGTTTCAAGAAAGACAGATCCGCAACTCATTCGACAGCCGTACGATTAGCAGTTCAGTGAAAGAAAAATAAAAGAACATTTTCTATAATGATTAAAAGTGCCCAAAATTAACTGGCAAAAGTGACACTTTTGAGAAAATTATATTAAAATATATTATTCCATCTTGCACCTAATCGAAATCCACCTCTAACATCTAAAATTCTCAATCCTCTAATAAAAAGAATTTCTCAAGGAAAGCAAAAGTGAGAATAGCAGACTATCTTCAAAGGAAAAATAAGAAAGCCTTACGATTTCTTCAAGAAGTATTGACAGATACGAATTCTACGAGTTTCTGTGAAGAAGGCAACTTCAAACAAAACTAGAATGAAAAGAGAAAAGTGAAGAATCAAATCAACACAACTCCAACACCAACCGAAACAACTCACCAGGTAAAGTATACATTTATATATTAAAACGGTGTCACTGATCATCCAAAATAATTTTAAACCTAAAATGGAAATAAAATTAATACTGAGCTTCCAAATCTCCAAAAGATTACAATAAACCCCAACCAATCTGTCTTATTCACTCAAATTAATTTTCGTTACAAGAACAGAATTTCTCTTTTTATTTAAAGAAGTTTGGTTGTTAGGCTTATAATTTTATTTCTCTAAGAAATGTCCAAGCTATGTTTTTATGATTCTATATCAGTCTGTTACCACTCTAGCGGTCTGATTTAATCAATATCAAACTCTACTTATAGGTGATTCATGTAAAACAAAATTTAAGATCATTAAAGGCGTAAATATACCGGAGAAGGGGGGGGGGTTAGGGGAGGTTTATAAAAACCGAAAATCCCAAATATATCTGTTACTATGAGTTAAATACAAAAATAGTATATAACCAACCAGTTACTAATTTAATTAGCTATAAACATTTTTGTGTAAACGTTTTCTCTATCTCGGATTTTAACCGAGGTATTTGCATTCCATTTTCAGCCTTCAGTAATACCCCACTTTAACAATAAGCGGATATATCACGAACCGTCATATTCCAAGCGTAAATACCAAATATAGTTTTCAACAGGTCGTACTATAATAAATAATACATACAATTACGTTGTGTGAGGACGCCAGCAATTAAGATGTTAATTCTTGACTAGAAGTTGTTTATTTGATCTTATTTGCTTATTTGAACAAAAATCATCGGCAGACATTGGGCGAGAAATGAGGGTGACAAAAAGGAGAGGGATTCGAAAATATTAAATTTATTATGTGTCGGATCGAAAAGAGATATTCAACCAATCCAAAGCTATTGAGAGATTTATAAGCCAATCCAAAGCTATTGAGAGATATTCAACCAATGCAAAGCTATTGAGAGATATTCAACCAATCCAAAGCTATTGAGAGATATTCAACCAATGCAAAGCTATTAAGAGATTTATAAGCCAATCCAAAGCTATTGAGAGATTTATAAGCCAATCCAAAGCTTTGAGAGATTTATAAGCCAATCCAAAGCTATTGAGAGATATTCAACCAATCCAAAGCTATTGAGAGATATTCAACCAATCCAAAGCTATTGAGAGATTTATAAGCCAATCCAAAGCTATTGAGAGATATTCAACCAATGCAAAGCTATTGAGAGATATTCAACCAATCCAAAGCTATTGAGAGATATTCAACAAATCCAAAGCTATTGAGGGATTTATAATCCAATCCAAAGCTATTGAGAGATATTCAACCAATGCAAAGCTATTGAGAGATATTCAACCAATGCAAAGCTATTGAGAGATATTCAACCAATCCAAAGCTATTGAGAGATATTCAACCAATGCAAAGCTATTGAGAGATATTCAACCAATCCAAAGCTATTGAGAGATTTATAAGCCAATCCAAAGCTATTGAGAGATATGCAACCAATACAAAGCTATTGAGAGATATTCAACCAATCCAAAGCTATTGAGAAATTTATAAGCCAATGCAAAGCTATTGAGAGATATTCAACCAATGCAAAGCTATTGAGAGATATTCAACCAATCCAAAGCTATTGAGAGATATTCAACAAATCCAAAGCTATTGAGGGATTTATAATCCAATCCAAAGCTATTGAGAGATATTCAACCAATGCAAAGCTATTGAGAGATATTCAACCAATCCAAAGCTATTGAGAGATATTCAACCAATGCAAAGCTATTGAGAGATATTCAACCAATGCAAAGCTATTGAGAGATATTCAACCAATCCAAAGCTATTGAGAGATATTCAACCAATCCAAAGCTATTGAGAGATATTCAACCAATGCAAAGCTATTGAGAGATATTCAACCAATCCAAAGCTATTGAGAGATATTCAGCCAATCCAAAGCTATTGGCGTTCTACAATTTTTGTTGCACCCATTTAACTCAAATATTTAGCGAGTTGTTTTTACTTTTTTGTTTCCAACCTTCAGTAAACCCCCAATTCTAATAATCCGATTTTTATTTTCAAATAGAGTAAACATTATAAGATGAGATCGCCAGTGTGTAATGCAGCACGTGGAAAATCTGCTTTGTATAGCACCCTCTTCTTTTTATTATTTATTTAATACTTGTATGAGTTGGAATAAAATGTAGTATAATCTATTTCAATTATTATTTCGGTAGGTTTACTTAGAAATAATTCTTTGTATTTCATTCATATATCTAAGAATGAATCAATCATTATCGATCGTTCTTTGAATATAATTTTCCATAAAATCACAAACCTACACCCCTTGTGAGCTCAGTATGTTATTTTAAAGGGAAAATTTAGTATCTTTATGCATAAAATAAAAAGAAATTCTATCTCCCAACCCGTTAGTCGGGATTTTTTTTTTTTTTACGTCAGAGCAATTATTCAGCCTCCTATATAATGTGACTTTTGAGAAGGAGACTAATCATGGGAGCCACTAGAAGGTTAATAGATGGAGTGGAGGAGGCCTGGTTTTGGGGAGCATGACAAGGGAAAACCATTAACGTATTTAAATATTTCCACCAGCTGGAACAACTCCGCCATTGCTACGACAGCTGGCAAACGTACTTTTTCATCTCATGAACTCACCACTAACAATGGCTGAATATTAAAATAATCGCACTGATATTTTAACTTCCGACCGATCGATTAGAGACACCATGACCTCTATTCAAGACCTGCTTAGTACTTGATATGGCTTCATAAAATACTAAATATTTAAAGTTAATTGAATTGTTTATTGTTTCAAAGTTTTATTTTTGCGAAACTCAATGTCCTTATGGTTTGTTTTACCGATACTTATTACGTAATACATAATCAGTAAATATTATATTGTACCTTATACTTTTGTACGTTGTTTGCTCTGAATATATTTATTTTTTCCCCACGAGTACGGTATTCTTACACAAATCGGCGATTGAAGTTGTACTCATGACGCGAATTTCAAACATACATACATATGTTCATCCTCCCTATAAAATGATTATTATTATTATTTATTAACGTCCACTTTTTGCAACTTAGGCTAATTGGGACCGGTATCTACAGGTTACCACCCTTTTCTAGCCAGGGTGGGATTTTATCATGTTATTTAATGCATTTCGTCAATAAATAATTTCCTTTGCCCTTTGCGAGAACCAAACTCGCCACTCTAGGTTTACCATGTGAGATAAAAGGGAATGATGAAAATAAGGTCAGTACAAATTTAATTCTTTATATAAGAACTGTAAAATACTTGGAAGTAAGATAAAATAAGAATAAAATATCTTTAAGAATTTAAATCCAGAAAATATTGGTAGGAACAAATAGCATTCTCATTTAAAGGGGCTTCCATAATTGGTAATAAAAGTGGCACTACAGTGTTGCCAATATATTTGTTTGTATTATAATTGAGGAGAAATTAAGTGCATCATGAATAATTATTACCATCTAAATGATTCGAATGTTGTTTTCCGGGTGAGGCAAGTGAATAAAAATGAGAGAGAAATAAAATAAAAAAAATGTTATTTCAACTAGGTCATTAGAGAAGGCTGAGAATAATTTTGCTTTCTTCAGAGGCTTTTTTGGTGCAAATATGAATGAGTAGTTAATAATAGGAAGGTAACTAGTAATATGTAAATAATTTTAGGATATATTACATATCTGTGATTCTTGTCTATATTCTGTTTTCTGTAATGTGAGCATTAATACTATAGGAACAATGCATCTTATCCTACTCTTTTGCATAATTGAAATATATGTGTTTGTTTTCCTCGAGCTTCATGAAATTCGCAAATGTAAAATACAGTGAAAAGCTACATACAATTAGGAGATATAGCTCTCCAGTCAGTGGCGGGACATATCAACAATTGCTTCTATTATTGTGAGCACTTTTGTGACTTTGCTATGAAAATTGCGCCATGAGCAATCTCAAAGTAATTACCTTTAACTGCTATAATACATTTGTAAACGGCGTGAAATTTAGAACCGGAACAAATGGAAACTTTTTGTCATACCTGTCGGTGGAGACCGTCGTCACTGGCTGATGATCGAGTTCAGCTGGCAAGCTCTTTCGATGCGATGGCAACATCTTCAAGCCCGTCATAAGTTGTACTGAGTTATTTGTCCGTTATTCAGAAGGTTTTATACGTCTGGTCACAGTATTAGGTTTTTACGTTTTTTTTTTTTTTTTTTTTTTTTTTTTTTTGTGCAGGTCTGTTTACTTACTTCTTAGATCTGTCAAACGAGGGGTTTTAGCTAGTGTCCAGGTAAATGGTTTTCGTGAAGTGGGTTGTTGTCCTCATCCGTGTTGGGTTGTTTACGTTTCTAGCGTTTTGTTTGTGTATTAGTCTGGTATAGTTCACTCATTAGTGAGTGTAATTACAGGTTTAACGTGATATGTGTACAATAGTTGGTATACATCAAGGTTCATCTTACATAACCAAATAGAATCTGGATGAACGTACGTCGTCGCTTCGTCTGTTGATACTCCTGCGTGTGTCCGTCAGTTGGCATTTTCCGTTTGTTATTCCCTTTAAGTAGTTGCAATGGTCTGAATATGGTGTCTGAGCTAGTGGTGAGTTGTTTGTTGATAATGTCTGGTGAATGTCCGTTGTTAGTAAATCTCCATGTTCTCTAGTACGTCCAATCTTCGTCCTTTCGTTTGTCTATTTAGAAGTTTCTTACTGTCCGATATGTTTGTAGGGTCGTTCAAGTGGTTGGCGAAGTTAAACCATTCATATGAATTACTAATTAAATGGAAACGTATTTGTTTTATGTAATTGATTTATTGGCTGATGGACATCCATAAGGTTCACAAGAACTATTACACGACAGTGGCATTTACATTGAGACAATCATAATACATCTAAAAATGAACATTTACAACTTTCTGTAGGGTAAATATGTTTATTTTCATTTTCTCTATTCCATCGATTTTTTATACTATATTGTTCTTTTTTTAAAAAACCGAGGTCCATATTTACCTATTTAGTTCGTACTATATTAATACTTGTTAAATTATAATTTTATTTTATAAATTACATGTACCACCTAATACTCGATTGAGACACAACTGATTTTTCTTCTTTGTTAGACTTAATGAGAATATCAACGTAGTTATTGGACTCATTGAAATAAATACCTAAAATGTGAAATAAAACATTTTTAAATAAAAGAAGACGATTTGTTATGAGAATATAATACTTGACGTAAGCAAAAAGGCACGTGTTATGTGGAACCACACGTGGATTGCAAACGAGTTTCCTCAATACAATACACACATATTAAGGAAACTGTGATCTTTTGAAGTACAGGACACAATTGAAATTTCAATCATATTAACTTGTCCGACGTTTTTGGAGTGGAGAACCAAGTGAAAACATTTCCCAATTTCATTTATTAACCATATTAGTGATTCTATTTTTGAGGTGATGGATGGTGGAGGAATTATTATTTCACGTAAGAAAATAAAGTCCTCTTTACTTCACAGTTGTTTATTCTTTGAGGTAGAGTGCTTTCAGAGCATGCGCTCCATCATAATATGAAGCACTTTATTTGTAGCTTACATAACAAATATTGTTCTCATTGAACTTTTAACTTTTGAGATAAATGCAAAAACGTGACGCACGTGGGAAATCTGATTAGTTAATGCAGCCTCTGCGTGACGGACTTTTTTAATATGGGTTATGCACATTTTTATGACATTTTTTTGGTTAATTTATATTCTCTCTATAGGTAAACTTTATTTGTACTCTATAGACTGCACATGTCTGGAATTTTCTCATTTAAAGCATTGCATACATTTTGATAAACGAATTGTTATACTGAGTTAGATAATGGCATTTGTTATGACAATACAGTAGCCAGGAAAAGCAATTAAGCAAGATAATTAATAGTTAATACATTTAGAGAAATTGAAACACAATTTTTACTGTCAATAGAAATAACTTATACTACATTTGTATATAGAAATGCGTGAGGAATTTGAGTTTTCACGTCTAACCCCCCCCCCCACCTAATTGAAAATTCGGATTTTCATACAGTTTATATTGTACCTTTGGATAATTGACTCTCCAATATAAAAATAGTAATCTTCAGAGTTGTTTTTGAGTGCTAGAGTAACTAACAGCAGGCAGACAAGATTTTTCATTTTGATGCTATTGCTCTTAGAATGGTCTGGAAATAGACCCCCGCCGAATTTAATAGAAAATCAGACAAACCTTAGAGTTTTATTTAAATAGATGTTTCTTTCCTTATAGGTGGTTTCCAAATTTCAATTATTGATGTAATATCAACCATTGTTCCACTACATATTACTAGTATCGTGGGAAAAGGAAGAGAGATTATTTATAGTTCTTTAAATTTAACTTTAGCTTCTGCTCTCAGGTATTGTTTTACAGAGTTGTATGTATGGTGAGTCAATTAGCAAGATGTGGCTGCTGTTAACCCTTTGGCTGCTAATGAATAGGCTCTAGGCGGCTTAAGGTCTTAAGTATTCTCAGGAGTTTCTCTTCCGTCCAGAAACGACGTTTTTCATCCGACATGGCAAAATAATAGTAGCAAACGTATAAACCGCACTAAAAACTCAGAAATTGAGAGTTAAGCAAATAATATAAAGACAAAGGGGACAGAAGATAAAAGAAACACTCAGCCCATATTCATATTATTCAGACATATTATTTTTTAGCAGGGGAAATCAGCTATTGAGGTCATGCTCTTATTCTTCTTCTTCTTCTACCTCCATCGTGACGATAAGCGTGGAGGGGCCACCTCAGTCCACTTTGCCCAGCTGGGTCTGTCCGCCGCGAGTCTACTCATCTCTGGCGCGGTCTTGCCCCTTTCTGCTCCTAATCGAGCTACGTAGTCCTGGTACTACGTAGTCTAGGTCTACCACAGGGTCGTTTGCCTTCTGGCCGTGCTTCATATAACCATTTGGCCTTTCTTGTGTCCCCCATTCGGTTGACATGACCAAACCACCTAAGTTGGCGCTCCTCAACTATCTCTCCAATCGGTCTCACCCCCAGATCCTCTCTTATCCGCTCATTTCTGATGCGGTCTCGCCTTGTGTTTCCCAAAATGCACCTTAGGTATCTAATTTCTGCTGCCTTGAGTTTGCTTGCATGGTTGTCCAATAAGGTCCAACTCTCAGCACCATACAAAAGCACTGGTAGAAAGACCGCTTTGTAGATGAGGTCATGCTCATGACGCGAATTTCGAAAAATTTCTTCTAATATCCATCGATGCTACCCGGGAGATGGCGAAGTGAGGTCCGTTCAAAACTATTGTATGTGAACGCTCCGGTGGTCCCAATCTCTGTTTAATCGTTACTCTATATTTAAACGTTTCATGTAAAAAGAGAGATCAAGTTCGTTAATGGCTGAAATTGGACAAGTGGGAGGGGAGGGGGTTTTAGAGGAGAGGATTTTCGAAAATTCGGTAATTGTTCAGATTCATGTCACTATTCAACACGCTTCTAGCGGGGAGTAGATCAAGCTATTAGTACGTGTATATACTCATAGAGGTTGCTACTATATTCCGCACTCTCCACGAGTTAACAAGAACGGAGCAATGAGCAATAGACGGAAGAAGTAGAGCTCAGTGTTAACATATTCAGAGCGTTCGCGGACAAGTCCGTGTTAACACGACTGGACCATTTGAGGAACCTCTCGCTGAAGCCGTTCAAACAGGACCAGAACAGACAAAGGGTTCGAACTGAGGGATGATTATATCGTTACTGGATCCTGAATAATGATTACTGGATCGTTGAATACTACAAGCAAAAAATGTTCTGAGAGTAACACTTTGAAGCCTCTATAGTATTATTGCATCCTTCTTACAAGGAAAACATTCCAGGTGAAAATAAATACACTCTCAGCACGAACCAGGATATCAGAGTTGGTGTACCCCAAGGATCCATACTTAGTCCTTTGCTCTACATCCTCTACTGCAGTGACATCCCGCAGGAGGAAAATTCTTTATTAGCTACATTCGCAGACGACATACTCCTCCTCACTCAAGATGAAACTCTAAACTCTTCCATACTCGACCTCCAAACAGTTGCCAACCAGGCCCTAAGATGGTTTAAGAACTGGAAGCTCACGTTAAACCTCCGATACCCAGGCCCAGAATTTTGCTCTCCGTCGTTTTAAGAACGAAGATCTTCCTGTACTGATAATTGGACATCACTCAATTCCTTGTATTCCAAAGGACCAGAGCACTTGCGACTTACATGGCGGCATCATATCCACATTAATTATTATTATTATTTATTAACGTCCACTTTTTGCAACTTAGGCTAATTGGGACGGGTTATCTACAGGTTACCACCCTTTTCTAGCCAGGGTGGGATTTTAGGATGTTATTTAATGAATTTCGTCACTAAATAATTTCCTTTGCCCAGGCGAGAATCGAACTCGCCACTCTAGGTTTACCATGTGAGACAAAGGTCAACGCTTTAACTCGCATGGCTAAGCTGAGCCCCCTATCCACATTAAATTGCAACAAGCACACACACGACTTGCACAAAATACTCGTTAATGAACAAAAATACACCACTGAAACTGACTTGCGCAACACAACTTTACAAAACACTCATACTTCCTATATTAACATACGCATGCCCAGTATGGCTGGACATCAGCAACACACACAAAAAGAGACTACAGTCCTTCCAGAGCAATGTACTTCGAATAGCGGCAAATGCTCCCTGGTTTGGTAGGAACAGCCAAATCCACAGGAAAAAGGAGGTTGCTCCTATTTCAGTTTATCTTCAACAACGTGTAAGGAAATATCATGGCAGCCTTCCCAAGTCAAGTGGAGCCACCCATTATAATTTAGGTTCAACCACTGAAGAACGACTACGTCCAAGATTGTACCAAAATATAATAATTTTGTAACAAATCTTGTATAATAACACGTTGTGTATAACACTGATGTATTGGTCCAAATAATTTTCTTTCTTTCTTTCTTCTATAAGTCCTGTGGTAAGGTGCTAGCTGATTACATTTCATTTGTAGAAAATTCTTTTTTTCAATGGGTAGTTAATTATTAATATTACAGTCCAGGAACGTAGTAATTGATAAGGTTCCATTTTTCCGTTTGGGCTCTAAAGAAGTATAAAGCACTTTTGGTTACACGACGTCTATTCACAAGCGGTTTTAGGATTTCACACATCCATTTTGGGGTTTGTCACACATCCAGTAAAATTCTGATACTAAACTTTGCCCTAAACTAATGCTTGGAGCGAAAAGCTCACGTATAGCAGGCTATACCCATAGGTTCCTAGCTGAAAAGATCTTAAAAATCGAAACGAAGTCATACCAAACATGTCAACGCACTGAAAGTACAGAGTGTTTACAAAGTATTATTTTGTCCAAACTATCGATCGCTGAGCCTCGGCTTGGATATTGGAGAAAAGAAAAACATAGCCTAGTTTATATTATAGCCACAAGATGACAGTTAAATTCTGTTTTGCTTGGTAACCGTCACATATAAATATAACGAGGGAGAGAGAGAGAGAGAGAGAGATTTGTCAGTTAACGCTCTAGCAGTTCCAAATTTATCGAAAATACAACATATCTCCGTTATTCTGAGCCGTATCAAAAAATATTATAGAATCAATCTGGCTAAGCTATTGGTGCTCTATAATTGTCGCTTCGTAAATTATTTTCTAGTTTAAATATGAACCGAGTTATTCGCACTTTCTTGTTTTCAGCTTTCAGTACATTCCCACTTCTTCTTATCGGATTTTAAGTTAAAAATGGAAAATATACTTGACGAATAGAGATTAATAGTTTGTCATACCAGAACAATCTGGTTAGTCCCTGTGTGGTTATTATTAAAGTACCTAAGTAATTATACGACAAAAACGAATGTTCTGCTTTGGATGATAACATGTTGCGCCTATTTCTAAATCTGTGGCTGTTGGATACCTGAACAAGCCCAACTCCTGTGCTTGTTTTTCCAGTTCATTAAAACAAGGAAATTAAGGATTAATTATTTAACATTCACTGTATTTTATTTCGACAGTTTAACTATCACTGTATTTCGACAGTATTGAATTTCTATTCTCCTTTGGTATTTATTTAGTATTTGCATTCCCAATAACCCATTCACTACGAGATAATAAACAAACAAAAGCAAGAAAACATATATAGTCATAGTTGACTCAAAAGGCCTGAATTAACGCAAATAATACATACACAGAGTTATTATTAAGCTTCTTTTTTTTTCTGTCGAATCTAACCCTGAACTAAGCCAGGTTAAGGTACATTTATGACTGCCTTTTGGAATACGCACCTAGAAATTGTAAAGGACCATTCTCCAAAGTTAGAAGATGAAAAGAAATATATTTTAGATAGTTATAAACAGTCTCATTTCAGTAAAGTTTTTCTAGTACATATTTCTGAAGCGGCCCTATTTACAATTCTTAGAATTTTATTTAGCGAATTATGTTATTATATTCATCAAGTCATGTAATAATTAATAATATTTTACGGAAATTATCTTTAAATTCCATTAATATCAAATATTGAAGTCCTGTTTATGATTTTGATAAACCCCCCTCATTTTACAGATCTCCACTTGATGAGCTCCCTGTATTTTAACGAATTACTTATAGCTTGCGCTTCATTAAGTTTTTTATCTTATAGAAAAACCTTGTGAGGCAAATTATCAGATATTCGTGGCCAACACGGCAACATTTGTTTTTACAAAAAGCGAATAATCCAAGATAAATCAAAACATGATTTCCCTCAGTTCTGCAATGGAATACTCTTGCCACTATAATTGCTGACATTTCTACAAATAAGAGATGTCATTGGTTTCCCCAGTTGCTTCTAATATTTTAATACTGTAATATCACTAAGTTCTTGACAATGAACATCCTTGATGCACTTGCAAAGACTGGCTAATTTATTGACAAGGCGAAATGTTGATTCGATTCTGATCTTTCTCAAAGATTAAGAAATATGGTAAACATAACATACTTTTATTTCCGATCTTCCCTTAATGAAATCCCAATGTAAACAGTTCGTGGGATTTGTGATGGACATAAAATATATTGTGATATAATATAATATTGAGAAAATTGAATGTGGAGGTTTAATGAAAGCTAAAAACGGGAGCGTTCTAATAAATTAATTAAATATTCGAATTTCAGCAATATTTATAATACAGTAATTGTTGAGGTTACTTTACTAATATGAATGATTATGAATTCCTATTACAAGTTTTGAATTTTACATATAACCCCTTATAAAATCGTTTTAGTTCAATTCGGCTATTATCAAACTCCTGTTATAATTATCTGTTATCCTTTAAAAAGAGTGCTACAGACTGATCAAGAAAAATGTGGTAATGAAGGTTGGAGATCAAATTAATTTTCTACTGGCATCTAGATTAAAAATAAGTTTTGTATTAGTAATGACTACATAGTAGTAATGACGATTAGTAATTTTATCTTAATTTAATAAAACCTGAAATAAAAATATAAACTCTTGCTCTCACCAGAAGGGCCAGGGTCTGCAATCGGGGAGTGTGGATGGGGGCTGAAGTTATAATCATCGCATTCCTAACGTTAATTTCTATACATTATTAAATTCATCTTGATATTTGAATTTTATTCGATCCTCCCGAGATGCTGGATGGCTGAGGAACCACATAATCAGGATGAATAAAAACCCCTTGGCCTCTTTAAGTGCTTTACTATATGTAGAGCGCACTTTCAGATACAAAGACCCATCATCAGTGCCTGCTGCCAGTGTAGAAAAGAGTGTTTTTGTTTCTGTTTTCTAAACTGTTAAGTTACACAATTAAGAGTTTTTGTTTGTCAGCAGGCACTGATGATGGAGCTTGGTACCTGAAAGTGCGCTCTACTTAAATTAAAACACTTATAGAGGACAAGGAGTTTTTAATGATCCATTTTTTTTAATATAGTTAAACTACTTTCATTAAATATTGCCATGTTTGCATTTGGCAAGTGGATGAAGTTCTATTTTTTTTATTAGGGCCATATTAATGTATTACAATCATCTGCTTAATAACCCGCTTCATATATATACTTATTACACTTTTATATATAAATTTGGGAATTATTTTTGATATGTATGAGGAAGGTCAACCTCAATACCTGATTTTCCTAAAGACAACATCTAATGATAAGATTTTATCCTCAGTTTATTTTTCTAATAAAAGCTCAGAACTCGTTTGAGGAGATGAACAGAGTCTACTACCCCAAGCGAAAAGTTGATCTGGCTGGTTGCAGGCCACGTAGATAAAGTTAGAGGAGATTATATAAAAACGAATAGAAACTTTTCTTATTCTACAGCGACTGAAATACAAAAAAAAATCCCCTTAAGCACTACCAAAGTCCTTGACTTTACTTTGACAAGATTTCTAGAACAGGAGCATTCTTTTAACTACTACTACCACCAGAATGAAAACATTATGAGTGAATCTCCAACAAACTACTCCAGCCAGTTAACTGTCTAGAATGTTATGTTTCTGTTGATAACATTGGCCGCTTATTAAGGCAAAACTTCTGAGAAGGATTTGAAACTAGATTAGACGAACCTCAAACTGTAAATTACGTTATTACATGATATTAAATCAGAAATTCTCATTGTGATATATGTAAGTGGCTTTCGACATTAATTTTCCACCAATTGAAACGCCTTATGGTCATTGATGAGTTCGATTTGGTCAGTACAACATGAACAGATATATAAATCAGGAGGTTATATATTTCCCTTACTTTTGATACTATGATGAAATCCAGCACAAACAGCAATACATTCGTTTCAGCACAACTTATGAGACTTAGAAAATCAAAAGGATATTTGAATAGACTCAATCCCACAAGAGTGCGACTGACGATGAGACCGTAGACTTAGGAAATAATTTAGGCAATATAATAAATAATAATTTGGACGAACAAAATATAATGTGAATGTTTCTTGGACTGCGTAAATATAATAGTAAAATATAATAATTATGTTTTAATATATACTTGACATGGGCACCCCATGTCAAATTTAAATTTATTTTATTATTTTATTTATTAACGTCCACTTTTTGCAGATAGGCTAATTGGGACGGGTTATCTACATGTTACCACCCTTTTCTAGCCAGGGTGGCACTCAGGATTTTATTTAATGAATTCCTTCACCAAATAAATTCCTTTGCCCAGGCGGAAGTCGAACTTAAAGGCAATTAATTAAAGTCAACGCGTGAACTCACATGGCCAACCTGAGAATACAATAATTATATGTGTCCATATTATCAATGCATAAAATAAATCATCACAGAACATAACTTATTAAACACAATTCACTCCAAAATGGTACACAGCCTACTGAGAAAAGAAACCTACTTGAAAGGTTGTACACATTTACTGATGATGCATATACATATGAATTCAAACATTATTATCAGCCATGTGTGTTAAGGGGTTGATCTTAAAGAACTTGGTAAATCTAGATTCGTGAGTTCAATTCTCACCAGAGCAATAAAAAGATATTCAGCTATAAAGTCATTAAATAAAAACTTTAGTCCCTCCTTGGCTAGAAAAGGGTGGTATCCTATAATAACGCGTCCCAATGAGCTTCTTTTATTATTTCTTTTTTTAATGAATGCTTAAAACCTTACGAACAATTAAAGTAGTAAAAAGTTCAGGGAATGCAAAATCAGACTTTCCAATTTAGTGGAATTACAAGTTGGCTATCTCGATTCAACTTCTATTATGCATTTTTCCCGTAGAAAAAAATGTATTAAGAAGAAGTAGAATATTAAATGTTTAAAAAGTTTGGTCTTATATTATTTTTCAATATGACTCCCAATAACTAAGATATTATGAAATCCCCCCCCCTCTTACTAGTCCAATTTCAGACATTGTCAGTAAAGTCATTTTTACACACACACAGGCGCTCGCGCATGTATATATATATATATATATATATATATATATATATATATATATATACATTAGCTTTAAAGCAAACTCATTTTCTCCTAGATAGAATTAATGAAAACATTTTTCAAAAACTCTGTCAACCTCAGAAATTTGCTAAAATATGTACTTCATCGTGCAAGCTCATTCCCATATTTGGTTTGCATTCTTGAAGTTATAGCGTCCGGAGTGCAATGCCCACAGTGAGGCCCCTTTTCGAATTTCAATCTGCACCAAGTGCACGGATTTTCTCGCGACTCCCTAAAACACTTGTACTTCTTGAGGATTGGAATACCTCAAGTACTGTTTGGAATTCACCGATTACGAACATTGGAGGTAGAATAACAAAACAATTACTCGACTTCCGTATCTTAGTTCTTCTGAAAAGGTTTTTCCTGCATCCTTAAGTCAAGGATCTGGCTCATATTCTAATATTGAAGTCAGGACGTGCACTATGTATACAATTCACAAAGGCAATAATGTAATGAATAGAGACTAATTATTTTGGAAAAAAGCTAATACACAAGCACCTGATGAAAAAGGAAGATCTTCCAACCTGCATTCCTAGTGAAGTAGAGCTGACACACATACTTATAGACTGTCTAAAATACTACGGGATAGTGACTATAAAAGAACTATTTGAAATTCTTATTAATTACGGGTAAGATAAATTGGGCTTCAACATAAGGACACACTAGTCAAGGAGATAGATATTTATATATAAAATTAAGATTCAAAGATACGGCTTTAATTTTGTAATTTGCCACAGAATCATAAATAGTGAAAAATAGGAGAGATGCAACATAAGCGATAACAGAAGGAAAAGGAATCTCCTAAAAGAAGGACTTCTAAAGAAAATTGGCTCATGACCACCAAGTACAAATGACTCCAGTGAGTTCAGTTCCTATTAAAAAAAATATATAAAAATTAAAAAAAAGTTTTGAAAATTGAAACACCCTTTTAGGGAACCTTGAAGAATGGTCACAAATGATGATTGAGACAGAGTCCCAGGTCCTTGATGGTTTGTAGCGCGGTCTAAGTATGCATTTAAGGGTTCTTAATTCCAGATAACACTGATTTCAACATCACTCCTAATCATACTCAACGAAACATCCAGAGTTTACAGATATTTAATAATAAAAGTTATGGAAATTAAAACGTACAAATAGAATATTCAGACATCATTATTATCCAATAAAAAATTCCATGCGCGTACATTACTATAATTTATATTAGCTGAGTTACATTGCATATATATATATTCAATTTTCTTTATACACATTAGCCATTTTTGTGTATGTATGTTTGTAAGGACACAGATATGAACAATGAATATGAAAAAGCTCTATAAAGAAATAAATTATTTAAATAAGTCACTCTTCGAAAAACATTTAATTTTTGGTTTGCGAGAAATATCTTGCAGTCTTCATGATGTGATTAATTAGACCATCCATTCTCATGAATAACTCATAAATGGAATATTGGAGTCCACATAATTATTGTAATAAATGAAACGTCACTATAAATTAGGAACTAATAATATATAATGCTGATGTACATATATTTTAAATTAACGGTACGGCCGTATTCTCAGAAACTCTTATTACTTAAAAACTGAATCGATAATAGAAATTAATATTTCCAAAATTCCAAAGATAAAAGTATATAATGGTGATAGCATGACGAGCTGTAGCTGAAAAAAAAAATAGTCGAAAATGTAATTACGCATAGATGTAATATCATGAAATACTAAATGTAATACTAAGACTAGGCATAACAATGAGAATGACAACATCAATATTAAAAATATGTATTTATTTAGCATTTAGGTAAGTCATAGTACATAATGCTTATGAAAACTTAAGTATTAAATGACATCCCCAACACGAAATTCAAAAGCAAGATAAGTTAGGGCGAATTATTCTTAGTTTATGAAAATATTTATTTATACATGCCTATATATATATATATATATATATAAAATAATAAGCTTTATTGGCATCCTTTTCCAGGATAAAAGCCTCTCCCATTAGGAGGTATAATAAGGAGTCCATCCTAATTGTCATTGTTTTCCGATCGTCCTCTTCCACCATTCTCGATCTCTCGCCACTCTCCACCAATTGTTGCCAACGACTGCAGTAAGCTCGTCCCTCCATCTCAGGCACTGTCTTCCGCTATTCCTGATTCAATCGGTGTGCTTCAACATATATATATATATATATATATATGTGTGTGTGTGTGTGTGTGTGTGTGTGTGTGTGGTGTGTTATTCTTTTCGGAGTTTTGGTCACTGTTGGTGAAATAAATCTTAGTTTATGCCGATATTTCGAGAATCTTTATTTTCTCTTCTTCAGGGCTGTAAAATTACATGTACTACTTTATAATATTGCACATTTTTATTACACATTATTGTAAAATGGGTGTTTTTTTCTTATTATTACTTACCAAGACTAAATATATCTATAAACTATTATACATTGTTATTGCCCTATGACTAGGGTTATAGTAACCTTCCTTGTTTTGTTTACATAGCAGGGTCACAGCCTTTTGTATGTTTTATATATTTATAGTATGGTGTATTTGTTTGTTAAACTATATTATAATTGTTGTACTGCAGTTGTTATATTATTTTACAATAGTTATTGCTATGTACAATTGCAATCATTGTCATGTTATTTTAAATTATAATTATTGTTGTGTTATGTTAAAGTTATTCCTATGTTGTATCTATGTTGTTATTTTTATTCTTATATTTATTATGTTATAACAACCATTCCTGTGTGTTACTACTATCATTGTTATGGCTATATTAATGCTATTCTTATGTTGCTCTATTATTATTATTATTATTCTATTATGTATTATTATTCTATTATGTATCTACAGTATTATTATTCTATTATGTATCTACAGTATTATTATTCTATTATGTATCTACAGTATTATTATTCTATTATGTTACAGTTATTAATGCTGTTTGTGGTTATATTTTTAATAGACCCACCTTCTTGTTGTATTAAATCTATTAAGTTATAATATGTTACAGCTGTTATAGTATTTTATATTTATATATATATATATATATATATATATATATATACACACATTTATAATAATAATGATATGGGTATTATATATAATGTGGTGTTATGGGGTGCTCTAGTGTTATGTATGTGAATATATGTATGGGTATGAATATTGTATAGTGTTGAGGTGTGTTTATGGTATTATGTTGCAGTATATGGTGCTGAGTTTGTCAATGTCTGCAGACATTCACACAAGTAAAGGCATGAGTTGATAAAAATTGATTCAAGGCCTGCGTTGTTAGAGAGCCATCCCTCCGTAGCCTGTAGCCTCAATAGGCTGACTAATGATAGACTATTAGCCAGTACAAATTACAACTTTAATCTGCCCTCCAGACTTGCCCGACAATTATACGTTCCCTGGCCCCACTGACATGATTTTGACTGACTTTGGACAAGTAGGGGAATATAAATATATATATATATATATATATATATATATATATATATATATATATAATTGTCACCTCTGTCTGTACATTGTTTTCGTTTCACATGCCATAGACACGATATCTGCAATTTGTTGCTTTGGTGTCTTCTGTTTGTTTGTCTTTTACCGTTTCACGCATAAACGCCTGAACCGAATTTTATGAAACTTGGTATGTATATTATTATTTCATACATTGTATGGAAGACAGAATAATTTATATGATTATGAATTATATGGTCCATTACGTTATAAAAAAAAAACTGCATGCACAGGAGACGGGAAATATAAAAATATTGAGGACAGCTATGCGTTACATAACAAATTACTTTATTGTTGACAAATCCACAGCAACGAGGTGTATAAACCCTAAACACTGGGACGGGGAAATGTCAAAATTTTGTGCCTTGCCAAAAAAATACCATCATTCAGCCTCAAATGAGCTCCCGGGCGTGAAGTCGGGTAACTTAGCTAGTATATATATATATATATATATATATATATATATATGTGTGTGTGTGTGTGTGTGTGTGTGTGTGTGTATTATGTGTGTGGTATATATTCATATATTGGTATAGATACCGCCCTCGTAAACGCTATGTTTTTACCAGCTAATTAATAATAAAAACAGTAATAGTGGGTAGACGCTCCCACTATTTGTAGATGACGTTATATACCTTGTTTCACGCTTATGACGTGATCCTTGCACATGATGGAATATGTGCCAATTGAACATAGTTCACTACAAAATGAAGATGGGGGAATTTCCTGAATTTATGTTTATCAGATTGGGGATTTGACGGTGGCATTAACCTCTCCATTCCCAGCCCTGTTCGACCATTATTTTAGTAAAGAAGTAACTGGTACCCCAAAAAAACAAACCTTCTTAAATAATAGTTAATTTTTTCTTCAGGCTAGGATAGGTGGCAATGGTAACTGGCAGGAATTCTGATCATACCTGTAAGACAATAGGAGCCCAATGATCAGTTTTTAACATCGCCCATTATTAAAATATTCCCATGTAGTTCAATAGTGGATATGGCCAATGAGTTACCTAAGGGGCACATATGCAGAATTAAAGTTTCCTCCTAGCAAAAGCAAAATCCCTATTAAATTCCAAGAGTAATTAGAACGGGAAGTACAATTTACAAGGAGGGTTTGGACAAATGAGAATTTTAAAGAATAGCCACAGCACAAAATTGTGCTCTTATATCTGGGGGGGGGGAGCAAAAGTTCAAAGAAATCCGACCATCTTAATAAAGGAATATGGCGAAGTAAGAAAAAAGAAAATGCGCAGTTAGGTTGCCTCCTGAACTCTGACAAGTTGAACAGATTCATAACGACCACTCATAAATTCATGATTCACCATATTGACATTCAGGACTTTCTTTCCTTAGCCTACAACAGCTATCAGTCCTGTAATTTATACAGGATTTATTGTCCATATTATCCTCCTCAGCTGAAAAATAGTGGGATCGAGTGTTCAGAAGAATCACACGATGGGCTCATATTGAAGATTTTCTACGGCTCAATCTTGGATAGAAATCGTCCGGAGAAAAGAATAATCGAATGGAAGGACGCAGTAAACAACGCATAATTTGTATTCCTACGAACAACATGTTAAATATGAAACTAAGTAAATTTATATCATGCATTAGGCCAATTAAAATCAAATTCTACTGAACAATAGTGACCTTATAAAATTCAAATTTATAAAATGATAGGTCAATGGAATACAAAAAACTCTGTTTCCAATGGATAATTTTGTTACCTGCATGGTCCCCATCTTCCATGATAACTCCTTTAGTTTCTGAGTACTGAATTCCTCATCCTAATGGAGCCATTTATTTAGTGTCAGGTTGATCAGGGAAGACTGCAGTAAGCTGACAAAAACTTCTTATTGATTTTATTCCTTTTTTTTTTCATTATGTATTATTTTTAATTATTGTATAGAATATTTTATTATCATTGTTTAGTACTTTAAGGAATTTTTGACTCTTTCTTAGACATCCAATGTTATATGGTGATCTATTGCACTAGAATTATGTTTAGGTCTGTTAAGTATGGGTATATTTTATATTTACATTGTGTTTTATATTAATTTTGTTTGGTGATGTTTATGAGTGTTGAGTACATTTGTCTTCTAGTAACTTATGTAATTACTTTTATTGATCTGTGAACACACACACACACAGACACACACACACACACACACACACACACACACACACACACACACACACACACACACACGCACGGTGCTCAGGTTAGCCATGTGAGTTAAAGCGTTGCCTTTAATCTCACATGGTAAACCTTGAGTGGCGAGTTCGATTCCTGCCTGGACAAAGGAATTTATTTAGTGACGGAATTCATTAAATAATATCCTGTGTGCCACCCTGGCTAGAAAAGGGTAATAACAGGTAGATAACCCGTCCCAATTAGTCTTAGTTGCAAAAAGTGGACCTTAATAAATAATTTAAATATATATATGCACGAAGATCAAAATAAAAACTTAATTTTCTTATTGAGAAAATGAGTTCAACCAGAAAATGATTCGACTTTAACCTTTGTAGTAACTCCAAAATGCATAGCTCACAATCCCATAATCGCTGGGAATTTGGGGTAAATATTTGCATCATTAGTAAATTAATTATTATAAAGACGCCTTTCCAGTTGTTATAATTTTTCGAAAAAGGAAGCTATAATTATATAAAGCGGAGAAATGCATTAACTGTAGTATTTTTATTACAAGAGGAACAATGAGCACCACAATTTGTTTTACTTAATGCATATGTAAAGGAGATTAGTTACTATAAATACCACAGTATATATTTAAAACTCTTGGTAACACGGATCGTTAATACTCCATAGTATTAATTTACCCATTATCGTGGATAAACTCCCAACTAGCTCAGCCTGGAACTGTAAGAACAAGTTTCTTAAAAACACAAAGAGTCCCTTGAGTGTGTTTAAAGCCCTCTTGAGCCCCGAGCTGAACTTCTCGAGAAACTTAAAAGTCATACTTTAGCTGTTCGGACTTACTCCTTAGGAGGGTTTTAAAACTTGGGTTTAGCGCACTTTTTAAAAGAAATAAAAAATAGGGCGATAATTGCTCATAAATAATTTATGTAATTTAAATATAATCTCTAAAATTTATACTCGAAGATTATTCTGTGATGGGGAAACTATACTCTTATCGTGAAAAGTGAAATTTTTGGCTTTGTCTGTCTGCAGTTTAATAATTTTGTAGACATTTCTTGGAAGATATTAGCCTGTTGACCGGAAGGTTTTCATGGTAAATTGTGTGTCGTCATTTCAGCTCTTATTCTAAGATGTTCAATTTTTTTTTATATTTATTCATTTTAAATTTATTCATCTTCGCCTCTTTTGTTAATATTAGTTATGCAGTAGTGACTTTGTACGTTCCGGTAAAACATTTATTTACAAAGAATTCTCTCCCTCATTTTTTTTGTTTTATTCAGAATCAGGGTTTTCAAACGCTATAGTCTCCATCTTCAGGACTATTTCACTGTGTTAACAGTGAAAAATAGTTGGCAAAGTTATCTCTTCGTAGAGATGTGACGTACATTCATTACTTAAGTGCTGCTGTTGAGTTCTCTTTCAACTTTGCCTATCTGTACTTCCATTGTATAATGAATAACGTGCAAATTAAAACCTAGAACTCAAAACGTAGATTAATTGCCCATTCTACGGGAAGTGATGGTGGGTCTGACAATTACGACTTGTCAAATAAAAATTTCCCTTATATTATGTGAGACACGAAAGTATTTAAAGAACAAACATTGTCAATATTTCAAATTTCAATGCTTACCAAAATTGACTAAATAATACGAATTCCCTCCCTTCTCTTCAACCTCCAATTGTAGCCATTAACGAATATGATCTTTAGTTTTGAATGAAGCTGTTAAATGTGGAGTACGGAATAGACCAATAAAATATTTTTGAGTCATAAACGTAAAATGTTAATTGATGATGTCACAGATAAAATATTTGCTTATAAAGACCTTCAGTAAACCCCCCTCCCCCTTCTACTCATGTCATATTAATAATAAGCTGTTATATTATGACGTGCATTATTTTAAGCATAAATACCAAATATTGTTCTCATTGAACTTTTACTTTCGAGATAAATGCAAATACGGTGCACCCGTGGGAAATCTGCTTAGTTTATACAGCCCCTGCGTGACGGACATTTTTTGTTCCAGCTCTCTACATCGTTATCGACTGTATTGCAATCCAATGATATTCATACGGCGAACAAGATCCTATGTTCTAGTCCGCAATAAATGATTGCCCTACTTTTTAGTAAATAGACATAACAATATTAGGAGAGGGAGAAAAAGTCAAACGGAAAGAATGCGAAATGTGAAAATTCAACATGGAGTAAGCATGTGGTTCAAGTGAAAAAATCAATATTTCATTTGGGAAGGGAGCCCCGCGGCTCTTCGTCTTCTTTAGTTGTGTAGCTGTGTTCTATATGCCCTCCCCCTCCCTCACACTAACTGGAACTCGGAATCTCAAACACATATTTCCATCACCCCCTTCCGCTTTCCGGAATAATTCAAAGCCAACCCCTTAGAGAAAGCCGTCCACAAGAATACTTGGGCCTGTTTGCACTTGGTTTTTTATACGCGTCTCCCTTCAGTAAGGATTTGGCATAAAGAAAATTCTTCTCGACAATTTCGAAGGACTGTCTGTATGTCCCTACTTTAGAAAGCTTTATAATTCATCAAAATTGAATCATTACTTTCGTTTACATGGAATAAAATATTCGGGACTGCTTGTTTATTTCCTAATAAGAACAGAAATATCCAAATCGAAAAATTAATGCACATGACACTACTAATTATCCTCCCACCATGGAAAATGCAGAGTTCATTTTTTACAAAAACAAAAGTGATACTTACAGAAAATATATGCCTATCCGACACAAATGCTATAAATAACGCCTTCTTGAAATACTTCCAAAACGCAATACAGTGGAAGACGTGTATGTAGCGCGAATGCGAAATTGCTCAAAGATTCCAAAGAGTTTGTTATCTTTTTTAAAGAATGATGACACAAATTTCCTAGGATTTAGGAGAAACGTTTGTGATTTCGCGCTGGAGTCTGGTTTGACTGAACACAGAATAAATATCCTATTTGACATATCAATATTAAACTTCGTAGTGCAGCTTCTGGCCCCATTGAAATTAAGTGTCTTTATGTACTTCATAAACAACAGCAGAATACGTGAAAAATATTTCTGATTTGCTTTTCGAATATTAAGTCAATTGTACCTAATTCCTTTACTATATTCTTACATAGTAAATGAATAAAATACATTGACGGATGTCAAATAAATTATCAGGATCATGCAGAGTCAGCTGACATAACAAAAACACTAAGAATAAAATTCATAGTGGTTTTCGTTTTGCGAGCAGGTACTGATGATGGAGCTTGGTCTCTGAATGTACACTTTTCATATTAAAGTACTTGTAGGGAATAAGACTTTTTATTGATCCTGATAATTGCTTCCTCTACCATCCAGCATCTCGGGGTGGGGGAGAGTATAATAAATTTATTTTTATTGTATTAATATTAACACACTAAATATATGACATTAATTTATTTACTTTATAGACATGCTTTGTTAATAATCTCAAATCACTAAACGGTTTCAGTTATAAATTATGACAAACTTGTCTCCATCTTTAAGAAGCCTATTGTAAATTATTTTTGAACGATTATTGGGATAAATAAAGTGCTGCTTTACTTTATACTTAAACATATTTGATATTATTCATTATGTATATAAAAACAGCCATCAGACATGGATTTATTTCTTTAACATTATTATATGCAATAATAGTACTATAGTTTATTTAGTGGCCAAGAGTGGAAGAAGAAGTATATACGAATGAAAATGAAACATACCACCCATTATTTGCCCCACAAATATGAAAAGAACAAAATCTTTTGCAAATTAGATTTAAAACTAATAGGACGAACAGTCACGGCTTTATAGGCCAAAGAATGGCGACAAATGTAGTAGAACATAATTCATAGAACTTTTCATGGTAAAAAAGCCCCTAAACAATTTTTATGAAATTCTAATACCTACAGAAAAATGTAATCATTTATTTTCGCCCTTCTCTGAACCCCTTCTCCTTAGTTGATTTTGATCAAAAGAGGAGAAACAGTACTAGACGTATAAAAACCCAAAATATTAAATTTCAACATTCTGAGAACAGAGGCTGATAAGATATTCGAGATAAAGATGCCAAGAAAGTAGTCCCATAGGGCTCAGGATAATCTCATTGAAATTTCCACGGTTACAATCCTTCCTTTACTTGGCCCTAGGAAGTAAATAAAAATAAAAATCTAACCATAAAGCTTAGTTTTTTTTCCCCCCAACATATTAGTTGCTCCAAGGGGAATGGAGTAAGAGAGTTGGTGAAGTGGAGCATCCTTTAATACATTAATCACTTGAAGCAGGAGAGAGGAGGGAGGGCGGGAGACCTATGACGTGCGACACTGCACGGTCCTTAATATTCATGAGGTGGGGGCCAAGGGCTGCCAATCACCGGGTGCCGTTCTCCTAGCGCCGACAGAAACCTCACACCTCTCATTTATATACACACTGAGATTGTGTGGCTTGGCTTCGGGGAGGGAGTTGACAACCAGGCCCTGGGGACAGCTTGCTCTCTGACATTCCCCAAAATCCGCCCGTTTACCCCTAGATACTTAGGTGGGATTTGTCGATGGAATTAATCCTAACTAGCACTAAATTTTGTGTCTATAGATATTGTTTTATATGGAAAATTGTGTTATTTCGTAGTAAATGTCTGTCACTTTGCGGCTCAGTAAAATATGCCGATTTCTCAATTTCTGGAATGGCATAAAGATACCTCTCATTTTCTTCTTTACCTTTCCTCCAGTATAAACCATATATTAAGAAAAAAGAAGAAATTAACCTTTAAATTACATGTTCAATGAAAAAACACATTATTCATTCTCAAGTCATGGCAGAAATCTTGGTTATCCACAACTGACAACAAACTTAAACATAAACATATAATTCGTGAATGGACTTCCTCAAAAAGCCAATTTAGAAGAGAAGAAGTAGTCTTAATGATGTTAAGAACTGACTATTCACGATTGACACTCACTTATTTACTGGAGAAGACGAACTACTGCCAACACTGTAACTGTAGCCTTACAATAAAACATTTAGTAACACATTGACCTACCATACACTTTGACTGAATTACTACATGACCGTAGTCAGGACATAGACCTCGTATTTCACAACTGAAAACATAATCACATTTTCGAAAAATTATGTAGAACAATACTGAAAATATATGCAGAATATATATGAACTATACTAAAAATAAGACAAAAATAGATAAGTAGCTCAATCGTGATCAATTTTTTTTTAAAAAAATACAGGTTTATAATAAATAATGTCAATCGATCAATAAGGGTAAGAAAAATTATAGAAATTCTATTCGTTAAAGATTTCATTACAATATACTGCCCCTGGATCTTACATGTACCATGTATTGAATGATAATGGTATTTCTGATAAATACAAATTGTAGAACAAAACATAGGATTCTAACAAACATGACTGGATGTCATGTTTGTTAGAAACGTTTGTCAGACTGTTTCCATTTAAATTTAGGAATTTCCCGCATGGGAATTATACTTAGAAAGTTATTAACGGTTAAGTAGCTTATTTTTTACCACTTAGGCAATATTTTAACCCTTTAAAGAGGTTCTAACGGTCTGATTTTGAATTATTTAGTATTTTTTTCTTACTGGTGGGTTAACATCTCCATAGTGGAATTTTTCAAGTATAAAAAAAAATGCTGTTTACCGGCTTGCTTTAAGGGAGAGAAGCGGAAGGGGTTTAAAATTCGCATCAACTCTCAGACTCTTTAATCTTCCAGCCGGGCTCCTTCCAAACCTCTTTATATCTCCTTTATCTTTTAAGAAAGCTTATATTTAAATTCCTAAATGTTTATATAGAGATGTCAAGCAGCCTCCTTCATCTCTTTCTCTCCATTTTATTTCTACTTTAACTCATTTGAAATGCCCTCTTACTAATTAAAATATGTTTCATTGAGTAAAAGAATAATTTCCTTTTCTTTATAAAAGAAAACACCGTTTCTTTTAAGTTTTGAAACAATTTATTTTTTACATAAAACTTGTTATAATCAATTATTAATTGAAGTATATCTATTTACCTTTTTTGTGATTGAAACTTTGGTTCTACAATAAGAAAATTGAGAGAGAGAGAGAGAGAGAGAGAGAGAGAGAGAGAGAGAGAGAGAGAGAGAGAGAACGAGATTTACAATATTCAGAATCATAAAATTACTTTTTCTCTCATAAATGAAACTCGGGTTCGGCCAAATTTATGTGTAGGTCAAGTCTAATATGCACTGCTGGAACAATTTATAACATTTTAGTCAATACTTGCGTTCAATGCATTGTAAAAAATAAGGACGTTTTAGAATTTGTAATATGGTTTAGTTTGAGTCATATTGGGGTAAAATTTCTGGAAATGTATTTAAGTTTTTACCATCTTGCACAACCAAAAGTAAGGTAGCTTTTACTTCTGGGATTGCATTTGCTCCAGAATTAGTTAAATTTCAAGATATTGCCTTAATTATCACGAGCCATTTCAACATTTCTACGGAGGGACAGGAGTGGGGGTTGTAAGGGAGGCCCGAAATTAAAAATAGTGATATTTCGTTTTCTATTGGTTTTTCGGCAAATATGTACATGACAAAAGTTGTTTATTTTGTTATTTAGAGTAACTTTTGTTATATTAACTTTTGTTTTATACCAAGATATACACTGAAAACTAAAACGGTAGACGACAATTTTATTTAGCATTAACGATTGAACGAAACTTAACAAAATTCGGCATGTGAATTAGCATAAATTCTTCCACGATTATAAGCTATATTAAATTTTTAGCTTCAAACGAGAGTGGGGGTTATAAGAGACACCTGAAATAATAATTCGGAAAATTTTCGAATTTTCGAAAATCCTCCCTTTAAGCCCCCCCCCCCCTCCCACTGGTCCGATGTCAGCCATTAACGAACTTGATCTTTCTTTTTACATAAAATGACTAAATATCGAGTTTGGTAACGATCAAACAAAAATTGCGACCGCTAGAGCGGTAACAGACAAATATATATATATATATATATATATATATATATATATATATATATATATATATACAGTTTTGAACGGACCTCATTTTCGTCATCTACTAGGTAGGATTGATGGACATTTGAAGAAAAATTTCGAAAATTCCGTCATGAGTACAACCTCAATAGCTGATTTCCCTTAAGGTAAATCTGATAAAACAACGGATGCTTTGATGTCAAGAACTGCTGTTTTAATTAGTTTGAGAAAATTGATCAGCAAAATTAATACTTTTGGAGAATCATGTTACAACAATAAAAAAATGCAGAAAGGGAAATAAATTCCACGTAATTTAAAAATAAAGCTATTATAACAATGGCACGAATCTCAGAAACACATGTATGAAATGCATATTGGCCCTTATTGCTTCAAATCATAAATATTAATAAACTTTTCTTGTCTAATAATTTTACAATATAACATTTTCAATATGATTGTATTTTAAAATTTAATAAGTTAGATACGTAGCATTTGGTTCCATTTTGTGAATTAAAGAATTCGATATTTATAATTAAAATGAAACGTTTAAATATCAACAATCGTGTCGTTCAAACAAAAATTTTGGCATGCGTGGGTCCATCCGTCCAACAAGATGTAAACATAAAAGTCCGTCACGCAGGGGCTGCGTAAACTAAGCAGATTTCCCACGTGTAGTTTTACAATAGATAAATTTCACGAGAGCCGAAGAGTTAAGAAAACGGCCGACTTAGTTTTTGGCGGGAAACTCACTCTCATCCGTTAGCCGCCCCGATTTCATAAAATTGCAAATATCTCGGTTAATATGCAATATAGAGAATAAATGTATTTTTCGATCCGACGTATAGTAACGAAAATATTTCAAATTTTAGAAAATCCTCTCCTCTAAACCCCCCCTCCCACTGGTCCGATTTCAGCCATTAAAGAACTTGATCTTTCTTTTCACATAAAACGACTAAATATCGAATATACGTATATATATATATATATAGGCAGTTTTGAACGGACCTCATTTTCGTCATCTACTATGTAGGATCGATGGACATTTGAAGAAAAATGTCGAAAATTCCGTCATGAGTACAACCTTAATAGCTGATTTCCCTTAAGGGAAGTCCGCTAAAACTATTTTATGAGGGAAGAATTTTATAGTTGTTAAACTACAGGCCCGAACTGAACGGAACTCTATATGGGAATTAGCGCCTCCTCTTCGCTTATTATAGCTTTTGATAATATTGTTGCATGTGAACTGAAATGGGGTTTGTAAGAAAGGCCTAAAATAATAAATCAAGACTGTTTTCTATTTGTTTATCGGCATAGATGCTTATAACTAAAGTAGGTAACTATTATCGATTTAAAACTTATTAAAGGAATATTTTTTTGGTAAATCAAATAAAGAGTTGTACCCGCCAGTATAGATGATAAAGTTGTCATACCTGTCTGTGAAGACCGTCGTCACTGGCTATACTCGATCATCAACCAGTGACGACGGTCTTCACCGACAGGCATGACAATAGAAACATTTTTGGCAGATTTCCCTAAGGGAAATCAGCTATTGAGATCGTACTAATGGCGCGATTTTCGAAAAATTTCTTCAAATGTCCATCGATCCTACCCAGGAGATGACGAAAATGAGGTCCGTTAAAAATGATATATATATATATATATATATATATATATATATATATATATATATATATATATATATATCTGTTAACGCTCTAGCGGTCGCAATTTTTGTTTGATCGTTACGAAACTCGATATTTAACCGTTTTATGTAAAAAGACAGATCAAGTTCGTTAATGGCTGAAATCGAACTAGAGGGAGGGGGAGGTTTAGAGGAAGGGATTTTCGAAAATTCGTGATATTTACGTTAGTATGCATCGGATCGAAAAATGCATAGAACCAATCTTATTGCAAATTAAATTTACTATAAATATTGTTCTATACATTTATTCTCTATCTTGAATATTAACCGAGATATTTGCATTTTTATGAAGTCTGTGGTCGGGTATAGTTCGGATTAGTTCGGCCGTTTCCGTAACTGATCGGCTAAGGTGGAAGCGTCTAACCTTACCTGCCGTTTCTAACCTTACCTTACCTTCCTTACTTTGTGAGATTTATGCAAATACGTTCTGTTCATCCGCCCCCCTCCTTCTTTAGTTCTTGGACTACTAAAATTTGAGTTATTAAAATATAAATTATTCTTACAATTCAGTTGGGAATTTATTTTAATTAACTGAAATATTTCTCATTACCATTTGTATTTAATCACGGTGGTGTTGTGTTACCAGTATGCAGATTTCTCTATTACAAAACTTCACATTGGAAATCTGCTTAGTTTACGCAGCCCCTGCGTGTCGGACTTTTTTTTTTTATACGGGGAATATATAGTCTAGTAGACATAGATAAGTTCTACGTTTTTTTGAACAGGCTTTTATCCAACATAAGATAATATAAATTGGAATTATTTAATTTAAAACGATATTAATTTTCATTCACGCAAGACGTGATAACCTTTAAAAAAAACACATTTTAATTTACACTTTCCCGGTATGCAGTTAGGTCATATTTCTTCCCTGTTTATTTAAGGACTAGAATCACTTCCTTATATTTCCCTGACCAACAAATTATTTCCCTAAACAAACAAATGTGTTACGCAAGAATTTAATCGCATTCCACATCGTGACACATTCGTATTCTGGGGCTTGAAGACATTTTTTTTTTATTTCGTAAAAACGATAAAATGAGAGCTTAGAATAGCAGAAAAGAAAAAAATTAAATATTAGAAAAGAGAGAGGCTGGGATAGACCCTCTCCTGTTGCTGGTGGGAGAATCCTGGTGAAGCAGTGTGTTTATGGCCTCACTCATGGCTGTAGTTAGGGGAATATTGTTTCTTTAAGTTCCATTCTTTCTATGGTTAATCTTTTGGCGTTTAATGTATATTTATATTTTAAATTTGTCTTTAATTTAAGGTTCTTTCTGTTTTGGCGTATTTAAGTCTACTTTTTTTTCTTCATATGAGAGATTATTTTTCTGAGCAGTTTTATAATTTATAACATATTCAGCTATACTAAGAAATAATTGTTCATTTTATGATTTCTTAAATTGCAGTTTTTTTTTTTTTTTTTTTTTTTTGGGGGGGGGGTTTATATCTGAATATATTGGTCTTCAAGATTGTGATTTTGAGATCAGGTTTCCACCTTTACTTGGATTTTTAATTCCTGTTACACATTTGTTTTGTTCAAAGAGAAAATAAAATGTAATAAAACCTTTCCATTGTTTAATACACCATTGACTAAAACACATTATTATATATTTATTACAAGTGATGAGAGTTGAAAAAGTCCCTCAATTGCCCTTTAAACCTATCTATGGAGTACTAAATCAACAGGAAAATTTATGTTCAGTTTTCAGCATGGCCAATTAGTAGAATCAGACCAGGTTTCCCCAATTGAGCACAGGACGAGGCAGAGAAATTCAGGTGCCCTTCTCGTACACCACAATCGAACATCAATCGTGTCTCAAGGTTTTTGAGACTTTTTCAAAGTCTGTGACAAACATTCGTCAGATATACACTACTTGGCCCCAAATGTACTTAAAAAATTGAGGAGTATATTCTTATTATAGATATTAATGTATGTAATTTGTGGTCTCTTTTTTTAAAATAGCATACATTGTCTGAATTTCTTATTTTTTCGTCAATTTCTATCCTCTTGCACTATTATCGTGATTTACTCTGATTCAATCATTTTTAAGATTCCAAATTGTGAGCACAGATTCTGAATATAGCAATAACAGCAATATTAAAGAAGAATAAGAATATTAATCAATTTCATTATTCTGTATCTACTCAGTTTAAACTAGGAGCTTAAATAAGTTATATTCGACGCACTGTAATTTCTGTCTGTAAAATTCGTTATTTAAAAACAACCTGGTGGAACAACTCTATTTTTGGCCGCTTTAACAAATTCATTTATTTCCACCTGGCACAGCAACTCAGACAAGACGAGAACGAGGTGCCAACATAACATTTTATAAAACGATTAAACGTCATTTATACTGTTCATTGTTCGTTTATTCTTGACTGACTGAACGTGTAACGAAAATAAGTAGAAACATTTATACCGGCTAAATATAGCTTTGAGAAAATATAACCTTTTCGGCGGAGAGTTTAATTTTAAAATTCCTCCGTGAGGGAATGCGAAAGCTGGCTGGTATTTGTCTGAGAGCTGAAGACAAAAGGATAAGGAAGGAGTGTTCAAACACAGGAGAGGGCGGATATTAGAGATACTCCCTTTGATGAAATCTCTCTGAGGTTCCACGTCTTAAGGGCTCCTCATCAGATCAACCTCCGGGCAAAGCCACTCGTACATTTCACCAACGCTAATAGGCAAGGGGGGTTAGCGACAATTTTAGGCTAAATAGAATGTTCGTTGTTAGATGATTTCAGAAAATTTATTAATATGGTGCTGAAACTAACAATAAATAATTTGTGCCAAAATTAAGAAATTTGTTATTCCTTCAAAATTATTTTGATATTTTCCTGTAGTTATATCCCACCCTCTGAACTAATTCAACTCTAAATTCTCACTTACAACATGTCTATGGAACAAGGCTGGAGGATAGATGAAAGTTGTGGTCTGCATACTCATACTGGCTCATAGTCTATCAGTAGTCAGCTTATGCAAGGCACAGGCTACGAAGGGATGGCTATCGCAGGGGTGAATTTATTTAGTGAAAACTCATTAATTAAAATCCTTAGTCCTATCCCTAAAAGTGACGTCAACAGTAGACGCTTTCTGATTAGCCATATATGCATAAAGGTATATCAATGTCTACTGAAATTCTTCGGACGATTGCTAAGTGATTGAGTAACAAATTGAGTAGATAAAACACTTCTGATGCTATTCTTAGAATGGCTGAAAATATATAATATATCACTCATAAATCCAATTCCTGATTAGAGTCTCCTACTAATTAAAACTCATGAGATTTTCACTAATTTCTAATCTCCTCTTTCTTATCAAAAACATTTATGTCTATCAATCTGTAAGAATGTCAACGCATGCATTGTACTCTTCTCCATTAAGTACTTCGGAAAGACTCAGCTAAAATTTCACCTTCCTCAACCGTATTTCGGTTTGCATCTGGAAGTCACTGATATTTTTATAAGAGTCAATGCTTTAACTCTCTTCCCCAAACTGAAATCATACTTGCAATCAGCTCTCTTTTTGTGAACTTATATGGAATCGGAGCTAGAACCACCGGCAGTAATGGTGCATGCCTTGTTAGACGTCACAGTTCGCACGATAATTATATCACAGTACCTGGAATTTCGCCACTGCCGGGCGCATAATTCCACAAAAGGCACAGAACAACAACATACTATTCCGACTCCTGCCGTATGTAGCTGTCACTTGGCACTCCTTGGAATAATGCCATCCATGACGTCCATCCATTCGAAATTATTCCTAAAATAACTTGAAATAAGCCAGAAATCGTTACCAGTCTGCAATTGCGCTTTATAGTTACTCATCTAAAATCTGATGCGCACTCTCCAGTCAATACTCTGTTTGGAGCTGACAGCTGTGGAAGTTATTGATGGAAGACTAGAAATAATGGTCCCTTTCTTTCCTAAGTTATACAAGCTATATTTCGTAATGTTTTCATAGGAAGATATGTCATGGTCTAAAGTCAACAAGCATCTTCACATATGCCTTTTTTACCTCCCTGCCTTAGAACCTATTGAAATAAAACCTTGTCTCAGCTCAGGACTTAAATCTCTCCTCTTGTACCATGTGATCAAGTCTCAGTTGTCTCTTATTGGCGTTCCTAGACTAAATCAACCTCTTCATCTGCTTCTATTTTCTCACAAACACATTTTATAGGAACTGTAATGGACTATGCTTCTGTTTAACATCGAGTTATTGGTTAAGCTCACCTGGGGCCACTATAACTGCTATCGTTAATCCTTCGTAATACACATCTATTATTGGAGCTATAAAAAAATGTTCTACTTCACCCTACTCCAGGTTCAGCATTGAGTCCAAATGCAACAGTCACTTCGATGCCAATAACTTTTACGGTTAGCAAATCTCTAACATCAGCTGTCTTTACAATGCAACCAGCATCCCCATTCAAAGCAGTTCTTTTTCAACTAGTTTTGTTTGCCCTAAATCTACCACTCCTTTTTAGAGTAACAATAGTTAAGGGCCAAACCTTGAAATTCCTAAAATCTAATATGCCTCTAAGCACAAATTTGTCATCTATTACTTCAGTAACTCAAGTTTAATCTGCTACTACATCAACATCTATGGTCACTACGGTCTCAACAGTACCATCATCAGACCCTCGTATATCGTCTGCCCATTCGCATAAGGCATTTTATACTATTCTTCCAGTTTTGTTTGTTTGTCTTATGTACTCTTAGAATTATATGCCATATAGTTTTAAATTGACTCTTCATATTACGACATTTCACAAAGTTAAATAATTACTATAACATGACACTCCACTAACATTATTGATGAAATTATTTTACATACTAAATGCTCATATGTTGGGAATAAGAACCAACAAAGAAAATCTGTGCCAATCAGGAAGCTGTGTTGGGTAACTAGAGACATCAAAATAAAGTTATCTTGTTCATTCCTTAAATGAGATGCGCTGAAATAGAATGATTTCTTTTTTCTTTTAAAAATACAGCGGGCCAGAGGCTTTAGGTCAATTACAATAGTCCTGGAGATAAGAATCTTTTTTAAAGAGGCCACTCAACAGTTGGCATTTCAAGCCGTGAAACATGTAGACCAAAGTTCATCATAATCTATACTATAATAAATCTAGAAGTCTTATTATCTCATCTTCCCGCAAACACTTGATGAGTAAAATCATATAATTTTGTCAGAATAATTCAGAGTACACCATTTACCATCCGCAGCATGATGTCACTATACTTTAACACCCACTTAAATAAACCTCCAAAGAAGCAGTTTCAGAAGTTGTCCCCAATCCAATTAGCTCCATTTTCACATTGAAGACTCTTCGATCTTCCTCATCATTAATTGGCAAGGAAGAACCAACAGCTATAGTATAGCTGATTGATGTATAGTTGATTTGAAAGCTCTGGATCATTTATCGAAATCGAACATGAAAGAAACAAGGCCATCACATAATTAAACATGAATTATATTGAATGAAAAATTAAATTATAAATGGAGACGTTTCCTTAAGAAGGAAACGTCTCCATTTATAATGTCTTAATGTTCCACAACATTTGTTCGATCATTATCCCGGTATTTACATCTTCAAATAAAACAGTAACTTAATTCAGTTCATGGCACAAATAAGAACATGTGGAGTGTTGGTACAAAAAAGGGATAATATTCAGGATCACAAATCGAAAAATCTTTCATAACCATTCCTTAAGATCTCAATACATTCTAAATCTGTTCAATTACACATTAATTGTAATATACATATACGCCTCAGTAATTTTTGTTTGTTTATAGCTTTCACTTACCTCTCAGATCTACTCAGCTGAAGCACATTAATCATACAGATCACTAAATAGCTCATGTCTTTCCTGAACTCATCTTTTCCTCTATACAAGGATTGATTGTGAGTTAATTAAGGGAAAGCCCATAACTGAACATGATTTTAGAAAGCCATGAATATGTCATTCCTTCAAAGTAACATCATATGGACATGGGCGTGTGAATGTCTCTTGATAGTAGAATTGAAGGAGGTATATCTGTTTTGTTTACAAAACAAAATATACAAAAATTTAAATCTCTAAACCAACAATTCCAGTAGTCCAGTTATTCGACTAATATTGTCTAACTCAACATGAGTCAATTTTGCACTTCTTTCATTTGTAGCATATGTTTGTGTCATACCTTCTTTTCGAAATATAAACCATACTCTTCAATCACTCGAAGACCAAATGTTTAATACGACCCCGGTACCATGATGATACCTAAAGTTTCTTACAGACAATTTCCAAATCTTCAAATGTGCCAAAATACCTACCACGGGGGAATTTGTGAATCAGATCAGGTGGTAATCCAAAGGTACCCTAGGCTGTAGGCTGGACGAGAAAGAAGATCAAATTCTAACTCCTTGATTTATACTATGGTTATCTTGGATGTGATTATAGCTTCCGTTGTATATTACAAAATAACTTGTTTCAAGTTCACCAGTGCAGGACTTCACCAGTGGCATATCTCAAGTAGCCAGCTAGCTGCGTGCAACCTCTCAAGTTGTGCAAGATAAACTCTAAAAAACTCACTCAGTGACTACATCTAAATAGAATACACTCCCGAAATTCCACATACACAAATCATGTTTATTTATTTTTTCAAACTGCTCAGTTCTTGAGACGGTGAGACCTGGCTGTCCTGGCTTAATACATTGTTTTCAGTTTTCGGAGCATGGAAACACATTATTTTCATCTAGGTTTTACAGAATATCTTTTGCAAATGTTCACCCTTCGTTCCGCTTCTTGAAGCGTCAAATGGTGTGGAACACCGCCACTGTTTCAGGGGCTGAAACCAATATCGTGCCAGTAACGGAATACTGCACATCGGAATATTCATAGTTCTGAAAGGATATTTTTCTGAACATTCTGAGATTCTGAAATTAGACACCCAATATAATATTTAATTTCAAGAGCTAAACGGAAAAAAAGGAATCTGTTTAGCTCTGACAGACACTGCATCTGCCTGCTCAACAACACTGATGTAAAGAACCACGCCAGTCGCTTCTTATCCTTCTTTAAATTCTTGCCTCAGAATGTCTGTAATTTCCAGGGTTAACTCACCAATGGTACAACATGGAGAAAAATTACCAATGGCTGTTTCCTAGTAAATAATTAATTTTAGACTGACCAATATGATATTTTTATCTTTTAAGAATAAAAAATCAAAGGCAAATACTAAATGTATTTTCGAACAAATATTTATTTAATTAAATTAGCTAAGAAGCGACCAGACATCTGGATCACCCTGGAAGCATAAGTTGATAATTTAAAAAAATTTCCTTATTGAAAAGCAAGTGGAGGGAATATATTTACCCTTTGACAAAACAAAAGGTGCCTTAAAATTTTCAGTAACAAATAAGTTTAAAAAAATACACAATTTTACTATTTGGGATTCAAAATAACTAAATATGAAAGCAACCAAGTCTATTGCCTGATGTGTATGTGTGGCATAAGGTTATATAAAAGTAATGAAACGAAAGAAAAGTAGAAACTACTGTATCTAAAACCCCTTCGGATATTTGTCTATAAATGTCTGTATAAGTACTTACTATATAAAACATTTATTGCATTCTAAACTGTGATTATAAAATACTTGAATTTCAACAGAATCTCATGGGAAATCCTTTTCTTTAATGCAATCGACAAGAACGATAAAATATCAAAGTGAAAGGCATAAATTAATGACACTAAAACAGACCATTAATGGAACAAGATAACACCGCTATCTAAGGTTAGACATCGGTCGTATGTGCCTTTTTAAATTTAGAAAGCCATATTTCTCTAAGGATAATTAATTTCCAAGTTTAGCAGATTTTCCGTAAGGGAAATCAGCTATTGATGTCGTACTCATGACGAGATATTCAGAAAATGTCATCAAAACTATCCAACCCAAGAGATGAAGAAAATGACGTCCGTTCAAAACTATCTATATATATATATATATATATATATATATATATATGTGTGTGTGTGTGTGTGTGTGTGTGTGTGTGTGTGTGTGTGTCTGTGAAAACGCTCTAGCTGTCTCAATTTTTATGTTTTCGCTGCAAAAATTGATATTTAAACGTTTTATATAAAACTGCAGATCAAGTTCGTTAACGAATGCAATTGGACCAGCGGATTTGAAATGTCAAAATATCTCCGTTATTATGAGTTGAATCAGAAAATTGTATAAATCAAATCTTATTGGAAATTTAATTTTCTGTAAAAATTGTTATATAAACATGTTATATATTCTATTTCGAATATAAGTCTAAATATTTGCATTTTTTAAACTCCAGCATTCAGAAAACCCCCACTTCAAGTCATCGCACGCTAACAATAAGCCAATATAGACACGGTTATTTCAGTGTTAAATAGGAAATATAGTTTTCAACGGGCCTAAATTATGTGAGATACATATAAATACATAAAGCGATGACTCATAGTTGATTAAGATATTTATTATTGCAGTAATAATGTCTACTTTATCTACTCCATACTGTATTTTTAACTTTTGTATTCAACAATAAAGATCACGGGTAGGGGGATTAGATAATTTAAAATATCTCCGGATTGATAAATGTTATAAACTGATCATGTTAAACTAGTGATGCTCCACAATCGCGGATAATATACGTGTTCTCTTTGCTCAAATATTAAGCGAGTTATTAGCACTCGTGTTTTCAGCTCGCAATAAACCCCACTCGCTTATCGAATTTTGACTTAGAAATAGAGAATATTTGGTGAGGTGACAATATTATGGCTATTTCAGCACTTGGGAAATCTGTTTAGCCTATACAGCCCCTGCGTGACGGACTTTTTTAGTTCTCAAACACAAAAGAGGGGTATATGCAAAAAAAAAAAGGCCTAACCAGCACTGGGACGGTTGATAGTAAGATAGAATTAGAGAAGCTAGAGAAGGCGGTGGAGGGAGAAGGTGGCTGGTTAGATTTGACTTGCAATCAGGGTCGAGTCACGATTCTCAGGCTAGAGAGGTCGAGGAACTCCTTCCATTCACTCGCCCAGGAATTGGGATGGCTTCCCTGGCTCCTTGGACCACGCGTCGTCTCAAACAAGACGATTTAGGCTACAACTAGAGGTGATGTCGTAATTTTCCATGTTTTGGCCTATAGTCAAATAATTTCTTTAACGTACCAAGAGTATAAAAAAAGCAAATCTTTCACATTCGATCATCACTCTTGAGGTTGGCGCTGGTAGCCGTTAAGACGTGGGTAAAATCGGGAAGATAGGGAAAAATCGCTGCATGTCTGATCTCCGCTAAGAGGGAACATTAGTTCACGAGTTCCGTTACAGAGCACACTGGTGTCCTAGTGCTTTTGGATTCACAGGAGTCTAGCGAGTATATACGTTAGGCATTCCCTTCGGATGAGTAACAATTATGACTTTCTTAAATCCAGTCCACATGCAAGCTAACTCTGAGTGAACCGACCACTGCCCCCCTCCTCCGGGAATGGCGCCCGTCAGTCAACTCGAGAGAACGTACACTTCGTAAACCTCTTGATCGTGAATCCCTCGAGTCTCACTCAGGGGCTAAACATCTCTAAGATCTATACTGCGAAAAAAAAACAATATCAATGTTACTGTTATCATACCTGTCGGTGAAGACTGTCATCACTGGTTAATGATCGAGTACAGCTGGCAAGCGCTTTCAATGGGAAGGCACCATCTTCAAGCCCGTGAAAGGAGTACAACTTTTGACGGGCTTGAAGATGGTGCCATCGCATCAAAAACGCTTGCGAGCTGTACTCGATCATCAGCCAGTGATGACAGTCTTCACCGACAGGTATGACGACGTGATCATTTATAACTGGCGGTTCTGACCCTTTATTTGATTTAACATCATTGTTCTTTAAGAAGAAGGCGGAAGTAGACACACATATTCCCTCTCCGCACTGCTGGCCGCGTAAACGGAGAGTATTTCCCTAGTGCTAAAAGAACAACAGATATGGTCATTTGGCAGTCTACTCCAACACTTCATTCTACTTGTAAGCAGGATCCATGCACAAACCTAACTTTAAATTTAATTGAAATGACGATATGCAGAGCTATTATAGCTTCATATATAAACAAGGACTAATGACCTGAAGTGATAGATTACTGTGAAAACGAAAAAATACAAAGAACTCTTTTAAAATTTTGAGTTGCATCAAAAAACTCAAAAAAATCTACAATACTAAAAAATATCTCCACGTAATTGGTTTTAAAACTTTGTTATATGTAACGCATATTGGAGATGTTTGATATTCGATATTTCTGCCCTATTCTAACCCCAGCTTCCAAGGCCAAAATGGACTTAATCTTTAGTTTTATGTGAGTTTATTAGACATCATAATGCTCGATCACATAACCTTAGCTTCCACTGTGACCCCCGTCGCGCAGGGTCTGCCTAAATTAAACTGATTTTCCTCGTGCTGGTATAACACTACTAACCTACTACTAAACACAACAATAGAGCATCAATATTTTAACAAGATTTGTTCTATAAATTATTTGGAACGCAATAAAGTAGAAATTTGAATTTCCGAACTCCCCCACCTGTAAGCCCCCCTACTCCTGGTCCAACTTCATCCATTAAAGAATATGAACATTAGAGTTGAATAACTCGGTTAAATATTGAGTATGATATAGATAAAATAAACATTTTCGAGTCGACACAAAAATCTTTAATGATGGCGTCATCATTTGCAATCTCACACAGTAAACGTTTAATGAATACAATATTTAAGTTTCTAATATAATGGCCCGTATAATGGTTCATAATAAGATAGCCTGTTGTTAATATGGCGTGGGAGTATATTCCAGGCTGTAACCTAAAATTGCAAATATCTCGGTTATACTTCAAGATACAGAACAAAATGTATATGAACACATTTGCAGACATTTACTTTTTGGATAATATGGGTTCTATTCGATTTTTCGATTCGGCGAATAACAATGGAGATATTTCAAACTTTCCAAATCCCTCCTCTAAACCCCCTTTCAGTGTTCCTATGCCCTATCCCCTATCCTACGAAAACATATTCAAGAGAGCTATATCATTACTTTCAAAGCTGATTTGTGTTCTTCGTGAAGAGTGGAGTCTTTAAGTACTTCAACTTACGGATGGTCTAGTATGGAAGCGGCTTCCGAAAATGGTTCTTTAATGTGTTAATTTGTATTTTATACGAAGCTCCTATTAATGATTCTTCATAGTAGGTTGTGCAGATAACTAAATTTTGGGTTGACAAAGAATCGTCCACATAGGAACATTTTGTTGTCCTAGATCACCTGAGAGCTTAAAATCAATGCAGATTAGAAAACTATAGACTGCGAGTAATCAAAATGATTAGTAAATTATGATTAAATATTTTTTAAAATATAGTTTCTAGAAGTGATATTCACAAAAGAATATATATATGTATATATATATATATATATATATATATATATATATGTATATATATATATATATATATATATATATATATATATATTAAAAATACCTGATTGTTTGACCGCACTGTCGGGACTCGATGTTTCTGATGGGCTTCCAGGGTCTTCGGGCTTCAAACTGCAACAGTAATGTTAATTATCTGATTATATACAGCTATATTACATATACTTCCAATCATTACAAAATAGAATTTATGTCTCATACCAAATTTTCTTTACTGAGTTTTTTTTAAATTTACTCAACTATCCCTAGTGATCGTGGATAACTGCACTAATTGGGATCATGATAAATCCCTGAAAAGCGAAAACGTTGGCTCTCATCGATGAGTTGATCATTACTAAAATTAAATAGTAATTTAATGAGAGAAAACCCATCATAGATAAGATACTCAGTCAGATATGAGTAAATGATGATGTTCGACGAGATTTAGATTCAAGGTAGAGTGGTTTGGAATAAGGAACAAATTTTGCTTTGATAAAAGAACTCTTCATAAACGTCTAGGACAGAAAGACCCAACGAACCCACAGACGGGTCTCTATAGAAGCCTAGGTCAGATTGACCCAACGAACCCACACACGGGTCTCTATAAAAGCCTAAGGCAGTTTGACCTCACGAACCCACAGACGGGTCTCTATAAAAGCCTAAGGCAGTTTGACCCAACGAACCCACAGACGGGTCTCTATAGAAGCCTAGGTCAGATTGACCCAACGAACCCACACACGGGTCTCTATAAAAGCCTAAGGCAGTTTAACCTCACGAACCCACAGACGGGTCTCTATAGAAGCCTAGGTCAGATTGACCAAACGAACCCACACACGGGTCTCTATAAAAGCCTAAGGCAGTTTAACCTCACGAAACCACAGACGAGTTTCTATAGAAGCCTAAGTCAGTTTGACCCAACGAACCCATACACGGCTCTCTATAGAAGCCTACGTCAGTTTTACCCCACGAACCCACAGACGGGTCTCTATAGAAGCCTAGGTCAGATTGACCAAACGAACCCACACACGGGTCTCTATAAAAGCCTAAGGCAGTTTGACCTCACGAACCCACAGACGGGTCTCTATAGAAGCCTAAGTCAGTTTGACCCAACGTACCCACAGATACGTAAGTTAGGACTAATGGCATGGATTCTGATTACTGAGGAAACCATGTATTTCAATTGTGAAAATATTGCATGAATTACAACAGCAACAGTTTAAATTGGGACGTATGAATCCTATCCAATGATTAAGGTGATCATGGAGATCAATGAGGTAAGGATAAAAACAAAAAAGATCCTTACTTATCAAAAAAGGTAATTGTACCAGAAATTACCGAATAAGAATGGGAAATATTTATACGTCAAAACAGATATTCATTTAAAATATTGTCACTGTTTTGGCGGGAAGCTTTTAAAGGCGAGAATAAGAGAGAGCATTAGACTGAACCATTTTGTATTTCTATTGGAAAGATGAGGTGAAATAACACAAATAACTATTTGAGTTCTCCTAAGAATCAAGTATATTGAATTGATTAAAACTACATATAATACACGTTATAAATAGAGGTTGAGCAAGAAACAGAAAGAACTTAACTTTATAAACTAACTTAGCGGCAATATAAATATAAACATAGAATAAGCGATAGGTCCTATATTGTGTGAGTACTCATTTGATGCTAGCATTATTAAAATAGGCACCTGCGGGAAACGAAAACGTTCCTAGAAGTGAAGTCCTTCGTTGCTATGTTCTCTGTTCAGTAGAAGATCCGATTTCCAGCCGGTTGCGGTGGTCCGCACAGGATGGCAGCTTCGCGGGAGATCAAAAACTGACTGTTACTCTGTCACAGGTGAATTCCAACTGACCGTGTCCTTTTTGCTAGCCGATGCCTTCTTGAACTGCATGTGTTTTTCCGCTGTAGCCACAGCCTTGGCGATATGCATGTGTGTGTGGCGGGTCTATGAACCCAGCGAGCGCGGGAAATTTAAATTCAAACTGAAGACTGAACATCCCCCCGCCCATGACGCGATGAGCGGCATTATTGAGTAGGAAGAGGACATAACTTGACAAGAGGACGTTGGAACGTCCCAGAGGACGTGCGTACCGAAGCAACTCGAGACACCCCATCTGGACCCGGGTGCAAAGCCGTGACTCTGGCCAAGGGATAAAGCGGTGGGATATTTTCACTCTTGTTGAGGACCAGAGATCCAGTGGTGATGTCAGGCGCGGGGTCCAGCCAGCGAGAGCGTTGCTGGAGAGTGTGGAGGTACTTTTGCTGGCAACGTTTCAAAAAGGATTGGTGAAGACGATCCACCAGTCGCCATCGTGAGACTCTGTTGAGCGGGATATCCATTTGGTCCTTTGCAGGAAGAGCGTTGAGAGGGCGGTGGATTAGAAAATGTCCAGGCGTGAGTACGTTCAAATCGTTTGGGTCAGCAGAGAGCGGGCAGAGGGGGCGACTATTGAGGATGGCCTCAATGCTGACCAGTAAGGTGCTAAACTCTTCATGGGAGAGAACTTGTTGACCCATTACGGTGCGAAGATGTCTTTTTGTTGAGCCCGCCGAAATGAGGAGTATTTGGCGGAGTAAAATGCCAATCTATACTGCGGTCGGCGGAAAACTATATGAGAGAGTTGCGGGTCTGGTCTTTAATGCATTTGTGTTTGGCGGGTCTATGAACCCAGCGAGCGCGGGAAATTTAAATTCAAACTGACGACTGAACAGTCACATTCAGTGCTATGCAGAGTTAACAAATACTAAATTCTGTTATGTAGTAATTAATAGTGTATTGTAGTGAACATTGGTTTTTGAGTGTTATTTTTTAATAAAGGTTCACTTACGATTTGAGTTTACTTACTTCTTCATACTTCATCTTTTTTCTCAGACATTAGGCAATTAAAATTATATAATAATCAATATATATATATATATATATATATATATATATATATATATATACACATACATAGTATGTTATTGAATTCAGACAAACCTGTTTATACAACTTAAGAAATAGGGTCTTTTTTACTTAACACATACCAGTGATTTAACTCATTATTATATCAATAACAGTGAAGATTTTTTGTTAACAATTGTTTATTTAAATATAACCAAGGTTTCTAGTAAACATGAATATAACCATAAATGAAATTAATAACATTTTTCATTGTGGAGGCCAATAGTTTCTCATTGATTCCAATATACATTCAAAAATGTCCCTATTTTCATATCTTCTCCTATATATAAATTCACAAAGATATGAATCAAACAAAGTTCTTCTAGTTCCACATTCGTTTTTGTTTCTTCTTTTTATACTAGCCCATAGCGACTCAATTCTTTGAGTGTGTGCACCTGTTTTTGGGTCAACAAAATTTTCACTATGATTGACAGTAAAATGTTTGTACCTCATTCCTGGAATTTTTACCATTAAGCGCAGCAACGTATTGCCTACAACTTCTCATATTGCATTGATAAAATGGCGATCTAGTTTTGCTGAAATAAATCTTCATATAATGTCCTTTTTTACACTTTCTCTTTCTGTGAAGTACTCCATACTTCTGTAAATATTGAAAAGCTTTTTCTTCGGAATAGATCAACTTATTAAGTTTTAAAAGATTCATAATAAAAAATAAACACTCCCTAAACTTTTAACCTGAAAGTATACTGAAGATAAATGATCACATGGTAGTAGGCGTATCTAATATCAAATGATATGTTATCGTGATCACCTTTTACTTAGAAAATTAACTGGCATGTGTTAAGTAAAAAAGACCCAAGAAATATTTTGGTTAATGTTGTCGACTGGTGAAAATTCTATATGAGGTCGTTGTTAACTTGTGGTTTTCAAAAGTGGCCCTATAGCCATACTGTTGAAATTCCATGTGGTAACAAGGGCTAATTTATTGTTTTAGTAGACCTTAAAAGAGTGGAGAGGTGATACAGAGGGATACATTTTTAATTATCCGTTCATTGGTTGCTTCTATCTTCACAGATGCAGACTGAAAAGTGATGACGTTCTCTGTATGTGCATAAACGAATGGGGTAATACACCACCTAATGGTCGTGATAGCATTAATTTAAGATGAAATAAGGATATGAATTAGATATTGTGATTGTAATATGTAAAGGAGAGAGTGAATACTTATTCATTGAAAGTGATTTAAAGTTAATGAGGGCCTCTAAAGAATGAATCATGCAATTACTTTGACTTTTTAAAGTAAATAGTTAAGTAAATTACGTTCCGAAAGTTGGCCAAACAGTTTAATATTTAGACTCCTAAAATTGACCGGCACCACTTCCAATCAACTTTTGAGATATTGATTTATTAAAAGTTTGATTTGGATGTAAATTGCTAGATGAACTCAAGCACGTGTACCCTAACATCCAAGAAAGATACTGCTGTCTTCAAAGCTTTATACATCTGAGGAAGAATAATATAAATATAAATGTAATTAAATAAAAACAATGTTCAAAAATTAAATAAACCCTTTATTATAAAGGAATATAAAATAATTAATATAATGAATAATGATTTTATATATACATCAGTTTATAAACAAATAGGCGACTGCCTAATTCTTTGGCAAATAGTTTCCTAAACTATGTTGCTAAGATAATAAAGATGAAATATATAAAATAGAGAGAGAAATGTAAATACATAAACTGTAACTCTTAGATTCCGCTTTGATTAAGTTTTCGTGCTGCCTTATGCCTTGCTAATTGAGCTACTTAATATTGTAAAAGAAAAATGTATATCAAAATGGAAAATATTATCACAATCCGTTACATAGAAGGTCGATGAGGTAGCTTAAAAACTATAGTTTTATTAGGAATTGGTAGTTTATTTTTTGTTCCTTTTATATGTCACGTAATTAATTTCAATTATGTTACTTGTGTAGCAGCTGTTTAGTGTCACAGGTGCAACAATCCCTAAGGCTTATTTAACCGCCACAGGTAGTCAGTGTTGCCAAAAAAAATAAAAGAATTAATTAGGATAAATCTATTGGCTAAACTGCCGGTAACCAGACAATAGACTACCCATTTTTCAGTGTATAGCCAACCTCTCTCGTGTGAACGTGCTCTCTGCTAATGAACAGAATTAACAGTTTTAATTTGATTTTTTTTTTATCGTTTTTTATTAGAAGAGTTTTTATTTATTATTTAATTTATCTTTATTTATGCAATATAGTGCGTTATTTTAATTTTGGAGCATTCATTATTTTTTTATACCTCGTGCTCTTAAGTGGTGACCATGACGTGATGGACACTCAGATGGAGGAAAACGTAGAGGAGAAGTCTGCAACAGGCGAAACTACCGAAGTTGCCGCTTGTGGAGCAGGGCCGAGCATCCGAATACCAAATTTCTGAAAAGCCGACCCGGAACTCTGGTTCTGCCAGGCCGAAGCCGTTTTCGCCACCTCCAGGGTAAGCTCTTCTCGAATTAAATTTCAGCTGGTGGTGACGAACCTTGAATTCGATATTCTCAAGGAGGTGGCGGGTATCGTGAAGAATCCCCTTGCCGAACATATGAAGCTCTTAAGACTCAACTTCTGCACCGGTACGCGGAATCTGAAAACCTCAGAATTCGCCGTCTTTTGGAGGAGAATCGCCTAGCTGAGGGAGAAAGACCGTCCCAGCTTCTCAACGACCTGAAACGTCTCGGAGGTACCTCCGTGTCCTCGGGCCTTTTATGAACAATGTGGCTGAGGGCACTACCCGACCGCATGCAGGCAACATTAGCAGCGACCACTGAGTCCTCCGTGGATAAATTGGCAGAAATCGCCGACAAAAATGCCTAGGTGTACGAACCAACCATCCACGAGGTACGCACACAACCCACCTCACCCCGACCCTCTCAACTAGCTCACCTGGAGAAAACAATCCAGCAGCTATGTCGACGTGAAGGAGCATAAAAGCCAATTGGCGCGAGGGCGACGAGAACGATCACACTCCCGGAGCCGGACCCGGTCACCAAGCCGTAATCGAGAATGGTGCTATTTCCATCAAACCTTCCGCGAGAAGGCCCAGAAATGCCTGCAACCCTGCACATGAAGCCTACTCCAACGAACCAGGGAAACTAATAGCAGCTGCCGAGATGGCGGACTCCGTCGCTGATGCCAATCACCGTCGATTGTTTGTGAGGGAGAAGGATACGGGTGACAGATATCTCGTGGACACCGGTGCATGCATCCCGGCCAAGGACCGCAGGCAACCTACCAACTTCCCTCTGTACGCGGCCAACGGTACCCCCATCAGGACGTACGGCGAAGTCAAAAAGACTTTAAACATAGGACTCCGACTGCCCCGCTTCCGTGGTCTTTTATTCTGGCGGACATCAGCAGCCCCATCATTGGCGCGGACTTTCTTTTCCATCATCACATCCTCGTTGATGTCAGGGGCCGTCAGCTTCTCGACGCGAAGACCGGACTCACCTCCAAGGGCACCCTCGCTAATTCCACTCTACCTACGATCTAGGCAATTCCAGGTGGCGAGTGGTACTACGACCTCCTACGTAAGTACCCATCAATTACTCGCCCTTCCAACGTTCTGCAGCAACCGAAGCACCATATACGGCACTTCATCGAGGCCAAAGGACCCCCTGTCACGGCGAAAGCTCGACGCCTTCATCCAGAAAGATATAAGGCCGCCAGGGAGCAATTTCTAAAAATGGTCGACGAAGGAATCTGTCGTCCATCCAATAGCCCGTATGCTAGTCTATTGCATATTGTTACGAAAAAGGATGGCACGATACGATTCTGCGGGGACTACCGTAGGCTCAATGAGCAAACAGTCCCCGATAGGTACAGGGTGCCGAACATCCAAGACCTCAACACCAACCTTCGAGGAAAAACCTGCTTCAGCAAACTTGATGTGAATAGAGCTTATTACCAGGTGCCGGTGGCGGAAGAGGACATAAAGAAGACAGCAGTAATAACACCATTTGGACTCTTCGAATTCCTCCTCATGTGTTTCGGCCTGCGGAATGCCACCCAGACGTTCCAACGACTCATGGACAGCATATTGGCTCTACCTTATGTGTTTTTGTATTTGGACGACATACTGGTAGCATCTGCCTCTGAGGAAAAACATCGGGTTCACTTGGACGAAGTATTCTGGATACTAAACGATCATGGCCTTACTATCAATCCCAGCAAATCGGAATTCTGTAAACCTGAAATCGATTTTCTGGGATTCCTCGTCAGTTCCCAAGGGATCAAACCCCTTCCAAAAAATGTTAGCATGATTGCAGATTTTCCCCGACCCAGCAAGGGACAGCTTCCTCACTTCTTGGGAACACTCAACATTTATAGACGGTTCATGCCTAATGCTGTAGACCACCAACGTTCCCTACACGCACTCGTCGGCAACAGCAAGAGAAGTGACTCCACTCAGCTCGAATGGACCGAAGAGGCTGACTCGGCGTTTCGTCAGTGTCAACAAGACGTCAAACAGGCCCTCATCTTGTCACATCCCTCTAACGATGCCGAACTCACACTTGCTTGTGACGCTTCGAACACGGCGATTGGAGCGGTTCTGCAACAACGGGAAGATCCTGGATGGAAACCTCTAGGATTCTTTTCCAAGGCTTTAACGAACGCTTAGCAAAGGTATTCGACGTACGACAGGGAGCTTATAGCCATCCACCGAGCACTCCGGCACTTCAGACCCCTTCTTGGCGTAACTTTGCCATCCTCACTGACCACAAACCTCTAGTTCACACACAGCGCCCGGAAACCACTACGCCCATGCGTATCAGGCTCGTTAATTTCATCAGCCAATTTACGACGGACATCCGACATGTGGCAGGGAGGGACAACATGGTGGCAGATACCCTTTCAAGGAAGGAAGAGATATCACTCCCCGACGATATGGAGACGATTGCCATGGAGCAAGAAGCCGACTCCAGCATCCCTGAATTGCTTCGCAACCCGGCACTAACCCTCAAATGGATGGACACGCCCCTGCTCTGCGAGACTACCACATCCAGAGTTCGCCCCTATCTGCCCGCATCCTTGAGACACGCCATCTTTAAGAAGCTCCACGATCTCAGCCACCCAGGAATACGTGGATCACGACGACTCCTTACCCAACGCTTCTTCTGGCCTAGTATGCAGGTAGACATCGCCTCCTGGGCACGCGGCTGTGTGGCCTGCCAACGCAGCAAAGTATACCGCCACACGGTTACTCCACCAGGGTCCTTTATTCCAGTCGGCCACTTCGAGCATATCCGGTCCTCCTTATCCTTGATATTATCGGACCTCTTCAGTCGTCGGCTGGCAAACGTTATTGCTTAACTATAATCGATAGGTTCACCCGGTGGCCTGAAGATGAACGAACCACTTGCAGACATTAGCGCCGAGACCATCGTCAGTGCTTTGCACAGCACTTGGATTTGTCGTTTTGGTGTCCCGACAAGAATAACTACAGACCAAGGCCGCCAGTTCGAAAGCGATCTCTTTTGAAATCTGACCCAAATTCTGGGTGTTAAACGCTGTAGGACGACAAACAACCATCCGCCGAGTAATGGGTGCGTTGAAAGGTGGCACAGAATGCTCAAGACAGCCTTAACAGCTCATCTCATCGGCTCAACCAAATGGACCGATGCGCTGCCTAGAGTCCTTCTCGCTTTGAGAGCAGCTGTACGGGAAGACAATAACAGCAGTGCTGCAGATTGTGTGTTCGGACAGCCCCTCCGTTTGCTGGGCGAGTTACTCACAACCACCCAACGGCCTGAAGACACTGACGAGTTCCTGCGGACACTGAGGGACAACATGAAAGACATACGTCCAGCACCTCATCAATCCAACAATAAACCAATTGTTGTCCCGAACGATCTAAAGAACTGCAAGTACGTTTTCTTGAGGGACGATGCAGTTCGTCAACCATTGATGCCGCCATACTCTGGACCACACCTAGTCATAAATAGACAGTTGAAGACATTCACCATCCAGCTTCCCTCCGGACCGAAGATTGTCTCTACCGACCGCCTGAAACCGTCAAGGACCCAGCTTAACTAACCCTAGCTCGACCACCAGCGCAGACACCTTTTACTTTGCCATCGACAGCACCACAGACATGCGACCAACCATCCAGCAACGACTCAGCCACCCGGGCGGGACCATCCCTTCGGACTCGCCAGGGCCGACTCGTCCGTCTTCCCGTCCGCTTCCGTGACTGAGCCTTTGGGGGGAGTGTTGCAGCATCTGTTTAGTGTCACAGGTGCAACAATCCCTAAGGCTTATTTAACCGCCACAGGTAGTCAGTGTTGCCAAAAAAAATAAAAGAATTAATTAGGATAAATCTATTGGCTAAACTGCCGGTAACCAGACAATAGACTACCCTTTTTTCAGTGTATAACCAACCTCTCTAGTGTGCAAGTGCTCTCTGCTAATGAAAAGAATTAACAGTTTTAATTTGATTTTTTTTTTATCGTTTTTTATTAGAAGAGTTTTTATTTTATTATTTAATTTATCTTTATTTATGCAATACAGTGCGTTATTTTAATTTTGGAGCATTTATTATTTTTTTATACCTCGTGCTCTAAAATTGTAATGCGTAGAACTTACTTAGTAAGTTTTATTGTCCACTTACATGAAGCATTTAAGTAAGGCAAGTTTTTTTCTTTCAAAAATTTGTCCTACTTAACGGCTTTGTAAGCTAATGATTATTATTATTTGTTAACGTCCACTGTTTGCTCTTATGGCTAATTGGGATGGCCCTATCTACAGGTCACCACCCTTTTCTAGCCAGGGTGGGACTAAGGACTTTAATTAATGAGTTTGTTACTAAATAAATTCCAATTGCCCAGTCGGGAATCGACCTCGCCACTCTAGGTTAACCATGTGAGATTAAAGGGATTGCTATAACTCAACGGGCTAACCTGAGCCCCTTTTTTGAGGTAAAATTCTTTACTGATTTACACATATTAAAATCAAAATTCATTTAAATATATGTATCTGTATATATATATATATATATATATATATGCATATTCCTTTAATGTCGTTATGCTAATTAAATTTCAAACTAAATTATCAACGTCTGTTTCTCTAACTTCATAGTACATTGAATTTTCAGTGTTATTTACTATTGTCGAAATTCAGCCAGTCTTGCAAAATTAATCTACCGCATTTTGAAATAAATAGTGCCATCAGTTAATCTGTTTTTTTTTTTGTTTTTTTTTATATACCATCTGAGAGTATTTAATAAAAACCGCTTTCTCAATTTTTTCTGATTACTTGCCAACATTTCTTTAATAAAAGATAAATGCACACATCGAATATGAAGGAATTATTCATAGAGTTTCCTAACGAATAATGTCTGCATCTAGATCGGCCATTCACCCTACAATGTACTCGTACTTTTGCGGAACTCGGTCATATTGTTAATAGCATTAATTCACACAAGACTGACCGCTCCAACAAAATTCCGTGTTTCATTTACATTCTTTCAAAATCTTACGTCTAGCACAAGTAAGTCTTAGGTTCAAGCAAACTTCTATCATATCATTGAAAGGGGTTGCAGCAATATGGCTGTATTTATAATTATATTCAAAATTTAATGAGGTAATTATTTTCTCACCATATGAAATATTTTCCATGTAATAGATCTGGGTAGCTATAACAGATATGGCCTTAGGCTTTAATACACAGGTTTTTTTTATACTCTGATATTGGCAATTTTGAAATAACGTTCAAAGCTTAAGCTAAATTTATAAGTGCTTAAATTGTATCCAAAAAGAATAATTTTACCTTGTGGGAAGAAATATTACTCATTTAATTTATATAAACCCAATTTTCTATTGTTTTAATTACAAGAAAAAATAGAATTCACAAAAACATGTTCTATTTAATATAATTTCATTAGAGGTTAGATTATAAAAAAAATCCATTTTTGTAAGAATGGGTCAAAACGTATTTAAGGTTATAACTACTAGCCTGTATGATAATTAATAATATAGCAAAGGAAATAATTTGTTATTTGTTCTAATAATCCATTTGATTAAATCCATTCGATTAATTAAATGTGAGTTTATCACTTTGATGGATTACACGGAGCATGAAGAGACGGATATAGAGAGAGATACGTCCATTTAATTCGCGTATGTAGAAATCCCATCTAAGTCATTTACTGGCAAGTAAACACTGCTACTAATTGCTTTGAATCTCGCCTGCCTCTGTTCTCTAATCTGCCAGCTCCGTTTGTCATTCAATCACTCTCACGAAATCATTATTCAACCCTACATTTCGGATAGCTATAAACATCCTTAGTTTATAACAAAAACAGAATATCTCCAGCCATGTGTCAAAAGTTCATAGACAGGAATGCCCACAAAATACGAGTCTTTTTTTAATATCGATCCTCAAAATCAGGCCTTCTGTTGATGAAGGCATGGGGAGGTTCCTTGGCCTGGAATACAACTTAAGACAATCAATGGATCTGCCAACGTTAACTAATCTACAGTACGTTTATCATATCTATCGGTGAAGACCGTCGTCACTGGCTGATGGTCGAGTACAGCTGGCATTGTGCTTTCGATGCAAAGGCACCATCTTCAAGCCGTCTAGAGTTGTACTGAGGCTTGAAGATGGTGCCATCGCATCGAAAGCGCTAACTGTACTCTACCATCAGCCAGTGACGACGATCTCACCGATAGATATGAAAACAGTATAATCTATACTGGCGGTTCCAACTCTTTATTTAATCTGCAGTACTTTTTAGACAGTGCAAACCTAAAGCAGAACAGGTCTCAGACAAATTCGTGATAGACGACTATACAATGCGACTCCTAGCGTTGATCTTCAAATCATCAAACTACCATAGCCTGAGCCTGCCTTTTCCACCGACTTTTTCTGGTTAAACTACGTAACAACTAATTGGGCAACCTGTTTGATCCCTTTTCCGGACCATATTCTTTTCGAGCATAACAATACTAAATCTTGATCGTTATTTATAGACACTTCTGAAAACGTTTCTTACTCTGTAATAGTGGGGCAAGAGCAAAAGATTAGAGGCTTAGAAATATTTTGTCGAAAAGCCACACATAGTAAAAATTGGAAAGATTTCGATGTGTACACTTTCGAAATATTCGTTTCTGCATGAGAGAAAGACAAATTAAGAAGGAGTAAATGTATTATACGCCATCTGCCATTGACATGTAAAGATTTGATTAACTTATGTACTAAAGAATCTATTCATTTTCATCAACAAATTATTGTCATAATCTCTTTTACCAGTAAAGTGAAACCGGGCAATTAGACAAATACTGCTAATGTTTAGGATAGCTGTTGCTCATCAATAACGGTTTGAAGTAAAAATGGGTTTCCAACGAAATCTAATGATTAGATAAACGTAATCTCTAATGCCTTTGCTCACAGCTCTTCCCCATAAAAACCTGGCAAAACGAGGCTACCTAACAAAATCTATAGCTTTACAATAAAATAAAATACAAAATATAAGGAATTTAATGTTTTTATGCATCTGAAAGTAGAATGCCTTTATTGACAAATACTGAAACGTACAAATGGATAGTGGCTTAAGATTTTACTAAAGCCAGGATACAGTGGTTTAGTGAAATTGATTATTTATTTTTTCTAATAAACATCAATGATAACTTAAAGTGCATTAAGGCTAACGTTGGATGCCACCGTATCTTCAAGACATACGAATGGTAGGAAAGGATTCATGGCGAATCTCAAGTAATGACCCTACAACAGACTCTTACCTCTCTCTGGCGTGGCTTTCACGAATCAGAGAGCTTTCTAGTTGTAAATGAGGATGTAAAAAGTGCGGAGGTAGGTTAAACTGTATGCAGACCGCGACCTAGGACCGAGAGGCCAGGCATCAGCCCGATTTTCTGCGCTGACCTTAATGCTCCAACATTAATGCATTCCTTCAGAAACATAGCTTAGATTCTGCGAATCGACCAGAGGCAGAGGGTTTCCATGATTTTTAACAGATTTCCCATATGGTAAAATCAGTTTATTGAAGATGTACTACTCGTGGTATGGTTCTCGAATAGTTTCTTCAAATGCCCTTTGCTCATGGTTAAAAAATTGAAAAAAAAAATAAGCCGCTCAAACGTAAGAACTCCGTCATGCAGGTTTAGCGTCAACTAAGTAGATTTCCCAATTGCTAGAATAGTAAGGTGATGTTGCCATCTCAAATTCGATTTTCTATTTATGCACTACTGAGAAACCTATGTAACCCTACTTTACATTTAAATTAGATATGAGATGATACCTGATACAATTACTGAATAGTATGCATATCATGAGCAGGACTGGGGTTAACTGAAGGTTGAAAGAGAAAAATACAAATAACTCGCTTAACATCTAATTAAAATATTAATCGTTATTATTAGAATTTGTTTTTTTATTATTATTACTATTATCACTCATTATTTTAACATATTATTTTCTAAATTTATTTTATTATTAATCGAAAAAACTGCTAAAATTATTTTTTTGAAATAAATATCGGCCACGTGGATGATTTAGCTGTGTCTTCAGCAACCCAATGTATTTGGGCAGCCCAAACTTTTATTACTGGATACATTTTTTTTCTTCTGATATTTTAGAAACTTAATATAGAACAACAATTGTAGGCCACTTAAAAATTAGCAACATTGATCACGTAATATTTTCGTTCCAACACAAAATTACACCAGTGTATCGAATTTTTCATTTGAAAACACCCCTTTAATTTTTTATTAAACCCTTTTCCCTTTACTACTCTTAAAACAAACCTTTAAAACCTTCTCTTCCTGGTCCGATTACGGCCATTAACAAATTCTATCTTTAGCTTTAAATAAATCGCTTGAATATTGAGATTGGTATCGATAACGTAAATATTGCTGTCTATAGAAACTATAATCTTAATCGATGACGTCACATCGAGGATATTGCATGATTATCACATAGTAAAGGTTCTTTAGAAAACCGTTTTTGATAGTTAAGCTTAGCTTATGATGTTTCGTGATATTTCAGCTCAGTTAATTTGAGATGAGTCGGAGTATGGGTTTACTGAAAATTAAAAATGGAAATATGTCGTTAGTACTGACCATAGAGAAAAAATGTATAGAACAGCATTTAACATTAAAATTGCAACCATACAATTACTTCACATCATATTTACATTCAGTGAAGTGGTTTTATTCAAGACTTTCACTTAATTCTTTTTATTGAGCGCCCAATTTTGAGGAACAGACTGAGAAGAAGGGAACTGTTAATTATAATGAGTCACAGACTAATTTTGTAGGAGATTAGATGAAGAAGCCCTACGCGTGAAGCACTAATGAAACGGGCATAGAATCAAAAGCAGTGAACAAAAATATGTCCGCTGTTGCTTGGGACCAGGTGGAATAGAATGCAAAGAAATTTAAATTTCAAGGCCATAAGTACCTGAGAAATATTAAAATAATAATAGATTGACGCAAAAATTATATGAATAGGAGTGGGAGCATTCTAATTGATAAAAACGAAAGAATAAGAAGATAAAAGGAAATGTACAACGATCGATGAAAATTACTTAACAAATGCATATGATTAAAGATTATTTTTCGATGTGAGACATACTAATGGAAATGTTCGTTATTCATCATTCCACCCCTTCCCTCGCCACAGACCAGCTTCTATTTTACCTTGATACGTTAGTTAAGTTGAGTTTAGCCACAATCAAATACAAATGGCTCGAGTGATTCATAGAACCCCCCTCCACACACACCCATACATATATATAAAATAAGACAAATAGCATGCAAAAGTGTAAATACAAATATGTTGATTATACAGATATATAGCACGAAAACCCGATTGCAGAATAAGCACTCTTTATATAAATCTAATCGACATGCTGTTAATAAAATATTTGTATATGTACACTTTTTGCCTCCGTTTACTTGTTTACTATATGCTGTCTGTTTTTAATTATGTTCATCATTTCTTTTATTCTATACTTGATTACGTTCTTGTCATTGAAATATTTACATCGTTGATCTTAACTTTAACACTAAATTTAAAAGAACGGTCAGGCAAAGCTAGACGATAAAGAAAGTTGAGGAACGTGAAACATGTAGAGCAGAAAAACAAATAAATAAAAGTTATAGGTGCTTTTTTTTTGTTTTATCCTTTGGCCTTCTACCCTTGGAATTCCCCTTTCAATAAAGATATAATTATGGTCACGTTTTGACAATATAACGTTTGTTTCAGTGAACTAGGCAAGAAATCGCCTGATTTCTACATCTGAATTTTGGTGAGATATCTCACGTGTCACAACTATGAAAAAATATTCTTTGTGTGAAAATTTCCCTGGGAAGCTGAATTTTCAACCTCCCAGCTGAGCAACCTCCCAGTGTGCTGAAGGAATAGGGTCGTGTGTCGTACGTCTGTTTAGCTCATTATACACGCTCAACCTAGCTTCGGAAGAAACTGTGTGAAGACCTCTTTTAAGCGAACATTTCTGAACTGAACCATCTTCTACAGATCACCAATAAACCACCTCCACGTATATTATCTCAGGTCCTATTATGAGGATGATAGGTATATTTAGTGAGAATAATTGACCCTAGGCTTTGATTATCTGTTACTAATTCTTAAGTTGTTCTTTGCAGAGTCTGAAAAGAAAGTAATAATAAATAAAAAAGAAACAAATGAACAGCAAAGCGGAACTCTTCATGGTTTTTGGTAAGAAATACTACGTATTAAATAGAGCCAAATTATTATAACTATGTTTCCTGGTATTAGGTATATTTAAACAGTAGACGTGTTGTGATGTCTGAAATTAATGTTGTCTGAATAAAAACCCTCCCCAATTAGCCATATTAGCAAAAAGAAGGCGTTAATAAATAATTATAATAAAAATAAATAAATCGAACCACAGCTGGGGAAAATGTCACTTAAAAAGAGATTTAGATAAAGGAAATAAATGTTTTAAGCCAAAAGAGGATTTGATGATTTCTAAAGCACTCGGAATCCTTTTCATTGAGTTTTATTTACTTTGGTAACTGTGTTTGAAGATGGGATTGGTTTGAGGAATGAGCCCCTCCATCTTGGTTCATGAAAGAATCAAGAAGCTCTAAAGCATCGGGGAAGATGAGCAGGCTGACTGATATCTCCACTCAGAACATCCCTTAACTATTTCATGACTGGAGTCGATCAGTTCCCTACGCACGGGCAACCTTCACCTAGTAGTTCCAAGATCACAGGTCCCACATTATATGTTCTTTCTACGAGACTATTACAGTATAATATTGTTACGTTTATTACAAAATCAGTAATAAACGTTGTTTATTAGGGTTCTTTTGGATTGAAAAATTAAACACACACAAGCTTCACAGTTTTTATCACTGCACAATTTATTTAACAATGCACTACACACTTGGTTAATTATTCTTAATTACTACTCACAGTATGCGCTGATAGCTTCACTGTTCTACAGATTATACAGTCCAATAATTCACTCACGATCACTGAAGTTCACAAAAACACGGCACTGCACTGTCCTTTACGTCGCGAAGTTAACGGCACTGCACTGTTTTAAACACGGCACTATACTGTTACTTACAGAGTCACGGCACAATACTGTTCTTCATACAAAAACACTTTACCGCACTGTACTAAGCCGCACTGTAGCACTGATGATAACTTGAAGACAGCTGAGAACATACTAAACTAACTCGCGGCAGGCAGGTTCAAAATCGAAAGCCCAGACACTTCCAGAACAGGACTCGAACGAACTCGAGCCTCTGTCGGCTTCTTTAATCTACTTCGTACTTCCCACTATACATGACTATCTCTGTTTAATTTTTCATGTATTTAATTTTCTAAGTCTAGACATATTTTATGGTACTTATACTAATACATTTCTATTCGAATATTCTGAGTTAAAACAGAATTTAAAGTTTTCTCGGGAACACAATGTTGAGGTACAATTGGCCTACATTTATTCAATCTCCACTGATTGCAAGTAGTTCTGAAAATTATATATTTTCATCTCAAAGCACTTCTTTAACCATTCTAATATACTGAAAATAAGTAAATATGTGAACAACAGCTAGATTTTATACAGTAACAGAGTGCATGAAACTTGCAGAAGACGAAGGTTTTAGATTCTATTATTGAAACGACAATACTAGATGAGAGTCAAGGTTCTGTTGTACCGGCTAACTGCTGCAGAAGTCGAAACTTCTTCTCTTTCAATGCCAATATTCGATGGCTTTCCGGCCATCTTCATCGTTTTTTTTTTAATCTGAGAACCAGCTGTAAAGATAATGATGGTGAAAAAGTAGTGTTACCTACCAGAGATGAAAATGATGTCTTCCTAAGATGGTGATACCGGGTGTGTTGTAATGAATGAAAGGATAGGGATAGAAGGAAAGGAGATAAGAAAGAAGGAAATAAGTTGGCAGCTACTGCTAGGTAAATAAGCCTAAGAAAGAAGCCAATTGGGTTTAATCATCTTCTCGCCAGCTTATATTTGGTCACATCCACCAACACGCTGCTAAGCTCTTATTGGCTGGCTAGACTTGCTATGCCAACCAGATTTCGATATCTACGTTTGTGGAAGATTAACCTCACATTTATTTATAAGCGTAAAAAAAGTGCCCTAAGCTATATCAAGGAATGGCACGGCTAATTCATCCACACGGGCTAAAGGAAGCGAGAAGTGTATCATTTGTACCACAATTCGTATATTGGTCATCTCTGCTGTATGGCTGTGCAGTAAGAAAGAACACCTTCACATCAACGGACATAATAGGGCGGAAGTAACAAGTGTCAAAAAGAAGATTATTAAAAAGAAACACGACCGATAGGTCGGTAAGCGATGTTAGACTGGATAACCTTATGAGTACTACGACAGCCCCCTACGTAGCAAGTGCATCAGAGAAAGAGTCAAGACTTTCGATCAAGATGAAGGAGTCAAAGAGAGAGTAAAAAGTCCGAAAGACTCCAAATTTTTACAAGAAAAGAGCGTTCATGTGTCCCGTGTGATCATGGAAAAGTCTATGTAGAACAAACTGGAAAGACAATGGCTACCAGAATAAGCCAGCACTAAGCAGTTCTGTTTCAATCGAATTAAGTTTGATGAAATTAAAATTCATACATAAAGAATACAATTTAGGAAAACTTTTGGTACTGGAAGCCGTAGAAATACACCTAAGAGACATAAAATGGATGGCGAAGACAGTATTAATCTAGCAGAAAAATCGAAAGTTTTTGATAACAACGCATGGCCACAATTGTAAAACTCGCCAACTAATGATCGCCAGAACCACAATTGTAAAAGAACAAAAAGTAAAGACGTTGCCCATTGAAGTACCGCCATCAAGCATTTGAAATGAAAGAAAAGTAGCCTCAACTGCTAACAAGGACAACAATCCCTTCACGTTGTAGATTAAATTATAGGGCGACACAAGTCAGATGAAGAAACTATTCACTTATACATTCAGTACACAAATGCGCACTTAAAAACACCTGATAAAAACATGCCTTCTAAATAACCTCATATTAGTGAGAACGAATTATTGAATCTCCTGCAAAAAATACCTCTTTAAAATTTTATGCTTGTGGTTACTAAGAGGGCCTATAAAACAGAAATTAAAAAGTTAACTGCATCGATTTACGTCAGTATATAGTCAATGCCGATATTTTTTAATCAGTTCCTTTATCCTTTTAGGCATCCTTAATACAGCCACGGCTATTTATAATGTTGTTACAATGCGTCCATGACATATATTAGTGATATCCTTAAATATTTCTAACTTTATTGGCAACAAAGGAGTTACGTTTAATCGAAAAATATTTCCTTGTGCTAATTTCTTAATAGAGAGCCAATAAATCATTACAGAAGAAATGAGCTACGAGATATCACGATTTTCAGCTCTTGTTGAAACAAAGTTCCGAAGAAACTTTATTAAATTACTTCGTCCAAAGGGACATTTGTCTTGCCTTTTCAACAAGTTGGACAGCTCGCTAAGTTGCGGCTTCAAGCGTCCAATCTATCCATATTCCATGAGAGAGTTGACCCAGCTCTGAAGTGACCCCTGGGAACATCTGGGAGAGTATATATATAGAACAGTACAAGTAACCACTCAGAACACTGGCCGTCAGCTATGCTCGCCGACACGACAGCAAGTGGATTGTTGTGTCACCCCCTCCACTCCGTATATTTAGAAATTCGTTTGAATATTCAAATCCCTACCGTGAAACTCTCCCCTGAATGAGAGAGCCATTTATTATTTCCATTGTCGAATAATTCAGCCCTACGATATGGATGAGTAAAGTAGAAGTCCCGAGTACCTCCGACTCACCCCTTCCAACAGAGAACTGTTCCATGAAAACTGATTAACCCTATTCAATCTACTCACACTCTGATTCGGTCTACCTGCCTCTAATCTAATAACTCCTTTCCACGCTCAATACCAAATCATGAAAGATGAATATGTACATGTTTCTATGATTTCTTCATGTACCCATTAAATTGCACTCATTAGAGAAACGAATATATTATCAAAAAAAAAATCAGTAGAATAAAACATTGCAACTATAATACTATATTAATAACATCACAACCTACCCTGATCTGTTCGGTTTCCTAGATTAGTGACAACAATTTCCTTAGATTTTAGCATATTTATCTACAATTGAGGAGGTCTATGTAAAAAGAGCGTATGGCGATATACGCCCTTTTTGCGGAGATGGCATTTTTAGATTCCTTGTGGTCTCTTTCATATCTGTACGAAATTTAGAGTTCTCTTCGCTTCACCTTTAACCGCCTGTTTGAATCAGTGGGGTGTAAATTGTGAGGTTGTATTTTGCTAGTTTTGTTTGTTGCTGTCCTTTTTAAAAATGAGAAATTTGGAAGAAGTTATTAGTGATGAACGTATTTTCAAAACTTCGAAGAAAAAAAGGAAAAATGAATCTTTTCAAGATCGCAAAAACAAGTTTTAGTACATTTGTAAAACTTAGCTTTGTAAACATTTTCATATTTATTTAATTTTTTAAAATTATATTCTAACATGTTAAAAGATGAATCGCCATTGTAGCGTCATGGTTCTATTTATTTTGTGCATTTGTAAAATTTAGCTTTGTAAACATTTTAATATTTGGTGAAAGTGTATTTTAGTCCTCCCCCCCCCCTTGGTGGCGCACGATGACGACGGCGGCCATTTTGTTTTTCTAACTTTATCTTTTTAACACTTTAAAATTTCCAAAATACGCCATCGGTGGTTAAAACCGAGGGTGGGGGTTTTGTTGTTCAAACTTTATGTTTTTAACACTTTAAAATGTCCAAAATACGTCATCGGTGGTTTTAAGCGAGGGCGGAATTATAACGAAACAAGATGGTGGCGTAGGGGGGGGGGGGACTAAACTACACTTTAGCCTAATATTTATTTAATTTGGTAAATTACATTCAAACATGTTAAAAGATGAATCGCCATTGTTGCGGTTTTTTAATAAATAGACAAATTAACTGTACTTCAGAACATATGGTAACTAAGTTAAAGTATTTGGGGGTAATAATTAATAAGAAACTATAATGGAAAGATCACCTCGAATGTCTGTGAGTTAGGAGTCCAAAATTAATGAATAATCTTCCTGTTCTTGGGTTCAGACACATATGTTCTGCCAGTAATACATAAAGGCTGCCTGGCTACACAATTTACATACATGCACGTGTTGGCTGCCAGTTGGCAAACAACATCCCACACACTTATCATCAATCCCTAACATATTCTGATATAATTGGAATTAATCACGTGATTACTTAGTGCTTACTGCCTGTCAAACTTTCTAGGGTCTCAAATGTCAATCGAATTGGGACCCCTAATGTGCCGTATGTCAAAAACAAGCAATTATGAATAAAACTGATTTGCAAAGTATATCTAAATATTTCTATACTTCTTTACCTTATTATCCAAATCTTTAAAATTAATTTTAATTTAAACCAATCATATCAGCATTGTTACGTAATTGATGAACACTGTATTTTTAAAAGGAATGGGAAAAAATTGTATACATAATACAATAGGATACTAGCGCCGTATATTTTATTACATTATGACACTCTTCTTGCTAAGGAACAAATATTAAAAATTCCGACACAGGAGCTGGGTTAATAGAGCAGATTTCCCACTTGCAGAAATGATTCACAATGGCATCACAGTGTGTCATGCAAGTACAAATGACTTCTCTCCACATTTTAACTTCTATTTATCAAAATACCCTGTGTTAGCAACACTTGAAACTGAATCTGGTTGTCTACTGATACAGTAGCTTCAAGTGAAGTTTGTATAGGGTTGGATGTTATTAAAAACCAAAATTAATAGTCACGTTAGAGAAAAAAGTACAAACGACAACTGTATTATAACAACTAGTCAACGAAACATTTTTGGCCAAAGCACTAATAATGGAGATAGAGAATAGTATGAGGGTACATGATCTCACATCGAAAATGCCTTTGAATGTCACATTCTAAAGAGACGGTGAAAACAATAATTGATACTTGGGGTTTAAATAAAACTTTACTTAATTTATTAGCTTATTGTTAATAAGAGATGAATAGGAGTGTTGCTATACTGAAGTCTAAAATAATTATGAGAATATTTATAATTAAGAAAAATCGTTTAGAACGAGGATTTTATCATTTTTAATATTCAACTAGATAGCTCATAAAAAATTTCTCAATTTGACTCATAACAACGGAGATATTCCAATTTATTTTATATTAACCACTCTCTTGACATCCCCTCCTTTGAGTTCAATTTCAGCCAGTAACAGATTTGATCTTTAGTTTTACATGAAACCTCCAACTATGAAACTACCACAGGTGTGAGGCACCAATTTCATCATCTCCATTGTGGAATATTTAGGAGTTGCCAAATGATTTGCCATGAGTACAACCACAATTTCTCATTTTTCAGGGGTGGGCACCCCCATTCTCAATTCTCTGTGAAGGCTGGTAAAAAAAAAACTGAAACAAATATTAAAGCAAATATTAAAACGTATTATGCCGAGATAGATTAAATAAATGTTTTAAAACAGGATAAACAGTTTTATAGCTTTTCAACTTAGCAAAGAGTAGAATTGGCAACTTTATTTTAAGCTCCTGGAATTTCATAAATATCCACGCTGTTTGATTTGTCCACTGTCCGAAGGGCAAACAAAACATACTGAATACAATCAATGTATATCTAGATTGGATTACAATTTTCTGCGATTCCTCACCCTTCAACCACTGGTCGGCACGTATACCGATGAAACGTAAATTTTAGCAGATTTGGGAAATCAGCTATTGAGGTTGTAAGCAAGACCCGATAACCGAAAGATTTATTCATATATCAATCGACCCTATCCAGGAGGTGACGAAAATGAGGCCCGTCCAAATGTGTACATATTTGTCTATTAAAGCTCTAGCAATTTTATCGTTACCAAACTCGGTATTTATACTTCTCATGCAAAACTAAAGATTAAGTTGATTAATAGCTGAAATCGGTCCAGTGGAAGGGGGGGTGTTAGATGAGAAATTTCGAAAATTGGAAATATCTCCGTCAATAAACCCGGGATCGAAAAATAGAAGCAATCTTACTGAACATTTAATTGCCTATCTGTTTTACTATACACATTTGTTCTCTTTGTATATTTTTTATTTTTATTTATACAGGACCCGCAACTTTCTATCTTTATTATTACCCGAGTTATTTATGGTGAAATGAAATGAGTACCGTACCAGCTGCCATTCTGCTTAGTTTAGGTAGCCACTGCGTGGCGGACTTTATTTTAAATTGTTATTCAGTCTTTTAGAAACAGTTTTCAACTACATTTTTGAAGTGCTGGACGGTGAAGGAATCTGGTATCTCAGGTAAAAAAACTAATGGCCTCCTCCCTTCAGAGTTATTTATTCTATGCGACAGATCTCTTCTGTCTGAATATTAATTTCTAAATGAATTATAAATTCAAAACAATCAATACCAATAAAATGTATTATTTACTAAATAAAAAGAGTAGGAATAGCCAGTAATAAAAAAAATAAAATTTCAGAGGCACTAGCTTCTTCAAAAAAAGAGAAAACAATACTTACATTGGATGTGATAGTATAACCATTGTAACTGTACACAAAGAAGTTAGCAACTAACTAGCTGTGAATGCATAAGGGCCTTACTCATCTTCTACCCTCTCCACAATCTGTAGAAAAATGGAGGACAGATAGGAATATCAGTGGTAGTTTTCCCGTATTCGTACCCAATCAACATTCTTTCAATGTATTAAAAATCTTGCTAAGAAATTCCTGTAAATAAGAGAATATGCAATCCCGCAAAACTATAAGTGTTCTGTGGGATTGCATACTCCTTTTCCTCTCTGATCTAGATAACACCGGTGTTGAGGAAACATATTGAACATGAATTCATTCATAATGAAGAACATTTGAAAACTATGCAAACAGAATAAATATAACATGCTCAATTTTTTTATAAGTCCTTCACGGAGGAGCTACTTAACTAAGCAGATTTCCCTCGTGATGTTTAACAATAGATATATCTATACAATGGCAACACAAGAGCACCGTCAACATCAAGTGAATAAATACAAACGATAATAAGAAATCTCCAGACGGGAAGCACCTGAAACTTAAACAAACAGGTGTGCCAACTTCACAGAGGAAAGAAAAACAATTACAGAAATATGTCAGAATATAAAATATTAATTTTTTTTAAAAACTATTTACTATATCTTTTACTGTAATTTATAATTGATCAGAATAATTATCTCAATCAATCAAATTTTAGTACTCCATGAACTTAAGAAGGGGTGGAGTCACGATAACATATTTGCTTTCATCTCGTACAATAAAGGTCTCTTGGAAATAATTTATGGTATTTAAGCTTCGACTAAAGTGGATTATTACATAACAGAGTATTTTTTATGTAACAAGAGTAGAAGTGGGGATATGCTGAAGGCTGAAAACTGAAAGTGCAAATATCTCGGTTAATATTCAAGATGGAGAATAAACGTATATAACAATATTTATAGTAAATTTAATTTTCAATAAGTGTGATTCTGTACAATGTTTTGATCCGACGTATGGTAACGAAGATATTTCGAATTTTCAAAATTCTCCCCCTCTAAACCCCCCCCTCCCCCGATCCGATTTCAGCCTTTAACGAACATGATCTTTCTGTTTACAAAAACGACTAAATATCGAGTTTGGTAATGATCAAACAAAAATTGTGAACGCTAGAGCAACTATATAGACAAATATATATATAATTTTGAACGGGCCTCATTTTCGTCATCTCCTGGGAAGGATCGATGGACATTTGTAGATATTTTTCAAAAATCGCGTCATCAGTACGACCTCAATAGCTGATTTTGATGGTACAGCCAAAATATTATGTTCGTTCCGCGTAAACCAAGCTACATCAGAATCTTCAGAATCTAAAGACAATAATCATCAACCTCAGGTTAATCAGAAATACTTTTTTCATGACTCCTCACAATGGACATAAATTATAAATTGTGAGGAGCCATAAAAAAGTGTTTCTGATTAACCTGATTCTTCACCCCCACCACCAGCTAAAAATAAATATGAATAATCAACCTAATTAATTAATAAACAAACTAATTTGTGGGTAGAGCAATTAGGTTGCTCCAAGAAAGTGGGAACTAAGGTGATACCTTGAAGCAAAAGAAAATAGGAGGGAACTTTTCAAAAATTAGAATTAGAATTGATTTTTATAGTTACAAAGTATTCTTTGAATCATCTATGAGATATGTAAAAGATAAAAATCATCAACACTATTATTCGCCTTCTCTATGCACACACACATATGCGCGCATGACAGATTTCTCGATTCAATGGAAATGAGAAAACTTTCGCTTAAACGCTCAGTGGGAGGCGTGGAGTCAGTATTCTGAGCACTGAATAAAAAAATATATTTTCCACATGTAAATTTTAATTTTACTCTCTATTTAGTATTTCTTTGGCCAAACGTAAGAGAGACCTTGTTTATGTTTTAGGAGGGGAAATTATTCAAAGAAGAAAACAGAGAGAAGAAAATATATCATACCAAGTCAAAATAAAACTGCTGGTAGTAAAAGAAAAACATAATCTTGATAAGGCATTGCACAACTTGTCTCCCTTTCAGCCTTTTAATTTACGTCTGTGGATAGCAAAAGTACAATTTAGTTTTTTTTTCTATTTAAAAAGAGAATCTTCTTAAAAGAGAGAGAGAAAGAGACAGAAAGAATCGAAGAAAGGATTGCACGGAGAGACTCAGCTATTGAAAGATGGCCGACATAAAAGACCGGAGCTTAAACCTTTCATCCTCCAAGAATACAATAGATGGACAACTCTTGTGATGGATATAGAGTATTTCCGAGTTCTCTATAGAAATCTCCACCGACCCATTCCCATTATGGGAAAGGGGGGGGGGTGTGAGGGGCAGAAATTTGAAATTTATATTCCTATAAGAAGAAAAATTATTCTGTTGCGAATAGAGAAAAATAAATTGCCCTTTTTCACTTTCGAGTGTACAGTGTGGCGAGCTGCCCGTGCATTAAGTCTGTTTGATGGACTTAATTAAATATGGGTGCCAACCTTTATCCTCTATCTGTGGAAAGCAAAATTTTCTACTCAGACATTTTCTACTTCTGTGATTGAGGTACCAGAAATGAATGACTGTGAGAAAAATATATTCAAAGAGGGAAAATGCGAAACAAATTCTAAGCAGTAAACAGTTTTTTTCATTATGAATAAGAGAATACAATGAAGACATTTCTTCTTATGAAAATTGGATTCGTTAAATAACTGGCTTACAAGATATATAAATATTCAATAAAGCAGTTTAGATATAAATCATACAAATTTTAGCTTTAAGAAACTACATAAGAAAGGGATATTACTACCTGGTGGTCAATTCTCCAATTCAGATACAAATATTTCTATCCCTGAACAAATAAGTATTATTATCATAAAACAAAAAATGGCATGAAAAATTCTGTGTCCAACCACCTATCAATCTATTCATGTATAATATTTTCAACGAGCAAATATAAATCCAGGAAATTGAGTAAGTATTTGTGTATTGTTAATTGTTAGGTAAAGAACTAAATGAGATGAGACCAGAAAACACTACCACCACTCTCCCATTTTCCTAAAAAATTATACACCTTTTATTAGAACAGCTGACTGTTAATTTGCTTTCAATACTTGGTTTTTAATGACATTTATTACAAGCGTGTTTGAAGGAACTAATCAAGTAAATTTTTATCATAAGAAAATACTAAGTGAATTAAAATTTAAACGTTGTATGGTAAATGATAATTAGAAACACAGCCGCATAAATAATATTAACATGTTGATATTTGTCCCGAGTTTAGTTATTTACATCTGCTTCCTTAATCAGTTGTACAAACACACTCTGTTGACAAATCATTATATTGGCAGCGAATGTCTCTTTGAGTCTACTCAAATAAAGTTTTATCAAAATATAAAATTTTATTTAATATCTATACTCAATTTCAAAGAAAATGTTTACTTTATAGTCTCTCTTCCAATTAGGTAATCATTATAATAATAATATAAAAAAAAAAAAACTTGTTTCTTTGCTATTAGTTTCAAATTAATTAAATTTACTCTAATTAGACAAGGAACTGTAATGAAAGTACATGCCAATTCTTTCTATGTACACAGAGGATATTTACCTAGGGAAATTAAACAATATTATGCCATACCGAAATGTAGTTACATATAGGGAAATGGTACTGGGATGACTTTATATGGCGATTACCAAAACCAATCCAATTTATATTAGGTCTGTTAGCAAGAACTAATGTGAAAAATCCGTGCTATTTTAGCTGACAATAACACATTTGGTGGCCATTTTATGTAAATTATGAATATCCTTGGCGTTGAAGGAAGCTAAAGGAATAAGACTTCATTAATAATCTAGTGAAAGCAGAACGCTTAGAATCATACATATGATAGTCAAAACGATTGGTTACATAAATATTATATTATACTGTGAATTATAACTAGAAATAAATTTATGATGATATATTTCCCCTTTCATACGTTTCAAAACTGGGTCTAATTTCCGTTAGTATTACACGAATTATATAAAGTAATAGGTAACGATACAGTTAAAATTGACTATCTAAACTGTTGCAGAAAATCACACAACCTAGATAAATTTTATTAAATAAAAAAAAGCTGATGTCTGAAACACAATGACTCCTTGAATTAAATAATTGAAATGTATCGATGCACGTCATTAAAATAATTTCATCAAAGTAACACACGATATCTCCGTTCCAATGCGTCAGAACAAAAAAAGTACGTATAGGACATAATTTATAGACCTATTTGAGATTGGCTATAATGATTCCAAACAAATTTTCGTATCTCTAAAAAATACTAAGAAATTGATTTTTGTTTTTTTTTTTTTATTTTGCCATTATCTGAACCCCCTCTCCTTCTTAGTCATTTTTATCAAAAGAGGTACACAGCTTTCCAGTACAACAGTTGAAAATATGAAATTCAATATTCTAAGACTAATACTCTTGTTTGGACTCTTATCTAGTTTAAATCCAAACAATTCAATCCCTTTTGATTTTCTAATGGTGTGATACTTGAATCAAACATTAACCTTTCTGAGGTAAATAGTCATTGCAGGAAGAAGAGGAAAAACAAATTATTCTGCTCAATTATTTTTAATTAATGAGATATTCCAGTTTTCATATATTCTATATTTTTACTGGTTTAATTAAACTAATTTATGTTACCCGTCATTGGCCGTTTGAATAAATATATGATTTTTCGACTAAACATGACGATTGCATTAAATCAACACTGGCTCTTAATAATATAGTAAACTTCTGATCTGCAACTATCTGATGAATTCCAGTTATGAATAAGGAGTACTTAGGTCTGACAATACTCTAAATACAGTTTACGAGAAAAAAGAGGCCTTTAATTAGCGTAGGTAGCGTTTCTGGTCGACTCAAGGCTCCAGAATTCATAAAGGAAGGAACGAGAATCGTCATTTTCTGTATTTGAAAAAGACTGAATACCCATCAGAAGTCAAGCGGCACTGGCTGTCAACAATTCAAAGGTCTTCGGGAAGGGGTTTGTACACACTTAGAGGTTTATATAGAGCATTCTTAGATGTTCTCTGTAATAGGAGTACCGTGGTCTCAAACAGGTGACCATTTTGAATAAGATCTTTGACCTTATAGTAGAGGCTACAAGAACCTCAGTTTATTTCCTACAGGCCACTGGAGCGTCGGGATTGCTCTATTAAAATGTTCTTTCTAAGAATCACGTCCCAACATTGCTTAGGAAAATGTGGCATTGGCTATTCGGAACTGTGTACGGAGATCAATCGAGACGAGTGCCGGGTTGGTACAAAAATCGTTGGGCCAATGGAGAATCGTTAGGTTAAGCCTATTTTCGGGGTGAAGGATCTTTGAGTATTCTGATCCATTGGAATTAAAAGGAATGCCTATCTTGTCATTCCTTTTTAAAGATATCCTTTAAGTCGCTACACGGAAGCTTTTCATGGTTATGTTTTAAAGTGCGGACTGAGTAAAGATTAAACCACAGTAATAGTTGATGACCATGAGGACTTTTAGCCCAGGTGGATGCATTGGCTATAGGTATGAAACCCAATCCATGTAGAGCTCTACCGAATGGACCTCGACTAAGCTTGGTTCGAAAACAGGTATACGTATGTATGTCGTGGTTCCCGCAACGCTTTCGCGTTTCCACACATAATGGGAGTCTTGACATTTCATTTATGACTAGAGTAAATAGTTCCTTCATATTGGGTTATATTGGGAGATAAGGGAAGGTGCGGGAGGAGTTAGAAGCTAGAATCTCTTGTCCTAACAGTAGTCTCGCCACCCCTTATTAATACATTATTTAAATATTGTTCATTACTATTATATCGCTGGCTACACTCATTAAATACCATTCATACATTAATAGACATCCTACAGCATATGGAATGTGTGTTCTCCGCTATTCTGGCTTATTACTCGAGTAGCTCCAAATTCTGTGTTGATCCAACTTGGAGGCATGGTACAAGGGGACCTCACAGCTAGTGGGTTGTTTCTCACTACTAACATAGTAAACTGTGGAAGCTGATTATGAACGTATTTTTTGCAAGTTAATAACACCAACGTGGGCTACCAACTCCCTCACGTCCTTTCACTACACACACCCAAACATTTTTTTAGATCGGGGGCTAGCAAGAAAGCACCTCCTTGCATTAAGAAAACCTTAGACATGAAGATTGACCACTTGTCGAGTAGGATTATGCAAATCCTAATGCAAGCCTTATGCTTTAATTGTTATGCAAATCGGAGACTTAGAAACACTTTTCAACTACGAATTGCCTCAGGACCTTGAAATTCGTCAAGTAATGTACCGCGTAGGACGAAAAAAGTCCTGTTTTTGAGAAACATTCTACGTCAGTTCTAGTTGTAGGTTGGTAAAAACAGAGACGATCGCCGATGAACATTTACTAGAGTGTCGGGGATTTAATTGGCGTATATCGAAGGAAAAATTATAAATATAGCCTACTAAAGGTTCTTTCATCTCTCGGAAGTACGAAGTAAAATTGTGGTTATTGTAAAATGATTTCGAAAAACGAAAACGTTCTTTTACCCGAAGACATTTTGACCACGACCAGTCTTACTCTCTTATCAATGAAATATAATTTGTCGAAATTAGAAACTATTTCTATGGACTCCCTGTTCATAGAGAAACAGAATGACTGAAAACTATATTTGCTATGGACATATTATTTACTTTTTATATTATTATTCTTTTTTTTTGTTTTACTTCAATAGTGAAATCGCAGATGCGAGGTTTATTGAGTTCACCGAATGCACTTGTAGTAACCACTTCCATTCACGTTTTTCAAGTGAACAAAAACGCAAGTAGTTACTACTCGCGTCCAGGTAGCTCCTCCACAGGTTGTCTTCATATCTTCAACCCACCTGAATTTTGGTCTGCCTCTGCCTCTTTTCTCTGTTCTTGTGTACTATTCCAGTAGGAGCTTTGACCAGCCTGCCTTCATTTTCTATGATGTATTATAACAACGACATCAGGTAAGCATGATTGCTTCCTAACCCATGCATTAGACTTACGACTCCTAACGTATACCTCTCCATGGGGCATACAACCGTCTGACAGTATGGTTAGCCATAATTTTCTTTTCAAACACATTTCCACTTAGCTATTATAAAATACTTTATTTTTAAGCATTGCTTTCCTGGCCAAGTACATTTTCTCAGAATAGAGAACAGAGTTCAGCTTCAACTCTAATACGTAAGTACTCAAAATTGTTAAATCCATAAAACAACTTTTTAGTATTGAAAAATATATTCTTAACATAACCTTTATTAACAATTATAAAAAAAAAAACAGAAACATGAATATATGCCTTGAAATCCAACTCGTGGTAGAAGAAACCTCCGATTTGGTCCCCGTTGTCAAAGAATTATAAGAATTCATTCAAATCGTTACAGCTGTTTAAAAGTGCCTGAGAAGACATTCAATAATTCCAATTTAATTGTCTCAAATGTAAGCAATATTCATCCCCACTCATTTAAATTGAATTTCAGAGAAACCTTCGAGTTACTTTTATGGATATTGCTTAGAGGAAACTTTCCTCTTGAATTATGAATCCGCAATTCAATTTACTTGTGATTTTCCTTGAATTGTGTCAAGAGTAATATTTGATGAACCTGTTCGAAAAATATATTCACACCAATTAAACGCAAGATAATTATTACTTTTCTAATTGTATTATTTTATTTTGAGTCTCATTATAATAAAAGCATTCTACAAAATCACCTCAATTATTCCAGGGAAGGACAGAAACTCTGGGAATTTTTAATCAAATGCCAGACTGTTACGACACCTTGATATGTTCATTATTTAACCAGCTGATTATCAGACACTGACCAGCTTTGGCAATCTACTTTGTATAACTCATTCCGCTAATTGTTCCACTTAGATAATTTAGGGGTTCATTAAAAATTAAACAATAATTTCTTCTGGAGATTAGTTGGCACTAGTACTTCATAATTGTTTTCCAAAACTTAGGCTTTTTCCTGTTGCTACCTGTCAGAAATGTCAGAGCAATATACCCTTGATTGTAGTGAGTTCCATTTATGAATTATTCTGAATAGTATTAATAAGAATATATGCAGGGGTATCATGATAACATATATAAATATAACAATTTAGATAGTATGCCATCTACATCCTTTATCATTTTATATATATATATATATATATATATATATATAACATATAACATTTTTGATTTTTCTAATTTTCATTAATCATTAAGGACCTCCCAAAACGCAATTTCTGGTTAAACAGAGGACCAAGAAATGAAATTTTACATTCCAACCGAGTTAAAGTGGTGTAATAAAGTAAAAATTTAAAGCGGTGTGTTCACTTTCACTAGTCAAAATATTTTATAAAACAGAAAAAAAAAGTTATTTAAGCACAATGACTGATTGGAAAGTGGTTAAATAGATGTAGATAAAAGAGATTGAATAGTCTCTAAAAAAAGTATAAATTCAGAATTCCCAATATAAAGTTTTCTTCGTATTAATGTAGCATAAAAGTCGAAGCTCCTTATAAATGGTTCATAATTAATAATAATTTAATTTGTAGGTATTGGTGGTAAACAAAAAATATTGTATAAACATTCCTTCTGAATCACAAGAGAATGAGAAATGAGAAATTTTACTGTCCAATGAATCTTAAAAGCTGTAAATCTTTTGTCATAGAAAAACCTATTTTAAAATCATATCACTGCCAAGTGGCTTGATAAATATTGCAATGAAAGAGATACCTACTTCGGAGTAAATTTATTCCGTTTGCAATCGAGAGAGGAATATCGGAAATTAATTACACAGTAAATCACATGAAGCCATAAAAGAGATAAGCAAAGAACTGCCTTTAATTCCAATAACTCCAGAAATGCCTCGAATAACTATACTGGCAATGGAGCACTATATCCTGCAATTCATACATTAACAATATGTATATAAAAAAAGATACTATGTACTACTAGTTTACAAAACAAATATCCCCAAGAACTGAATGGAAATGAGCATTAAATAGATGCTGATATAAAATTAAACTCGATTAACCTAATATCTTTCAAACGTATGTTATTGCTAATATATTATATATAATTCATGCATGTATTCTTATTACTTATTATTTAATGTCTCCCAAAATTGGTCTTTAAAGGGGTAAAACTCTCAAAATTAACACACCAAAAGCACAACCTCTTTTAATATTGGAGGATCTGACAGTGGGTTCGTTTTTTTCCCTATTAGTAGTATCAAAATTAGTTGCCTAGATCTCAATTAAAAACTGACATAAATTTCACAGAAATGACTATTATTAACGTTAAAGCTTTAGAAAGTGGAAATTTACCTAATTTACCAATTCACGTCACAAAGATAGCATTGCTATGACAGTCAGTCGCATTTGCAGTGCGAAGACTATAAGTTAACGACTTATTATTATAAACAATCAATCGTGGGGGGGGTTATAAAAATTCAAAACCATTAAGGAATATAGAATTGCTAGGAAAGGGAAGGAAAAGTAAAATAAGTGAATACTAAGTCTAGTTCAAAGAAAAGGACGATTAGAGAAGAAAAAGAGCAAGGAAATAAGGCAGGCGGATTTAAAGGATTTGCAGAAGTGGGTCAAGGTAAGGAAGAAAACTGGAAAATAGCGAGGTTGAGCAAGGGAATATAGAAGAGGTTATCAGGAAAATTCAATGCCCATATGTCTACTGCTAAAAGGAAATAGATTTCATTAGAATGCCACCACAATCTCTGGGATGTATCAGGTATGCTGTGATTCGCCTTTCCATTAATTACGTGTAAATATATTTTCGGAACATTCTACTTGACTTTGGATATTCTTATGGATCTGAAATAAATCCTGTAAGATTAAATTATAGTGTCTAATTGGGCTGGATTATCTCCAGGGTACCACCCTTTTCTAGCCAAAGTGTTACTAAGAGTTTCATTCAATGAGCTCACTACTAAATAAATTCCTATTGGCCAGTTGGGACTCCCGACTCGCCACTCTAGGTTTACCAAGTGAGATTAAGACCAACGCCTTAACTGGCATAGCTAGCCTGAGGCCCAGTTCAAATAAAACTTGGCGGCAAACTGTAAATAAAGAGGACATATGTAAAATGAGATTTATGCAGGTCTGCAATAAAGATTTTGTCCCCCAATGTGTACAGTACATTTGATAGTGAGTTACTAACAGAGTGTGAAAGGTGTGAACTAGTGATTGGAAATGTGAATCAATCCTATCGGGATTGGACCGCCATCTTTATTGTTGGCAAACCCATTGGAGTGTGATAAATAATTCATCGGGACTATTTAGCTGTCAAATCGGAGGTTCGGGTCGATACCCCTTCTCCTAAATGTTGAATGTACTCTCCACGGTCTGTCTGTCTGCCAGTCCTGCGCAATCTCCTCATTTGTAGCTCTCATTAAATCTAAAGCTATCGGAGTTCGTCCGTAACCTTCGTTTTTTTGGTTGCATACAAAAAAAGTTTCCCATAACTAATCATCGAGGTATGCACATGTGTTCTCTGCCACATAAATACAAAAAAGGCGAATACGAGAGTCACCTGTTACACTTTTACACTTCGGCTGCTATAGATCGTTTATGATTCTAAGTGCAACCACCATGAAATTAGATTTTACAAATCTCATTAAACTCCACTCTTAGGAATGACGCAATGTAAACTACAAAAGTAGAAATTGAACAGTCAAGAACATTTTTTCTCAATACAGAATTGGCATCGCAGAGCTTGCAAATGGTTGTAGTTTTTAAGAGTATTTAACCAACTGAAGTATATTTACCAAAACTTGTTTCAAAAATTACTTTACAATTGAGAATAATTTCTTGGTACTCACTCTGCTGTCAGTTAATACACACACACACACACACACACACACACACACACATATATATATATATATATATATATATATATATATATATAGAGAGAGAGAGAGAGAGAGAGAGAGAGAGAAAAGAGAAGGTATATAGGAACAAGCAGACCACTTATTTATGTATGTATGAGTTTATAGTTTTAGTAAGTCCAATAACTGACTATATTCGACAACTGAAATCAATTAATAATTTTCTTAGTTTTTATATCTGAGAAATTTTTGTTCACACTCTCCGTGCTTAGCTTCAATAATTCTTATTTAATAATGTATCATTAACCTCAGTAAAACATGGAATTCATATGAACCATTGATCCGTTTAGATTATGCATAAAGAGAGAAGTAGAATACCTGATACCGATATCATTATCAACTTTAGCGACAACCAAGCAATTGTCCTAGAATCATCTAAAAGTTATGTCTTGCCGTGATTTGTTCTTTGGTAGGTTAGATACTCGTGATAAAAACATAACCAGTAATTTTTGATTGATAAACCATAAATAAATCTTTCTAGACTTAGCATAAAATATGTGTATTGACTTTGCTTAGGCATTATGATTACTCAAAACAGCGGGTAAGGTGGTAACTAACTGTCAGTATTGAAAGTGATAAAGTAACTTGGAATACATTTTCCAGGAAAATGGGCCTGAGTTTCATTGATATGTTATTTATTCATGGACTGTATATGCTGCATATACACGATTAATCTTTATATGTACTATTAAACGCAAAACTTCTTGAAGCAACTTTTAACTTCATCTCAAACCATTCAGAATGCCCTACAGCTAGGATTCTACAATTGAGGAGGTAACATTCAAACCGTGCTTTGTCCATTTGTTTCATGCAAAGTGTGCTTGGTCCAATTTATTATACTTATTACGCTAAACTATTTTAACAATGTATCTCATTGATAAAACATTTATTTAAACCATATAGGAGTATTTTTCATTACAAAAAACAAATATATATATATATGTTTTATATTCAATTTCATGGTTTCCTAAAAAGTACATTCATCCGGACAAAGCACGGTTTGAATGTTACCTCCTCAATTACGAATCTCCACTATCAAGTTCTCCCTCAGATCATGAAGCCATCACTGCCTGTGTAAACGATTTCCTGGAATATCTATCAAGCTCTGTCATCTCCACGGGTGCTAACCAGGGCGATCTCCTCTTCTATGAATACCAGATCAGCCTTGCAACATCGACATCACAGTTAGGAGTCACTACTGTTTCTTTCTTCATGTTTGCTCCTCTCTCACAGACCCAAGTATTTTCACCTCTCCTAAAGTAAAATAAATCTTCGATTTTCCAATAGAAATTTATTCCTTGCAGGCCATAGACACTTCTGGCACCTTCGACCCAGTAGTTATATCTGATTCCGCACTATTACTCTCCGAAACTGCCTCTCCATGATAATTAGACGTCTTGCGCTGCGTTCTCAGCTATTTCCAGAGCACAGGGAAAGCACGGGTTCTGATATTTTCCGTAGAAATCAACAATTCGTCAACATATGCCATATGCTGAGTGATCCTGATGATGGCCTAGATGCGAATTCCCACTCCCACGTCGCTCTCACAGAATCGATTTTATTTCATTCACTGAGCATTATGAACAATCACATTTATGGGAACTAATCTGATTCTAATCACTCCTTCATAAGATGTTTATTTATTATGTAGAGCTCCGCAACTATGGCGACTTGGCTCTTCTTAAACATGGAGAAAAACAAAACAAAAACAAAAAACAAGTAAAGAAAATAACAAAAAATGGAACACGAATAATATAAAGAACAAAACTAAGGAAATGGAGGACAAAAGAAACAAGAAGCTCGAACACAACAAAGAACTAAAACAGATGGTAAATAAATAAATGAAAAGTAAATTTGGTGACTTTGAAACAAAAACTATTCATAAAAACAGGCATCATTCAAATTTAAACACATCTCTCACACATACACACGCACATACATTAAAAAAAATTAAAATATGGAATTAAATATTCTCAAACTGCCCAAAAGTTTTTAAATATGTCAGAATTGTGGCAATATGTGGGCAGCACAGGCTTAAGGGGCCGTGCAACCCGGGCGACTGCCCAGGGCGACGCAGCCAGGGGGGCGACCAAACGCCCAAGTAGTGAAAAATTTCGTTTTTCGTTTTCGAAAAATATACGTATATGTAAAACTACTTGGACTAAAATCTTCATTTGTTAAACCCCTTTTCAACTCTTTAACTTACCCTTTTCAACGAAAAACGTATAGCCTACTATAATGTATGCAAAAAGGTGATGGCCTACATACTTTTTCAGTCATCTTATCTTTTCACTTGAAAATATGATAATATTTTGATTGATAACTACCACTTAAGATGCCTCAAAACTCAGTATTCTAAACCCTATTTTGAACAAATTTCCGGAGGGAGGGCCCTCGGACCCCCCTTTTTAGGGGGGGCGACAAAAAGGTTATTTGCCCCGTCAGTATTTTGCCTTGAGCCGGCCCTGTATGTGGGCTCTTTAAATGTTGCTATACACAAATTGTTACGTTCATTACAGAAATAATAAACGTTGATTATTAGGGTTCTTTAGGATTGAAAAATTAAATACACAAACTTTAGCGTATTTATCAATGCAAAATTTATTTGACGACACACTACACACTTAGTAAATTATTCTACACCACTAATCACAGTAGTCACGGGCAGAGTTGGGCAAAATTGTAATTACAAATACAAGTTATAACTACATTAGTTGAAATATAGTTACAATTACAACTGCTAATGTAATTAGTTATTGGTAATGAGCAACTACATTTTTAAACTAATGCAATTGTAATTGAAATTTCACAACTACATTTTTAAACTAATGCAATTGTAATTGAAATTTCACAACTACAGTTAGTAGTTTCAAAAACAACTACAGTTAGTAATTGTAACTGTAGTTGTAGTTGCAACTACAGTTACTTGGGTAGTTACTTTAAAAAACTGTGTGAAACACTGACTGAAGTAGTTGAGGCTGTTAAGGAATAACTACATCCAATATCTTTATATTCTAAAGTTAATTATATTACATATACATTATTATAATAACAGAAAATAATTTTAATTCAAATAAATGAAAACTAACGAAAATAATATGTAAATTCCTTTTTATATTCTCCCGAGTCAAATGAAATTAAATAATACTTCTTAACTATAAAATTTAAACAAATTAGCCATTAAAATTACTTTTAACTCAGAATATTTGTAAGACAGGCTATTTGATTTTGATTATTGATTGTTGGGGCTCAGGTTAGCCATGTGAGTTAAAGCGTTGGCCTTTATCACATGGTAAACCTAGAGTGGCGAGTTCGATTCTTGCCTGGGCAAAGGAAATTATTTAGTGACGAAATTCATTAAATAACGTCCTAAAATCCCACCCTGGCTAGAATAGGGTGGTAACCTGTAGATAACCCGTCCCGATTAGCCTAAGTTGCAAAAAGTGGACGTTAATAAATAATAATAAAAAATAATAATATTTGATTTTGGGGCTTTTGCCATCGCGGCAAAAGGAAATAATCTCTCAGTTCCAAAAAATAAGGAGTTCTCGTCCTCCCTATCACTTCAACTGCTACTCATTGTAATTTGTTTCAAAAACCTTTTCGTTGCGGAGGACTGGACATAGAAGAGAGACTGGAGTGCCCTGCGCGAGTGTCAGGAGGCAATCGCCGGAACAAGAGAGTGTGCTGAGCGTCTACCTTCAGTTCTTCTGTCATATTCTGTGCACCAATTGAACATGGCTCTTCTCAGATGAGCCATTCATCACTACCACGAAAGTTAATATTTATATAGAGGCGACCAAAATATATTCGCTCTTTGGAACGTAAAAAACAGCTGATCTATATGTATTTGTAGTTATTACTCAATAACTAAAGGTACAATTACAACTACTAATTATTTTTGTAACTACTTTTTATTTCAATTAGTAGTTGGAGTTATGAATACTAACTACAATTACTGTAATTGCGAAAACAAGAAAATGCAACTACAGTTACCATCTACATTTTTGTAACTGTAGTTGCAATTACATAATTAGTATTTATTAGTTGATAAAGTAGTTAATTACAAAAGTATTTAGTTGCTGCCCAACTCTGGTCACTGATCTCCACAAAACACGGCAATGCTCTGATCTTCACTAAACCCGGCACAGCACCGATCTTGTCTAAACAATGCACTGCACTGAAGCTAATCAGAAAACTGAAAACTCACTAGCTGGCGCTGTCGGGCTAGCTGGGCGACTTTTATACACCCCGGCCTCATGTCATGAAGGGCCCAGGCGCTGTGTCGTCTCCATCGCCTATAATATTCAAGTTCCACTCCTGCAGGGATGTCTCCACTTTCTTCGTACTTCTTAAATACGTGGTTAACTATGCGTAATTTTCAAGTACTTAATTTTCTCAACAGTATGTTTTCTATCATGAATATTCTATTTACCGACATATTTGGATTATTTAGTTTTCAGCCTTCAGTAAACTCCTACTCCTCCTATGCCATATTAACAATAAGCTGTTATATCATGAACCATATTATTCTAAGCATAAATACCGAATATTTTTTCATGGGGCCTTTATTATCCGATATACAGCCCGCTACTACCTTCAGCAGCAACACCACCGCCAGCTAGACCTTCCAAGGAAGATGACCAGCCTCCACCATCCCAGGTGACCCAGCGAGGGCTTTGGTTAAGCCTCCTGTTCACTTCCTCGACGCAGTCATTGAGGGGAGGTGATATAGCGGCGAGGTACTCGCGAATGAATAACCTTGACAATTAGTCTTTTAATTTTCATATGTTCACGAGTATTTCTTTGCTATAGAGAAGTCCCTATAACTTAGCGAGGTTAAGGTAAGGTCTCCTTACAGCTTTCGGATTGTGAACCACGTTTTGGTTAGTATGTATTTATAACCTGTGAAAAACGGAGTCTGAAGTGCGGCCATTAGCATTCCTTTTTGTTAATAACTTTCCCATTATTTATTTTTTTGTGTAAATATATCTGATTGAGTTTAACAGGCCTTGACTTCTCTTTACGTCTCGCATAGCCTTTCACACATGCAAACTTCTTTTACGATGACTATCAATCATCAACATTTTACGTTCGTCTCTGGAAAATGTTTATTTGACCTATACTCTAATCGATATTTGACTGTTCCAGTCAACACTAAAGATCATATTTGCTATTGGCTGGATTCGGAAGTGGAATAGTGCGGGTTTAGAGAGGGGGAATTCAAAAATTCATAATATCTCCGTTATTATGAGCCGGATCATAAAATGTTATAAAATCAATCTTGTTAGACTATTGACGATCTACAATTTTTGGACTAGAAATGTTTTTATTCGAAACTCAAGTATTTATCAAGTTATTCATACTTTTTTGTTTCCAGGCTTCTGTACCCCTTCTACTGATCGGTTATTTTTACATATCAATAGAGAATATGCGGTGAGTTCAGATGTCAAGTGTCTTGTAAGAAACACAGCCCCTGCGTGACGAACTTTTATAAGCTTTCTATGTATTTTTACTGGATGTAATGGTTCTAGTCCACACAATCATTTTCCTGTCGGTAGTCAATGAAACATCAACAGTCTGGTATTTGTTTAATAGGGAAGAAATTATCTCTTGCTCGATCGTTCTGGACTAAATTGACTCCAGTACTCTCAGTTTTCTCAATATCCTCATCATAGAACAGGTCCCTCTGGTGAGGCGCCAAACGACCCCTAACAGAATATAGCGAATCATTTTAATACTGGGCCCACCTACCCTTGATTTGATCAATTTCTGTAGGAAGATTTTCTAGGTAGAATTTAATATTCTCACTGATAGACATTAGGTTTTTTACGCCCTAGTAAAACGTCCAGCTCTCTCGATCCAGAAAATGCTCCTGACATTTCTTACTTCACGAGTTCGCTTTTTACAGCCAAGAAATCTTTTAGCGCTTCTCCTTACAAACTGTACGTAATGTGTATTTCCCTTTAAAACCGCCCCTCGTAGCTTTTCTGAATGGCCGACTCATAAACATTATCAAACCAAGCATTCCTTTTCATCACCGGTCACAGGCCCCATTTTATCACACTTCTAAACATCTCCCACCTTCCCTCTGTACTTGAGGCATCAGGGCTACATCGCTAGTTCTGCCTTAAGAGCCTCTCATTTGGGATATTAGATTTTTTTTATTGGCCAAAAACAAAAACTTACTATAACGTCCATCCAGGCTTACACGCTTTTCTTTGTGTAGTTCCTTGGGAAGAAACATATCGCTGATGACCATGTTATCCATAAAAATATAGAACACTACGGTTCGCGTACCATTATCACCGGTAATCTTATGCTTGCATACCTATATGGGCGTGGACGTCGCCTAATACCAATTCGGGGATATTTTATGATAGGTTTTGATAACGCCTAGAAGGCATTCATCACTTTCTCATCGGTGACTGCCCCCCCCCCTCCTGGAATATAGTCAACTAATCAAGAACGATGTGTGGCAGAATCTTACCTCCGTCTCATCCCAAGATCCTGTCATTAGTATATTGCATGCCACCAGAGATTCATTAGATCGCACCACATTCAGTCAATTTTCTTTTCCTTATCATATTTTCTGTCCTTGGCACATCAAAGGTATAATGTGAGGATTTCACAGCAATATCAATGAGGAAAAATCATTTTGTCTACATAATGGGCAATAGGAAGCTTGAAATATTATTAAAAAATTGTGTAACTAATAATATTGCAAGATAGATATATGTTTGAAATGAATAATGCCAATAACGTTTTTTATGTACTATTGGTATTAATTTGATGTGTTTCAGTGATATTGTCAATCCTATTGTTATAAAAAAATAATCAAAGATACAAAGATTTGTAGATTTATACTAGGATAAGTATTACATTTTTAGCGCATTTTTCTCAAAATATATGCGCATAATCTAAGATTTTCTCTCTTTTCCCTTGCAATTAGTACCATTCCTAGTCTTGTAATCGAGTAAGGCGTCCTCTTTGTTTTTATAGACCTTTTAGATCTACACTTCTTCAAACTAGCTATGCACCTCATACCTTTTTCTCATCTAAATCCATTATACTTCTCCTAAAACAAGAGGGGAGGGAATTTTCATTTCTTATTTTTATTTTGAGTTTAAATGAACTCGACACCCACTATAACAATGAAGTTATTTAATTTACAATTTACAGCAATCCCTTGAATTAAAGCAGCTGGCTTTAAAATTATTGATTTTGAAAATAAATTACTTAAAATGTGGTTGTACAAAAATACTTAATTTTGATTAAAGTTATAAAAAAAATGTTATGTTCATTTACACACAATTAACTGAATTATAACATTTTCACTCTTCAGTTTCAGTATTTATTTGCATAAATGAGAGAAGAGTGTGAGAGGCCATGTGTCCAAATAGAACAACTCCATAAGATATAAATAAAATGGAGGAAAAGTAGTCGTCGTAACGAGTAGTGGATTATATTTTTAAAAAAGAGGATGTGCTGAGTAACTGAGGAATCTTTAAGGATGAAAAGACTTCATCCGTTGGTTCCGTCTTTTGTGAGCACTTCTCCCTGTATCATTGGGGGAGAGGTAAAAAGGAAGGAGAAAAGAGAGATAGGGAACTGGATGAAAGGAAAATCTTTTGTGGCAATCTTACGAGACATTTCACTTTGGCTTAGGTACACATGTAATCAGAGCATACCTTGCTTTGAGAACTTTGAAGCAAATAAAAATCTTTTCTCGCGGCCGCTGCGCAAAAAGGTTCATTATGAGTATGAGAAAGAGCTTGATGTAGATATATGAGATTCACTAATCTTACAGAAAAGTTGAATACACGCAGGAATTACAGAAGTTTGTAATATCTCATAAAAATACACAAAAGAAATAATATATCTCAGTATTATTACTAATATTTGACAAAATCTAAACTGGGAGAATAGTTTTTCTTTTCTGAGGCCCTGTGTGCCACTGCCTTGAACGGTGGGGATAGGTCTGTCAAATCTAGGGAGGTGATGACAATTTCCCTTTTCCTGAGCGGGACGCTCTATTATAAGGGAGTGGGGTAGTGTATATGGGTTGTTATAGAGCGGAATATCCCGGTAACAGGCGGTGCTGGGAGGGTTGTAAGGATAGGAGAAAACGAAAGAAGAAAGAAAAGGGATAGTGGGAGAGAAGATGAGAAGGAAAAGAAGAAAGTAGCCTTACCCGGGCAGGGAAGAAATTCTAAGTATAATTAGGAGCGTAAAACTAAAAATAATTGAAAGTAATAAATTACGAGCCAAAGCATTTTCGAGGATGGCACCTGTTATATCTATGTTAAACCCAGCCTGACCTAACATACATACGCTATAATAAAACAAAACAAACTAACCTAATATAGGTAAACCTAGAGTAGCAAGTTCGTTGTTTGCCTGGCCAAAGGAAATTATTTAGTGACGAAATTCATTAAATAACATATTAAATCCCACCCTGGCTAGAAAAGGGTGGTAACCTACAGATAACCCGTCCCAATTAGCCTGAGTTGCAAAAAGTGGACGTTAATAAATAATAATAATAATATATGCTAATAGATACGGCTAGTCCCAGTTTGTGATTTGTGCCCAGACCGCGAGTGTTATGGAGGGGGAAGGGGTCTGGCAAGCCGTCGCACACTGGAGCGAGTGATAGAGTAAGCCGGACATTCATTAATATCTCCGTTTCTACTGGTCCTAGAATATTGATTCTGGTGTCATTTTAAAGCACATCGAATACTCTATTGAACTACCTCATCAGCAATTTTGCCAGATGCGATATAATGGTAGGATGAATTTTAAGTGTGTACATACAGATTATGTATCGCTTACTAAGTAGATAATTGTGATTTGTAGATACATAATATCAACATATGTTTTATAAATTTTTATTTTTTTAATAAATTGAAGTTTACAAACGCAATACTAAAATTGTAAACAAAAATATATCTAGAATAAAAATTTTAAAAAAAAATAGATGTATTTAATTTAATAATGAGAATTTGTAAGCTGGAAGAATATCTAACATTTCTAAAATTTCAAATGTTTTTTATTTTTCAATTAGAAGATCTTTAACTTCCGAAGCGATCGCTATCGTTGTTAAGTGTTGGCCTTAAATGTGATATTAAATGGTCTGAATTAATTAACAAATTATTCAGGAGATCTCTGTTGGTAACCGTCCTTGAAAATAACTTTAAACGGAGTTCACTTTATGACACCTTTGACCTTTTTCAAAGGACAGTAAAAATATTTAGACAAGAAAAACACGTATTTAACTATTTCTTCGAACGTGAATGGCGGCGTCAATTGCGTAGAGGAGAAGGCGTTTTACGAGTACACCGTACCTAGTTGGGAAAGGTCCGCAGGAGGTATAATACGTCTTCCGCACCGAAAGTGTTAACACTAAAAGTAAAATATTTAATGAATAGGCAAGTTTAGGCAAGATCTGACGACGTTGTAAATAAGACAATATACTCCTAAAAGCATGCCAAGTGGTATTTTTTCAAGCAAATACAAGCGATTTGCGAATTCATTTAAATAAAATTATTTTCAGCTCGATGTAAAAAAAAAAAAAATTAGAGGAATTTTAAAAACCTTTTGTGCCAGTTTTTGATTTGTTTTAATACCCTTAATGTGTACTGGAAGCAACAATAATTTATAAAATGAAATAAGAGTTCACGACGAATTTAATAAGCCAAGGCTTTTTTTAACATAGCAATTATAAGCAGGCATTATGTAAAAACCATTGCAATAATATGGCTAAAAATCAATCTGCTCAATTGAAAAGGGTTTATGTGGTACTAACAATACAATCAAAATCCCAAATTAAAACTTTTATTTTTTCCCCCAATGTCCAACATTACTGAAGGATCGCTCCAGTGTGCGTCGGTTGCTGGGGAAGGGTAACTCAGGATAGAGGGGAATCGAAGAATTTTATATTTATTTTGGAGATGCTACGGGATATGGGTTCGAAGGAGGGGGAGGAGTGAATGACGTCGTTAGAAGATCTTTGAAGTGAAGTGTGTCTGTCTATGTCCCTCACGATGACATTCTGAAAGAATAGTAGGTGTTGAGGGAGGCATTGGACAGGTAACAGAGGGGGCACGTCGTACAGTATGGAGGGTTGGATTACAGATTTCAAAATAAGGAGATTCTGGCGGAGGCTGAGGACAGGGGAGAGGTGGAAATGGTTTAGGGAGTGGAATTTGCGACGGATGGAAAGAACTCGTTTTCTGATGTGGTTAGTGAGAGGATAGAGTAAAATAATCAGCTTTTATACCAGGTTCCTAAGTTATTTTTAAAATTAAATAACATTTTGGCAGTTTTGCTCTAAGCGAAATCAACTGTTTAGGTTTTATTTATAACGATAGTTTTCAACTGCTCTAATCATTTAGCCTAGTTGAGTAAGTAATTGGGGGACGTTCAAGTTTACATATGTAAATGTGTGTACGTGTAATATATCGAATTGAATAAAGCCTATATTCATAATAGTAGCTAAAGCTTTATTCATAATGTAAGAAAAATAAATTAATTAATATATAAAACAAAGAAAAATAACAAATTTATTTATCTTCAATGTCTTTTGTATTTTGGTAACTACAATTGAAGGGCCTCCCAAACTGGGGTACTGGTCTGCTTCCCCAAAGTAACCTAGTCCTACTGGGAAGTGGAGTCCTCCTTGTCCAGCTGTTCCTTCCAATTTTCTCTCCATCTTTTCTTGTTGTTTGCAGTCCACATCCATTCAGCACCTGTTTTTTCGTATATTAGCAGACGACCTCTTGCATTGTCTGCTTTCTTGTTCCTTCTTCAATCATTAGGCAGTTTCCTTGAGTTGGCTTGAGGGTGTCTAAGGTGTACTCTTTCTGTGCATTCCTTGAAACCCTGCTTAACTTGTTTCACTAATTTTCTTGTTAAGAGAACCCTTATTCCTTGGAGCTTTATCACCTGATTGTTGCTTTATCAATAGCTTCTTTAATCCCCTAGAGAATTCCTGTGTCAGCGTCACCAATACATAGAAAACCGACTGTTGAAGAAGACATTTTCAAATAAAAAGATGGAAAGCGGCCAAAAGTATGTATTGAAGTGTTTGGTATATCAAGAGAGTATATCAAACAATCCTAAATAGTAGAGGAGTCAAAACGGATGATGATATGCTCCACTCTGAACATTTGGATGGATCACATCTGGATGTGGCAAGCTGATGAATCGGATGATAATCCTGAACATCTAGTGGAAGAAACGGCCCCTCCCAGTCAAATTGAACACAGGGATCAAATGCCCAATAAACAATAAACCTCCAATAATGGGCGTAGATGATGCAGGGGATTCACTATGTACAATATGGTATATATTTATTCAATTTAACTGGTTGTCAAACTAAGGAACTTTTCATAGTTTTTAGTCTTTATCATTGGCTGATTTTACAAAATTCAGTTTCATGTTGAAATTAATCATAGGTCACAGACACTTATTAAAGTTAGACAACCTTATCATTTGGAAAGTGAACATTGCCATCTTATGTCCAAGACTTCCGAGGAATTCCAAAATTTCTGAGATGGCACTCCTATTTGTGGTTTCAAACATAGCTTCAAATAAACAATCGCTAATGACTAAAAATCTTCTCAATCAATAGTTTTGTTCATTCATACATTTTCCACGACATCTCTCTTTAAATAAAATTTTTAGTCCCAACCTGGCTAAAAAAGGGTGGTATCCTGTCCCGATTAGCCATAGTAGCAAAAAAGTGAGCGTTAATAAATAATAATAATTATTTTATAATATGTAACTTTAGTTTCTTATGAGATGTATGTTCTGCAGGCTCATTTACTGTGTTTTATAATGCTAATCGTTTAGCTGCGGAGAATATTCTTAAATAAAGAATATGCGTTTTAATTTGTTTTCAGGCAGGTGGAAGTGAATTATATTGCAGGTTTAGTAAAACGACCTAACTTCCACAATAAAGATTTGTTCAAGGGACACGGCAGTACTTCATCGTCAGTGTCCCAACTTTCGACATGTGGACTTGCAGAGCCCTAGGACCAGGCTACCCTAGAGGAGTCTGGGACCTTCAAAATAATATGTACAAATAATATTATATGTGGATGACTACCAAAATACTTAGTATCCTACAGGTGTAAGATCGTTCCTTGAGGTGGCCCATGTGTCAAACCCTCAACATCTTACAGTTTTGCAGGTTTGGCCTATCATTTAGGCAGGCGTACATCTCACAAACTGGCGCATCTGATGAATCCCTTCATGCCCGTCAGCACACTTCAAAGTTCATAACATTTTCTAGTTTCTGTTTACACGTTGGTCAATGCCATTAAACTGGCTATTTATTGCATTCAGTGATAAGTGTCTTCGAGCACTTCTTCCAAATACCTCACAGTAAGCAAGGGGAAGCTGCATCAAGTCCTTATAACCTATCCATAGAACGTTTCCTTGAATCTATATGGTATATTTACATTCTACTTAATTCATGGAGACAGTGAAAAATATTGTACGTACATCTACAAATATACATAAAAGTAACATCAAAATTTTTTGTCTTAAATGCTCCTCTAGTTTTTTTTTGTTTTTTTTATGATCCATTTATTATTATGAAGCAGACAATAAATATTTATTTTTCTTTCAATATTAAATAAACCGTTTGTCTATCAAAATCAGCCAGAATTCCATCGCATGATGTCACACAAAAGTTGTTTAGCCTACTTGTCAAGAACACGAGTAATCCCAGTCTCGAGTATCGTCCTATTCCCATATCACATTTCTAGAATAAATAAACATTAAGAACTGTTTAATAGGACTCAGAAATTTATTTTTTATAAGGGGCATAATATAAAAAACCGTGATCAAAGATTAATATCTAATGAAGTTAATGGTATTACTGGTACGGAATCATTTTTTCGTCATATTTGTAATCCCATTTATTATTCTTTACCCGTTTTAATCCATAATTTTTGGATACTATTAATAAAAGCACACTGCACATGCAATCATTTTTATTACGTGGTCACAGGCTACTAGTTATTCTACAAAAATATTTCCCGCCCTTGAAATGGCTTTATAAAATGAATATGAAATGATTTTCGTAAAATAAAGAATTTCATAAACGTGATTCAAAAATGATTAAGAATATGTAACAACAAATAGACTTAATTGAATTTCTGGATTACATTCAGCACAATAATTCACATTTGAAATTTGACTATCTGGTAAATCAATAAAAATAACATTTCACTGATTAAATTGTAAATTTGTGCCAACATTTATAACATAAAAAATCCTTTAATGAAGATGGTAATATTTACATTGTAATTCATCTACAAACTACTAATTAGCTCCAAATTCATTCGAAGCTAGTTATTAATGAAATCATATTATTGTTAATCATTCTGGTAAAATATTAATGATTTTAAATATAATTGTCTAAGATGGAGGCTTGGCATTAGTTTTATTAAGTTGAAATAATTCAACCGAAAACACAAAAATTAATTCCAGTCAAACATATTTAGCTAGTAGCAGGTGAAACAACAATTTAATTGCATTAATCAAAAAATAAGTTATTAGGATAATAACGTCTATTAAATAAATCACGGTTCTCTGGGCAGAAATCTAAGCGCAACCTTTCACCGGCAGCAACAGGTTGCCACCAAACGGAGCCTTATTTTTGTTGCCGGAGATCACAAATAAACACTGTTTTCACTCCATTTCTCAATCATTTTTTCTACTTCTGACCAATTAAAAAATGTCCGACATTCATCAGAGGCCCGAAGATTAATTAATCTTGAAAATGTTTAGACTGTATGGGATGTGAGAATTATTTTAGCAGATTTCTCTTGAGGGAAATCAATTATTTTAAATTGAAATCATGAATGTAATCAGAGGAAATGTATAATTCTCGTTCCATTGTACATTTTATTATTTAAGCCTAACGAGAAATAAAAATCCAGAGTATATTTAGTAAAATTATCTACTACTAGAGTCCATCCTTTTCAAAAAATAGTACAAAATGGTGATAATTATTTGTACAAGTTAGGATTTGTCTAGTATTGTTTTGTATTTTTTTTATATGGTTTTGTATATAAACAAAATCATCAATATTTTTTTTTCAATATATTATCATAAATTCATCATACTACTAGCTGAAATTCTTATTTATTTTTACTGTCGGCTAAATTAATGTTTGAATTATGATTAATATTAGAAAGAAGTGCAGATAAATATCTAATATATGTAATATGACTTTTAATTGGAATAAAGGATTGGTCTAGAATAAATAATTTAAAAATAATAAGAGATATACGATGGGGGATAAGCAATACGGATATGATAATTGGAATATTTATCGGCATAGTAAGCATGGAGTAAGGTGGGATAAGGCAGCGGTTAATAGGGTTGTGGTCGGGTCAGGTAAGTAGGTCATGTATACCTCGTTGGGCTGAGAGGCAAATAAGATTATATAGTGTTTATATAGAGTTACGTACCCGGATTGTTGGTGTTGAGCCGAGCGAGCGGGCTGGCTGCTTGAAGCCTCCATACCCACTGAGCTATCGATTGAGGGTTGTGCTCGCCCCGCGCAGAACGCACACTTGTTGACTGTGTAGTCTCTCTCCGGCTCCCGGGCGAGGAACATCTCGCTCCTCTTGGACGGCCCAAGGGAAAAGATTCATCTCCGGACAGTTCTCAAAAAGGGGATCCAAAAAAGAGAGACTCCATGGTGTCACATTGGACACGACTGAATGCCCGTAATCTGCCTGACCAACGGCCACTGTACACAGAAATAATTTCCTCTGAAATAGTTATTTTTAGTGCATATTAATTTTGCAACCAAAAAAAAAATGCAGTCCAAAATGATCCCAATTGAAGGTTTTAGACCCCTCTAATAAAAACTAAACAATTACAGTAAAACAAGTATATGTTTTGGAAAGCTGCTGAAGAAGATGATCATGCGGAGTGACATAATAATCGATAGTTCCAACACATAGACCTCTAATGGGAATAACAGAAAAAATGAGATAAATCTATTCGCCAAGAATGTAAATGTTCTAGTTGAACTTCAGAAAACTATTTTTTCTGTAATCGTTGAATAATGGTAACATTACTAAACTGAAATGAGTGAAGAAAGTGAAACATTTTGCAATAGAGTGAAGAAAGTAATCACTTTCTTCACAAGTGAAGAAAGTGAATTGCCTTCTTAATTAGTAATAAGTATAAATTAAAAAATAATTTGAAGTTGGAAATTAAATGCTTTTAAATGTTTCTTAACATTGTAAGAATTTATTTTAACAAAATAAATTGAAATATGAATGAATTATTGGTGGAAATAATCAATATATTTTAAAATTTAAATATAATAATAATTACCTTCCTTGTTTATAACCTGCACTTGTTTATAACTGCACTACTTCACAATCATCACTAGTTGTTTTATAACTATGCTTATAACCTTTCACAACCATGCTTATAACCTACCAACAACATACCATAATCTTCACAACATCCTAATTTTGTTCATATTCTGGTTAGATCTGATCATGTATTACACGATTACAGAAAAAAATTAATATTACACTCGTGACGAAAGTAGAATTTACAAACGTTTCACTCGAGTTGTAAAATGATTTACTTTCGTCACTTGTATAATAAATAACTATTTTCTATGCCAAAAAGTAATAGGTTCTAAAAAACGTTCATAGAATTTATCAATATTTCGATTTAAACCTCTCTGGCTTTATAAAATCATGTTTACTTGGCTAATAATGTTTACATATTCTAAAAAAAGTCCGTCACGCAGGGGCTGCGTAAACTAAGCAGATTTCCCACGTGAAGTTTTACAATAGAGAAATTTCACGACAGCCGAGCAGTCAGGAAACGGCCGAACTAGCTTTTGGCGGGAAAGTCACTTTCGCCCGTTAGTCGGCCAGATTTAATAAAAATGCAAATATCTCGGTTAATATTAAAGATAGAGAATAAATGAATATAAAAATATTTATAGTAAATTAAATTTGCAATAAAATTGATTCTGTACAATTTTTCGATCCGACGTATAGTAACGGAGATATTTCGAATTTTCGAAAATCCTCCCCTCCCACTGGTCCGATTTCAGCCGTTAACGAACTTGATCTTTCAGTTTACATAAAACGACTAAATATCGAGTTTGGTAACGATAAAAAAAAATCGCGACCACTAGAGTGGTAACAGACAAATACGGTATATAGATAGAGAGATATATATATATATATATATATATATATATATATATATATATATATATATGTACATACAGTTTTGAACGGACCTCATTTTCGTCATCTACTCGGTAGGATCGATGGACATTTGAAGAAAAATTTCGAAAATTCCGTCATGAGTACAACCTCAATAGCTGATTTCCCTTAAGGGAAACCTGCTAAAAGTTCTAGTTGAGGTGCATGTATGCATCAGTTTCAACAGAGAGTACTTATCTTGAAGTGAAGTGCTTGCTCAAAATGGAAGAGAATAAAAATCATTTTCTTCATTTAATGATTTTATTTCCGAATAGGAGAATTCGCTGCACAGACGGTTTGGCTGGGAAGTTATCCCCACACCCACCTTATTCACCAGACCTTGCCCCAACAGAATTTCACTTATTTCGGGCTCTTCGTAACTCTCTTAACGAGAAAAACTTTAATTCGCTCGAGGACTGCACATAGAGGAGTTCGTTGCGCAAACTTCTGAGAGGACGGAATTTAAAAAATTACCTGAATGATAGCAACATGTAACAAATCGAAATGGGTCATAAATAATTGATTAAAAATATTTACAAAAAAATCTGGAGTTTTAATTGAAATCACCAGTAAATAAAGCTACGAACTTATTTTACAACCCAATATTATACATATTGTTACGTTTTTATTACCAAAACCAGTAATAAACGTTTTTAATAAGAGTTCTTTTGGATTGCAAAATTAAATACTCGCAAGTTTCACAGTTTTTATCTCTACAAAATTTATTTCACAATGCACAATAAACTTGGTGATTATTCTTAATTACTACTCACAGTATACACTGATAGCGTTACTGTTCTTCAATGAATCACAGTCCAATAATTCACTGAAATTCACAGAAAGACGGCACTGCACTGTCCTTTGCTTCGCGGCACTGCACT